>QVAJ01000056.1:3809398-3826125 GCA_003546035.1 Mixornis gularis | reverse complement strand
TGCCACATTAACAACACCCTCAGTGCCACATCAACAACACCCTCAGTGCCACATTAACAACACCCTCAGTGCCACATCAACACCCTCAATGCCACATTAACAACACCCTCAATGCCACATCAACACTCTCAATGCCACATTAACAACACCCTCAGTGCCACATCAACAACACCCTCAATGCCACATTAACAACACCCTCAGTGCCACATTAACAATACCCTCAGTGCCACATTAACAAAATCCTTGGCCTGAGTCTTCCCCTCCTGGCACCTTGTGTGCCACAAGGGACCCATCAGGAGTGATCCAGCCTTAGGCACGGGGCCAGCGGAGAGTTTTGCTCTCATTAAATGCTGTGTGAATCCTGGTTTGCCCTAAGGAGACCCCACCTGAAGCCCAGGCTGCTGCACAGAACAGATTCCACCTGCAGCCACTGCCCCAGAACCTGTCAGGGACTGGGAGGCTGGAGCCAAAAAATTGATCCAACCAAAGGTCAGTAAGTAGAACAGAAGCTTGCAGACATTCCCATGGAGACAGGAGGATAAAGAGCTGGAGGGTGGCTTGGTGGGGCCCCTTCTCTCACACCCTTCACCTCCATCACTGACTCTGTTGTGTTCACAGCAAGGTTTYGTCACTGGGATTTAATAACCAGGTTTTAATAAACCTTGTTCTATCCTGACATTCAAACATGAAAATAAACGTGACTAAGCATCTCTAATAAAAACTGGTTTATCTTTATACTCAGAAAAACCAGCACCTCTTAACGATGGAGTTTTCCCTGTGTATTTTGTACCCATGTGTTTTGTCYTGTCTCTCCTAGCACAGAAAGAAACAGACACAAGTATCAGAGCTGCTTGTTCCTTTGGAGCCAGAATCCACGGGCCCTGGAGCACAAATCCTGCTTGAGGAGCARTGACAGAAACCATTCCCACAAAGGACAGCTCTGGCCCAGACGGAGACAACCAAGAGGGGGAGAAGCTGTGGAAGGGCTCACAACATCTGACCCAGCCCAGACAGGGCTGGCTGTCCCTCCCGGCAGCAGAATTACCCTGCCAGGCAGGAGTACGAGCACCTCAAAGGCAGCAGCTCCCCAGGTAATCAGATCCATTGCTTTGCAACCCCCTTCCCACTACAGGAAGCTTTATTAAAGATATTTGATTTATTTTCATCAGTTTAAGCCTGTTACTGTTTCTCTCTTTTTGCAGAGTAGCCTCCTCTCTGCAGCTGTGCTTTACATACTTTTAATCCTTTAACACTCCTCCCCAAATGTGCCTGAAATGCGCCTGAACAATGCCAGCGTGGCCTGGAGCCTTCTGCAGTGCTGTGACTCTCAGCAGCTGCAGGGAAGAAAGCATTCCCATTACTGTCATTATGGCCTCTGAAAGATTAGCACTCCCTCATTAATACTCTCATTGGCAACATTCAAACCCGTGTTATTTTTAGTCGAAAACCCTGAGTCTAATAAGGAGACACCCAAACTGCATTCATATTTGTCATATTCAATGAGCCAAAAATTTAATTAGGTTGAAGACATTATCATTGGCAGTAGCATTTCAGCTCACCAGTTGCCACTGTTTAGTACTTTAATTTTAATTATTTCCTTTGTTKCCAGTCAGCTCCTCCTTCCCACAGTTTGTTTCCAGGAGGTGCAGCACTGGTGCTGTTTGAAGCCATGTTCAATGAACGTGATGCCTTACACACAGTGAGAAATTGTGGAGAAAAGGAGCTGCTGGGAGCAGATTTGGGCTGTCACACTGCTCTGTCTAACTGATGGCCCTCCTTCAGCAAATGGAAAGACTCTCTTGGTTTTCATTAGAGCAACAGGAACAGGTGCTCYGTGTCTCTGAGGGCTGCAAACATCTGCCACCAGAAAGGCACAGAAAGGATTTCCTAGTGCTACAGATCTCTATCCCTGTAGACTTTCAGAAGAGTTTACAGATTGCAACTTGCTCCTCACCTTCCTTGTGGAAGGAGATTAAAAAAAAAAAAAATTTAAAAATTCCCTAATGGCATCAGAAAGAGGTGGAATTTAGCTCAGGAGGAGATTATGGTGTGGCTTTGGCAGGAGGGCTCTCGTGAGAGCTTCAAGCAATGCCGTGGTTGACAAGTACATTCCATGAAATGAGCAGCTGGGAATAATCCTCAGAACGAGGAGCCTTTGCACACCAAATGACACAAAACAGGAAGGGAATGCCAAGAACAAAATGCAACAAACACACATGAGCTGGCAGGATACCAAGGGATGTTACAGCACCGGGGCTGTCAGCACTGACTGCAGGTGTGTGTCCCGGGCAGGAGGTGCCGGGCTGTGGGCTGGGGAGGTTTACATACAGACGGAAACACGGGGCACGGGATGGGCAGGGATGCAGTGAGTGAGGGATTTGCCCGGGCAGGAGGTGCCGGGTGTGGGCTGGGGGGGTTTATACACACAGACTGATACACGGGGCACAGGATGAGCAGGGATTCAGTGAGGGATTTGCCTCAGCAGCCGCGGGCTGCAGGGTGCGATGGATGGCTTTGCCSAGTGCTCTGGGATGGCAAATTTCGTGCTGGGGCTGCACATCTGCAGCAGGAGCTGCAGCAGGAGCTGCAGCACGGCCCTGCCGGATTCCCCCTGGCAGAGGGAAAAGCTCCCTGTGCACTGCCCGAGTGACCAAAGCAAGGAGGAGACTTGCTTTAAACCTGCAGAGTCCATTTTCAGCTTCATGTGCAGGGGCTGTGATGTATTCAGCAATGCAGATGGAACTAACACAGAGCTGACATCCCTTACTCTGTGCTGAGATTTTCCTGGAGCTGTTTTGCTCCCACTCACTACAGCTCCTGCCACTTCTTCCTATTTTCAGTGATTAATTTAACTAAACACAAAAACCATATTTTTCCATTGGAGAACTGTTCTACTATTTCACTGAATTTGAGGGATGAAGAAAATAATAAAATGAAAGAAAGAACAGGGTAAAAAGCTAAGAAATATTTCTAATTTTGCTGTAATTGCTTTCTCCATGGATGACTATGATAGCTATCACTTTTGGTTCACTGACTGCTGAAGTGTACAGTTTATAAAAAAGACAGAGATTTTTCCAACTCATTGGACCATTTCAGAGTAAGCAGTGAGAATGTATTTAATAAGAGCTGGACTTGGCAGTTTATTCAAGAAAAGTTAATTAAACTGTCTCTTCTGGACAACAGAACGCAGCATTGAACTGGCTGGGAATTCACAGGGGCTTGGCTGAGTGTGGTGTCTCTGCTCTGAACTAAACCCACTGTTCCTGCAGCAGTGACAGGCTGGACATCCCCTCCTCTGCCACAATTAACATCTGTCAGTGCCGAGGAGACCCCTGAGAATTCTCTGTGTTTAACCCTGGTAGTGGAGGGAACTCAGGAGGCAAATTATTACCTGTGCTAAATGTCAGCAGGCAAGAGTTGTCCCCATGGGGACAAATGTGCACGTTTCTGACACTGTCACACTGGGGAGTTTTCTCACTGTAACTTTCCATGCAAAAAGCAACGAGACTTGGAAAGGCTGGGGCAGTAAGCAAAAAAAAAAACAACAAACCAAAACAACTTATTTAGACCCTTACACATCAATGAATATCCTGAGTAGAGTTCAGTCTTCAGATGCAGCAGAAGTAAGTAAGAAAAAGAGTTCAAATGGTTCATAACTCAGAAATGTAATCATGTGCCTTTTCAAGCACATGAGCAATTCCATTAAACTAATCTGCTTTAATTGCATTAAGCTTAGAGAGGCTCCTCATATGCTTAAACTCAAACATATGATTAGTTATGTCTCTAAAAAAAGAATGGGTAATTCAAACAAATGCTGTATGTATGCATTTAAATGTTTCAAGGTATTAGATTCAGCATTCTATAAACTAAAACATTGAAATTAGCTTTTTGGCAGAAAATCTGTTCCCTGGATGCAAAACATTCCCATTAAGCCACAACTGAATTATTGCTCCAAATTATTTTGCTGAGAGTCAATAGCTAATCCTCTGATAAAAGGTTCAGGAATAATCAATCACAACTAAAGGAAAAGTTCACATTCTATACATGTGTTCAATATGCTTCAAAAACAATACAAAAACATGTTCTTAAGTAAATTCAAGTCATAAACAGGAGATGATAAGAATTCTTTGCTCAGCTCTTTCCAGTAAACTGCTCCTGCAGAATTAAAGTTTCAGACACTAAAAGAAGTAGCTATTTTCACACACAGGAAAATTACTACAGTGACCAAACACTTACTGTCCAGACTGTCACAGGAGTCTATTGTGCTTTAATTAGTGTCTCTGACCAGAAACTGTTTAATTGTATTCATTTTGCCTTAAATTACTGGGTGTTTTGCAGTTTATGTTTCATAAAAGCTCAGTCTTTTATGTTGCTTCTTAAATTCATTTTAGGAGCGCTATTTTTATTTATTTTAAACAAACAAAYGAGCACAGCAGTGGCAGTGAAAGCAGAGCAAGGCTCAGCAGGGAGTTCTCTGGTGTCTCCTCTGTGACATCTGAACCCGGAGAGAGCCATAAGCCAAAACCTGCACTTTGTTCTGGGGGAAATGTGAATGGGGAAGAGCAATAATAAATTAATTTTGTGACACTAAAAGGAATTTTGTTCACAACTTTCTTCTCTGTTTTGGCTTTTAAACCTGAAGTTTGTCAGATGCTGCCTGCTGAGCAGAGCACTGGCTCACCCTGGTGCACACTCTGCAGCCACGTTTGAGCCAGCACTGGAGAGGACCTGCTGCCATATGGAAAATCAGGAACAATTACTCTAAATAATTACATCAGTTTATTGCTGTTTGTTGCCAAGAGAAACAAGCCGTGTTGGTAATATCCACTTGCATTGCCAAGTAACTTAATTTTTCATAAACTAACCACGCTCCAGCACTAGCACTTCTCTAGCAATAAACACCCTTTTCTAACTGATACCATCAGGGCTCAAAATGCATCTCTGCTCTCAGGATTTCCTGAGGTGATCTCTGCTCAGCTGTGGCTGAGACATGCAGGGATGGTGTCAGGGCAAGCAGTCAGCCCGGCCTTCCCTCTGCCACTGGGGACGGATCCCAGCTTTAGGGCAAGAGAGATGAACATTTAACAGACACCAGCTGCAGCAGGAGCCATTTCTGCAGGGACAGGGGTCCAGGGGACGTGGTTTCAGCTTTACTGAGCTCAGGAGTTCAGGGCAGGTCCTCTCCCCTCCTGCTCCCCATCCCTGCAGCAGCAATGGGATTCAGTCCCTGTCATTGTGATTAAACTTCTCCTTTGGCACCGGGGCCTGGCCAGAGCTGAGCCTGAGGACGAGCCTGCCCTGTGGACCCTGCAGGTTGGGATTTTCCATCACTGCTTGGGTTTGAACTCAGCAACATCCACAAGTGTGAGACACTCAGCAGGTGCCGACAGCCTGGTGTGAGTCACCAGGAAAGAGGTGGCACTGGCACCTGTGTGCTCCTGCCACAGCCAGGGTGTCCATCACTGCCAGCCCCTTCAGCTCACCCTCCCTGTGCTGTCTGACCCTCCTGCTGAGCTGCTGCCCTCGTCCAGATCCTGCTGCCCACGTACACTTCATCCCAGCTTGGACAGACAGCTCTGAGCTCCCTCTTTTGTTCTGCCTCGGGTTTTTGGGACGGAGCAGGTTCCCCTCCACAGCTCCTTGCCCTGCAGCTCTTGTTTTCTGCCTTTGGCTTTCCGAAACCACAAGCACAGCTCTGAGGAGCCTCCTCTCCTGCAAACAGCCACAACACCGTGCCAAAGCTTTGCTGCCTCACCGGATCACACCGTGCCACTCTCATCCAGCTCCGGGTTTGTGGGAAGGGCTGATAAATCCCTCCTGGCCCAGCCCAGCTTTGCCCACAGCGATTCCAGCGAGGTGCAGGGCTCAGGGATGCCCTCAGCCCCTCTGCTGAGGCTCATCCTGCAGCCTCTGCTGATTCCTGCCAAAGCCAGCTGAACTCGTGG
Organism: Mixornis gularis; assembly: GCA_003546035.1. Lineage (NCBI taxonomy): Eukaryota > Metazoa > Chordata > Aves > Passeriformes > Timaliidae > Mixornis > Mixornis gularis. The sequence continues at coordinate 3,820,180 of QVAJ01000056.1, read as the reverse complement.
ATTCAAAAACCACCTCGCAGTCCTTCCTYACAGAAACTCCAGAGCCTTTCTGCTTTCCCTGTGTTTGTCACAGACTCGTCTGGCTGTGCTTACYCACCCTCCCGGGTTAACAGCCTGTAGCCAGCTCCAGGAGCCCGGAATGCCTGGAGCCCCTGGAGCCGTGGGGATTTCACACGGTGAGAGACACTTCCCGTGCACCTGCCTGATCACAGCCCTGCTTTGTTCTGTTCTCTTCTTTTTTGGAAAATRCACAGAAGGATTTCACACCAGACACAGAAACCCAGTGCTGCAAAGGCTTTATAATTACCTTTTTTTCCAACAGACCAGTTATTTTCTCCACGGCATCCTCTGTACATAAAACTCCAATTCATCACGCCTCACTGCTCTGTTAAATCAGGGTATAAACACGGCCCCAGATCTTCCCCAGATCTGATTTGAACATGTATTCATGCTCCTCTCATTTCAATGGGTCCTTTGAGGACCCATTTCTGTAATGATATCTACAGAACTATTCTCTATGTCCTGTTTACCTTCCCTTGCATTTTGTTGACTTGATTTAGTTCTGTGAGGAAAGCTGTTGTATCAGAGAATATTTCCACCTAATAACTTAGTGGTTCAAGTTTTCAGATGTGTCAGCCCTCTGATAATGATTTCTCTTCACTTTTCTCCCTGTGACATTTTTTAGGTCAAATCCTGAAACAGTAACATGAAAATGACTTGGCCCAAGGAGCATCTCTTGGCCAGGGTACCTGGAGGAGTCTCATTTCCAGGACAGWGTTACACCATTCCAAAGCTACAGCTGATAATATTTGGGCTAAGAGCATACACTCCTCATTAAAGGCATTGCATCTTATTCCTAGACCAATCATTCATAAATCAATTTACTTATGTGCACACACAGAGTGTCAAAAAAATTATTATGTGTTAGTGTGCAGGGTACAGTGTGTGCTGAATCAATTCCCTGCAATACAGTGAAATCTCCAGCAATATTGTACATGGAGCAATCTCTGTAGCTCCTCTTGTACTTGTGGGGTTGTGTCTTTGTCTTCATACTTCTGACAGTGCATAAAAACTGGCACTGCCAATATACAGTTATTTTCTTCCTAGGTTTCTATATTTCTTTTGTATTTCTGAAGGTCACAGGAACTCAGCCAAACCTGAGGCAGTCATTTTAATTCCCAGGCTTCTCATTTCACTCCAGCGTAATTATCTTATGGATTTTTGTGTAGACTTATTTACTGTTTTTCTCTTCCTGTTGGATAAGTGTACAATAACTAAACTAACTTCAATTAGGTAGCTGTCACCGATATTTAAAACTTAATGACATTTTCAAGATTACATAAGTAATCCAAGCATAAAAATTATTCTTTATAATACCATTTCAGAACAGTGGCACCAAACCCTTATCATCCAATAACCTGTGCCTCAGAAACATTAAACACAATCCACCATCACATTTTTCTTTATCTAAGTTCCATATTCTTTTATTTATACACGGTGTCATTTCTCTATTTGGACTAAAGCATCTTTAGGAGATACAAAATGGAATATTCAACATCTTAATTCAGCCTTGATATATTAAATTATCTTTTTAGCTACACACATGTARTCTCTCTATATATTTCAGAAACCAGAATTTGTCCTTGTATATTCAGAGGCAGCTTTGGGTCTGCCTTACATTTCCCCTCCAGACTTGCTAGTGCTATTTTAGAGATGATTCACTCTCAAAGGCCACCACCCCAAGAGGCTCAAGGCACTGTGATATAAAGATTTGCTTCAGTTCAGGCACACATTTAAATCCAGGGTAAGTCTGTGTGCTTTGCAGTGCCAGGAGAGTCTTAAAGATAAGCATATGGCTAAATATTCTACTGAGCTGGGGCTGGAAACAAGGGCTGTCCTCAGAAGGAGCAGCAGAGTTGCAATAACCCAGCACAGATTAATGGAGCTCTGTGAAATTCAGCTTTTGACTACAGCAGGAAGAGGAAAGCCTCCATTAATAGAAGGGAAAATCATGAATCAGCAGATACTGGGGACTGTAACAGGCAGGGAAACACTTAAGCTCCTGCTGGACCTCAGGTTTCACCCTGTGCTGCATGCAGCTTTAGCTAAATCAGTTATATGTGTRTATATATATGTATATGTATATATATATTTAGTTATATGTATATATAGATATATAAAACTGGCTGGATGAGGATCCCCTCACCACGATTTGCTTTTCACAAGAGGATGATGTTCTGGGACAAGTCTGTGGCATAACGTTGTTCCTGCGAGACTCTTGTTACCACTCCAATGAGAAAAACTTACTTGAAGGCATTGGCATCCCCATGGACCTTGTAGTTGTCTGCACTGATTCTGGAGATGACCCTCATGACAGCGATGAGAATGCCAATGTTGACCTGCAGGAGGAGGAGGAAAAGGTTTGGATGAGTCTGGGGGGCAGGCTGCCCTGGGAGGGCACTGAGACACAGAGGGAACAGAAACTGTCTGTGCTGGCTTTATTTGGCCAAAGAGGTGTCCAAGGTTGGACTGGTGTGGTTTGCTCCATGTCAGTGATTTCCACCCCCACAGGGGAAAGCTCTTGCTTTTCTCTTTCCTCCAGGAGCACCCTTGCCTGTTCAGGAACAGCCTGGGTCGGTGCATTGCCTCACAGCCAAGGTGCTCGGGATGCCCTCTGCACAAACAAATACCCTGATTGATTGGAAATAAACACCCTGATTGGAAATGAATAAACACCCTGCCAGCTGACAAAGTGGAGAACTGCAGGAACATCCTCAGGGAGGGCACGTGGCTGCATTCTCTTTGGTTTTGTGCTCCATGTGCATCTTTTTGTGCTCCATGTGCACAGACTTCAGAGAGCCCTTCCCTGCCACACCTCGGGCTGTGCAGGTCCCCTTCTTGCCAAAGCCTGCTTACAATTTAGGTACAAGAGTATTTTAAAGGAGCAATGAGAAAAATATGTTAAATCTGAACTCTGCTCTTCAAAGGCTCCGCTCTTTTTGATGTCAGGTCCAGCAGAAACATCAATAAAATGAAAAGAATTCCCAACAGAAAAGTSGGAAATCTTGAAAAGACTAACACTGAAAATGTTCAACAAAAGAAAGTTTGTGCTGGAGTCACAGGTGAAGGAAGAAGGAAATCTTTATCACTTAAAGGAAATGTGGCAAAGATTGTCTTGCTGTGCAAAGACCTTGGGTTTAAAGAAAAGAAAGGTAGAGAATGTGAAGGTGAAAGACACATTCCCCCCTTCCTGACCAAAGCTGCACATCAGCTACAAAGCATCAAGAGCAAGGGTAGAACAAAACTATCCTCAACYACAGAACAAAAAGAAAGAGAAGACTTCAAAAAAAAAGTTGTTCCTCAGTTAAAACTCAAAAATCACCCTCTACTTCGACATAAATATTCTAACTGTGAGGATGAGAGGGTGATTTAAAAATGTTTAAATTTGATTATAATGATTTCCTTGGACTTTTTCCAAATCTTCTGACCCCTTATTAATTTTAGGTTTCTAAGGGCAGAGCATCACCTGCTRTAGAATCAGAGCACACCTGTAATAGTTCATTTTGGCTCTTGAGTTTATCCACAGGATATCCTGTAGAACTGCCAGCTCCTCAAGAACAAGTGGGCTTGTTCAATCAGCTTTACAGAGATAAGAGGTGAAATTCAGTGGTCTTGGGATCATTTTCCCTATTCCTACCAAATCATATTTTGTAAATAACTTCTGTAAATCCTTTGAGGTGGTAATGAGCATTTTTGAGAAAACCATTTCTGTGCTCTACTCACAGCTTTGCAAACTCTCACTGGACCTGGCCCACCAGGAAAAGAACAATTCACAGGRAAAGCAACAGAGGGGCCTTGGCCCTGCAGCCCAGGACCTGCTCCTCATTCCCTGCCTGCCCCATGCACTCGGATGTTTCCACAGAATCCCCCGAATTCTGCCACATCCATGGGAACACACCGAGGCAGCAGATGGCAGATAACAAACAGAACCTTCTGCCAGAAGATTTCATGCCTCGTGTCAAAAATTCAGGTGCTTTGTCGTGTTTTTTTTCCCACTGAAGGCACTCCCAGGGCAACCTGGGCTGAGCTTAGTTTGGATTGCAAATTAATCACCAGGATTTTTTGTGAAGCTGCTTTAGTAGGATGATACAGAGGCTTGTGTGTTGTGGTTTGGGGTGTGSGGGAGAGTGACCTTAAAACCTTGAGGTGTAGGTAGAGGCCAAAAGCCCTACATACAGCCCTACGTATATTTCCTCCATCATATCCCTTGACTCAAGCCCCAGGGAAGRGCATATTTGGGATGGGAATCTCCACAGGGCTGGGAGTTCTGTGAATTACTGCCTAGAGAAGCTTGTGTGAGTGTTTTCCCCCATCACACTCCCTCCACACCATCCTGCTGCAGGCTCCATGGTGTCTGCACTGCCTGTGAGGCTGGGCAGGATGRAAGTGGATGGTGTCTGCCTTGTCTCTGGGGAGTGGGAGTTGAAAGGAGCAATCCCCCTGTTTTCTTTGCAGCATAATCCTTTTTCTTGGCAGAGACACTGTGCATCCAACTAGTCAGAAACTGCTTTTTGAGAGGTATTTTCAGACTTCAATGCCAGTTTATGCAAGTGGTGGCTAATTTGTTATTGGAAGAACACAGGCACACAGGCACACACACCAGATAGTGTTTGGCCCTGTTATTTCCCTGTAGGCACGAACACATTTTTCATCTGGAATATCCAATGCCCAGAGAGGTAATTTGTCAGCTCACTTGCTGCTATTTTGGGCAGAGCTGGGTTTAGACTATTTAACAAATTGCTCCACGTGGATCAACCTTGTGAGCCCACTCTTTCTCTTTCTGAAAGTATTTGTAACCCTACAAGAACATAATTTGAGCCGGACAAATGTTATATATCATAAGTTGSAGCCAGCCAGTTAAACAYKCACTTTCTCTGCCAAGCAGCTGCAYATGCAGATTGTTGGAGGCTGTGCTTGCTCAGGTGAGTGAGCATTTCACTGCCTGSAGTGTTTTGGTTGCCACCACCCTTGGACAGCAGCCTGGAAAGGTTTGGGGTCACTGGCTGCATCTCAGTTCCTCCTTTGGTGCTGAACAATGGCCAGAAGGCAAGTGCTAACGTGGAGGGGACAGATGAATATTGGGTTATTTTAATTGCTGTCCAGTCATCAATGTCCACATGCCTTTGAAYGTAAACTCACACACAGAAGGTCAGAAGCAGCCAGACAACCTGCCCCACCTGAACCAGCAAACTCACCTCAACAGCCAGCCTGTCCTACCTGAGAGCAAACTCACCTGAACAGCCCTGCCCTGCTCAGCCAGCCTGTCCTACCTGAGAGAAAACTCACCTGAACAGCCCTGCCCTGCTCAGCCAGNCCTACCTGAGAGAAAACTCACCTGAACAGCCCTGCCCTGCTCAGCCAGCCTGGCCTACCTGAGAGAAAACTCACCTGAACAGATACAAAACCTACCCTGCCTACCTGCCCTACCTGAACCCAGCAAACTCACCTCAACAGCCAGCCTGTCCTACCTGAGAGCAAASTCACCTGAAGAGACACAAAACCTACCCTGCCTACCTGAACCCAGAACTCACCTGAACAGCCCTGCCCTRAACAGCCACACAACCTGCCCTACCTGACCCAACCCCAAACCCAGGGGACAAGAAGAGATTCCTGAGCACTGCAGGGACAGGGGTGTGGGGCAGCCTGGTGCCTCYCCTGGCCCCTGAAAGCTCTCACCCTGTTCCCTCACAGCCCTGCTGCTGCCTCTGCTCTGCTGTGACCATCTCCACTGGGGCACTCACAAAGCCTCCAACACCAGAGGGGAGAAYCAGCTTTCAGCTTTCCCTGGTGAGTGTGAAACACAAACCCCAGAGTCTGTTCTTTTGGGGCWCTTTCTGAGAATGCTGAAACTCCCATGAGCACTTGGTTATCAGTGACCCCAGCAGGGCTGTCCTGCTGGTTTAGGTCCTACCTTTGTCTTTGAGTAATGAAATTAACAGTGTGAGAATTAATGTGCTTAAACTAATACACGCCCGTGCACAGCACAGAAATTCGRAGCAGGAGCCAAGAATTTCTGGAGAATTCAGGAGTGCTGAAGTTTCACTGGGCTGGSACCAGGTGTGACCCCAGGCCCTGAGCCAGCCCTGCTGGTGGCTGGCACAGACAGGGAGCAGCTGCAGTGGTTGTACCTACCAGAATGACAAACATTGCTGGTGCCACAAAAGCCCAGATTGCTCCATTCTCCAGTGAGAGCCAGCAGCTGCAGGGGGAAAGCAGAGTTGTTTCAGAGGAAACACAGTCATTTCATTAGTAATGTTATTAATTAAAAACMCCAACTTATAAAACAACTAAAAGAGAGTGCAAAAAGACTGATGAATTTTGAAAGCAAGGGATGTGATAGCACATCAGGAAAAAGCTCCTTTTCCCCTCACACTCAAGGGATCCAAGGTGGGRTCTCGTGGATTTGTCACAGCCCCAGCCCACCTTGACAGGAGTGCAAAGATGGGAAGAGAGGAATTGTTTTATTTCCAGTTGTTGTCGTGTATCCTCAGGCACAGGCACCATTTCAGGGCTGAGCACTGGGAAATGTCTCACTGCAGTGACTTGTCTGTGCTGGGGAAGGGGCTGGCAAACACAGCCAGCCTCACACGCCCTTCTGACAGCCCTGAAGAGATGAAGCACTTGTGAAATTATTTTAGGATTAAATCCTATGGTGTTCTTTCAGATAAATTCGCTCTTCTTTTCCTAAATTAGGAAGGAAATTAATTTTCCMAATTTTGGACATTGGCCATTCCAGATTTCAGGTGTGTAACTGCAGTTTCCTCCAGAAGATTGAACATCTTTAATCAATGATTACTCTCATCTTGGTTTTCCCCCCTGAGCAGGGAGCTCACCGAGGAGCTCTTCAGTGAAAWGTAGGAAAAACCTCTCAGGAGCTTTTTGTGCATCACCTCTGTGAAAACCAGACTYGAGGTTTCTGTGTTTAACAACATGCCTACACAAGTCATCCTTCTGCAGACTCTCTCCCCTGCTCCTGCTCCTCAGGAGGAWCCTGCAGCACCACAGCCCAGTTAACACATTTACAAACCTCCTCCACATCAGATTTTCATCCCTATTGCTCCTGCAGTGAGGGGTTCTCATACTCACTTGCCACTTTCTCCGTAGCTGTGCAGGGAGGAGGTTGCAGAAATGACACAGATCACCAGTGGGCAGCCTGCAGAGAGGCACAGACAGGGTTAGGAATACAAGCACAGCTTCCAGTGAGCCCTGYGAGTTCTGCTAAATTTTGCATGAACAGAATAGCTCAGAGTCATTTCCAAATGAAGTCTAACTTGACATCCTCCTGCAGCTGTTTAATCCAACATGTTTTAATCAACCAATGTCAGACAAACAAAATGACTTTTTAATAAAGTACTGGTTTAACTGTTGAACTGAATCAATGCCAATTTCCATGGGAATCACAGTCCTCCTCAGGCCTGGTTTTGCTTTATGGACTTTCTGCCTCTCGCTATCCAAGCAGTGACACCATGTGAAACAGTATCAGCCTCATTTTAAACACTTTCCCCCAGGTAAGTGCATTTTTGGTCAAGAATTCAGTTTCTCACAGCAGTGCAYGAATACAGGTAAGGGGTCAAGAGTGGTGACATTTGGGTGTCCAGAGCACCACACCTGGCAGCAGAGACAGGAGCAAACACAGACTGCCTCATATTTAACATCAATATGTCACAGGTCTGCAAGACTTCTGCGTTTAGGGGAAACTCTGTGTCCATATGGGTTTGTCTGGTGCAGTGCCCTGGGAGGTGCAGAAATGTTCAAGGGATAACACAGGAATCACACAGAGGCAGTTCTGCTCCTGATCCACTGGAATTACAGAACTTACACTGGGGCAGTTCTGCTCCTGATCCACTGGAATTACACAAATACAGTTCTGGTCCTGATTCACAGGAATTACAGAAATTACAGAGGCAATTCTGGTCCTGACCCACTGGAATTACACAGACAATTCTGTTCCTGGTGCCACTGGAATTACACTGGGGCAGTTCTGCTCCTGATCCACACAAATTGCACAAATACAGTTCTGTTCCTGATCCACACAAATTACACAAATACAGTTCTGTTCCTGATCCACACAAATTACACAAATACAGTTCTGGTCCTGATCCACACAAATTACACAAATACAGTTCTGTTCCTGATCCACACAAATTGCACAAATACAGTTCTGGTCCTGGTGCCACAGGAATGGAGCAGCTGGAGAGCAGGCAAGGGGTTTATTGCCAGCAGTTCTGAAGGCAGCAAAACCCATCCATTCAAATATTAAATGATGGCCTGTTAATTCCTGTATGATTTAATAAAATATGAAGGTTTGAGCTGTTATCATCTTACAGAATTTAATAAACAGGTCCCAGACAGGGTATTAAACATGATAGCTTAAAGTTTCAATTTTCTTTTTAATTCTTTAGGTTTTTGAGGGTTTTACAAAATTCTCTGACAGGCAATTTCTGCTTAATTTTACCACTATCATCCTCACAAATTGTGTAAAGTTCTCCAGTACTGGCAAAAATATCATTTTTGGAAGAAGTATTTTCATTCTTTAATAACTGCAGCTGGAAGCACATTTATAAATATTTATATATTGATATGAATATATATTCATAAATATGGGATATACTCAGTATTTAGGAAGAATTGTATTTTGAAAGCCTCTGTGTCTTCTCTACATGAAAGAACCCCAAAGAACACAAAAAAGCCCCAGGCTGTAGAAACTCTGTGGCAGACAATTCAAAGCAATTTTAGGACATCAATTCTAAAAGGCTAAATATGCCATTTATTGAGAAGGATGAAGCATTAGACACAAATGAAAGTGTATTTCCCTCCAATGATGAAAAGATCCACTTTGCTTGATGGGGAGAGTATATTCTCCCATTTATAGTGAGGAGGTTCATTTTCTGTGATTTTCTTCTGCTCTGTTACACCAGATCCGGGCAGAAGTCAGGGGGCTACACCAACTAACAGAAAATAATGGATTTGATGTCTTTTGACAGCTCAGAACAAAGTCTGCACTCCGTGAGAGTTTCTGAAGGAAAGGAAGGTGCCTGAAATGGGGAAACATCCAGAATCACAAACTCTGCCACCAGCATCCTGCAAAAAGCTTTGCTACAACCACCTCTGCCTGACATGCTGGGTCACCAAGGCAAAAAAGGAGTTTTGGGGTTTTTTACCCAATCARTCAGATGCCTGGTTTGGTTTTGTGTCTTGTGCCATTTCACCACCAATAAACCTTGCACAAAATGCCACGTGAATTGATGCTCCTGAACCTGTCACACGAGCAGTGAGGGCAGGGGAGAAAACCTTCCAGCTGCAGCTGGTGCCCTCAGCCTGGGGATCCTGTTCACCAGAGCCCGCAGACACAGCTGCTAAGAAGACTTTTAAATGAATGAGGAAAGATGCACAAAATAAAAAGGACATAATAAAAAAAAAAAGGAAAAATAGGTAGGTCTTGAAATATACCCATATTTCACAGCACTACTATCACCCAGACCTGCATGGTGCCAAATAGATATTAAATATTTCAATTATGACTGCAGCAGGTCTGCATTATTGATAGAATTGTTCTTCCTGTATCCCCAAATGAATTTGGAGGGGAGGAAAGATAATGCATATTTTAACATATTTCAAAATTGTCTGTAATTGCCTGGATATTCCTTTTCTATTTTTTCACATCTACTCTCTGACTCAGGGTCCGTCTGCTCTGGGATGTGGAGCTTTGTTCAGCACCTCTGCTGCTCCTGCAGGGCTGTGAGAGCTGGAGACTCCTCTGCTGGAAGGGTCTGCAATGAAACACTCAGTTCTGGCTCTCCAAATTTGCACCTGGATTGTGCTTTCATTGTCACATCTGGAAAGCCTTGAGTTGTTGTCTGTCATCCCAGTGTCACAGAACCACTGCTCCATTCCCAATCATAGCACTGGGGTCCTGTGCACAGTTTAATGCCAGGATTTCAAGGCACAAAGCACCAAACAGTGAAGTCCTGTGACATTTCTGTGCTGCTGTGCACATTTTCCATGCATGCCTTTGCAGAATACAGAGAACAAGCCACTGGTGTGAGTTAGAACCAAAAAAAGAACACAGCAGTGTGCTGAGACTTCCCTCCCACAGTCCTGCCGTGGATTTGGTAACTCAGGGTCTGATCTGGCCTGGAGAGGTCGTGGCATTCCCTGAGGTGGAATTGGCTCAAGGGCTGCACCTTTTGAAGTCAGATTGCAGACAGGAAATTTAAACATTTTCTCATCCAACAGACCTACTCTCAGCAAGGCAAACTGTGATCATAAGACGACAATTTCAAATATGCTTCTGAACATAATCTTGTCCTGTAGTGAGGAGACTTTAAGTAAGCAGCCACTAAATGCTTACCCCATCCAATTCCATAATAGTATAAGTGCTTGCTTTCTTCTGACCCAAATGCTTTGATCACCATGCTGTAAAGATGAAATCCTTCCACCAGCATCCATGCAAACGCACTCAGGAAGAAAAAATGAAGGAGAATGGCCAATATCTTGCAAGGCAGCTAAAATGAGAGTAAAAATGAATACATTAAGTCTYTGTGATACAGTCACATTGGTTTTCTTTTTTAAAAAATTTCTATAGACATTTGAATGCTAAATCACTGAAGTAAAACTGTCTTTAAAAGAAGCAATAGACAATTTCATTTTTCTACTGCGTTTTCAGGCAGCTTCAGAGAAACAAATCCTCTTACCTTAAAAAAAAAAAAATAACACCCCCCC
>QVAJ01000056.1:3778740-3800754 GCA_003546035.1 Mixornis gularis | reverse complement strand
CCCATAGCCCATACCCCATACCCCACACCCCATACCCCATACCCCATACCCCATACCCCATACCCCATAACCCATACCCCATACCCCATACACCATACCCCATAATCCAGCCAGCTGTATCCACTCGTTCTGTTTGAGGGATGTGGTTTGCAGTGCCCCAAAGGAGCTGGGCTGGCACCCACAGAATGGAAAACCCCAGAGAGGACCCAGCGTGAGCAGCAGGAGGGTGAACCTCTCGTCTCAGCCTCTGGTTTTATCCACAGGCATCTTTTGTCGAGATAATTCAATTTTTATGACCATTTAAACTGTAACTCCATGGTGCTCTCCAGCAGGATCTATGTTAAGCCTGCACAGAGTCAGCGCAAGAGGGACATTGTGGTTTGGCCACTCAAATTAATCAGAGTGTGTTTTAATTTTCCATGCAAGTTCTCATAAAAGAATGACAAAAAAAGCCACACCCAACAAAGGGAGCCAGGCAGTATTAATATGTAATAAGTAGAACAGAGCTAGGCAGGAAAAAGCTTTCTCATCCTAGAAGAATTTTCAAACATTTTTCCTGCCTTGATTTTGGACRGACTTGACATTTTCATGAACTGAAGGAAAAAAATTAGTCAATCAAAAAGTTTTAATTTTGATGCTTGAAATACTGTGTTTCTATTTCAATCTCGATTGACTATTAATTAAATTCCAAGTTGAAAATGCACTCACAATATTTATTTATTATAAAAAATACTAAAAGGAATTACATCTTTTCCAAAACTTTTTCACAGCAACTCTATCTGATAAAAACCAATCCTTTCACATATGTTTGGGATTTTCTATTATTTTCCACGCAGACAATAAAATTTCCCACCCAAATGAAGTACTTCATTAGAGATGATCAAACCGAAGCAGTTCTACCAATAAACTCCCCATTAAAATCCCTTTTAAAGGAGAGAAAAGCTGTGCCATGTGGCTATGGGAAAACATAAACACAGGCACAAAGATGTGCSGTGCATGTAGATTTTCACAGTGATTATCTGCAGCGGCTCACGTGTGGTGATTTACAGCAGAGGAGCTGCTCAGCAGTCTGAGAGCCATCGGGGCTGCAGCAGCACTGACACACAACTGTTGCCATGGTGTCACTGTTCCGAGGAAATACGATGCAGCTCTTGAGTATTTTTTCTTTTTCAGCCAAAGACACATTTCTTTTCCCTGACTGGACAGCATCAATTACAGAAABGAAAGAGTTCTGTGTGCTGGAACAGCTTAAAAGCTCCAGATAATTCCTACAAGAGAGATCCTATCGTCCCTCATCCCCCACAGAATATTCCTGAAATAGGAATAATCTGTGTGGGAAATGGAGCAGTTTAGAAGTGATTTCCTCATCAGGTTTATTCACGTCCAAAATGCACGGACCTCATTTCTCCATTTCTCCAGCAGACACCCTTTTCCCTGGCTACAGGTGGCTCACRATTCTACAGAAGGAGGAGGGGAGCCCAGGAAGCTTTTCAGATTTAAAGTCACTCTGAAATCACTATTTCTCAGCGGTTCAAGGCTTTCTTTCACTCCTTTCATTCCCAGAGTCCTTCMGCCAGAAAATGTTCCCTAGAGAATTTCCCTGCTCGGGGAATATTCAGATTTACAGTGTCAGAGACCTCAGAGGGGTGGGGGTCTCTTACTGGAAACGGGAAAAAATCACAGAATCCCAGACTGGGTTGGGTTGGGATGGACCTCAAAGCCCATCCAGTGCCACCCCTGCCATGGCAGGGACACCTTCCCCTGTCCCAGGCTGCTCCAAGCCCTGTCCAGCCTGGCCTGGGACACTGCCAGGGATCCAGGGGCAGCCACAGCTGCTCTGGGCACCCTGTGCCAGGGCCTGCCCACCCTCCAAAGGGGAATTTCTTCCCAATGTCTGCTCTGGACCTTCCCTCCTTCAGTTTGAAGCCATTTCCCCTTCTCCTGTCACTACAAGCTCTTGTAAACAGTTTCTCTCCGTTTTCTAGGCTCCCTTCAGGTACTGGAAGGCCACAGCCAGGTCAGCCTGAGCCTTCTCTTTTCCAGGCTGAACAAACCCACTTCTGTCCCTGTGGGAAACGTGTTCCATGCCCCCAAAATCAAACTGTTTGGGGTTTTGCCCATAGGAATCCAAAAGAAGGTGATGATCACACAGATATTTTTTTCTCTCTAATTTCTTTGATGTCATGTTTCTAAGAAAGTCTCCCTCTGGTTTTAGTTCAGTCTTTCTCCAGAAACCCCTGCAGGGCAAGACAAAATGTGAATCAAGTTCTCACAAGTGAGCCTCTATTACTTGGAAATGAAAAAGGGAAAAAAAAAAAATCTCTTCTCCAACAAAATGTAGGAGATTCACTGAAACCAGAAATAACCTGCACAGGTCCCTGCACCTGTGAGCTGGAAATTGCTCTTGCTCTGGTGAACACAACCCAAATGTGATGAGGCTTTAGGAATGATGCTCCTACATCAGAACTCACATCAGGGTGGGAACAGCTTTTCCCAAAGCAGCCCCACTGCAGTTCCCCTTCTCCCCCTGCCCCGTGTGGGGGACAGAGCTGTGGGCAGCTCTGAACTTTCTGGATTGTTCCAAGGGCCCTGGGAGGCTGCAGGAGGCTGGAGGCTGCACCAGGGGCTGGAGGCAGGAGGGGAATTGCAGGGGAGAGAACACAGCACAGACAGAGGCTGGGAATGATTTCCAGGGGTGCAGCCTCATTTCAGGGCTGTGGTGGAGGAGGGAAATAAACTGTATTTAGAGACTTCAGATCTCCACAGAGCTCTCCCAAGCCAGCTGTCACAGCACATCTGGATGGGCTGTGTTCCCATCTTAGGGGATAACAAGGAGCAATTCGTTACAAGTACCTGGGTTGTCAAAGCATTGAGCCTCATTAATTAAGAAAGGATTTCAATAAATTCCGAGGCTCTGATAAGGGCTGATTTTACCTTACCTCAGCTGGTCTTTTTGAAAGTATACAGAGACTCCCTGCATGATGTAGAATCTAAAACAGTAATTTGGGATGTTCTCGTAGTCAGCACAAAAACTCTAATCAAGCTGTAATGCTATTATTGAAGAAAATAGCATTTAAAAGTACCAAGTAAAACACTGAGCAATCTGTGGAGTAGTCCCATGAGCCTGATTCTCACACTTGTCCCAATCTACGTTAAATTATTTTTCTAAAATGTTTGGCTTCTTTGGGTTTCTATGGTCATTCTCTTCCTCTGACAAGCCAGGAAACGAGCTCATCCAGTTGTGTCAGCAATCACCCACACTCAGAGACAGATGTTCCTTCGTTTCAGCTTTGACAAGGTAAAATCTAAAATTCCCACCYCACATGAAACTCCCACCCTTTCAGCTTAGGCTGTAACAGCCCTGACCTGAGAGTGCCAAAAGCCTGGACAGAGCCCTGGGGTTTGAGCAGATCCCTCCTCTGGGGCACCACAGCCCAGGCTCCTGCCCCTGTCCTCACTAATAAAAGAAGTTACTACATTGCTTAACTTTTATTTGGGAAACTCACAGGCCTGAGAAACGATCCTGGAAAGATACCAGTTCAGACTCCAAGTGTGTATTTTTCATTTCTAATGCTGTTCATGGCAAAAAAAGGAAAGAGTGATATCTAACCCCTGTGTTTATAAATAACTGCAGGGAAGATGAAAATATATTATTATAATGAGATGGTACTTCTCATCTCTGGAGTAGGGAAAGGKCATTCAGGCTGAAAGGCTTATTCAGTAGGCTCTGCAAGAAAAACTGTGTGTCCAGGAGAGAAAACCTCCTTATTTATGTGAGGTTAATGCGTGACCACACACAGCCCCTGGTGAGCTCAGAGCACCTGCCTGGGCTCTGCTCAGTGCTCCCTCTTTCCCTGGGACATTTCCCTCCTGTSCTGTCCTTTCCCAAATTATTCACCTCTCAGGCCACGGACTGCACCTCTTCTGCTGGGCAAAGAGTCCACTTTTGGCTCTCTCCAAAGGAAGGGACTCTCTGGGGAAGTTCTAACCTAAAATTTTCTCCTTCACATRGAGCCAAACATCCCTCAGTTTCTGCCTTTAGAGGTCACACATCAGACAAAGGGCTGAGCTTGAGTACTTGAGCCAAGGCTTGTCACAGCTGATCCTGGAGGGGTTTGTCCCTGTACCAYGTTACAGCTTCACTATTTAGACACCAAAAGCAGCAATTTCACTGTCTAAACCACTTTTGAAATCTCAGTTCTGAAAAACAATTCATCTTCCAGAAAAGGGCAAGTTCTTGCACCAAAAAGGTTTTACAGCCTGAAAAGATGAGTCCTGCAGGCTGAGGACAGTGTCACACCTCTGATTTGCATTTCAGTCTCACCCCCTGGTACAGCCAAGAGTGGGRTGTGTTTGCATGTGCTCATGGAGTGGGTGCATTTCATGGAACCACAGTTATTTCTTCACTGGTGGAAATGCCCCGACGATTGCATTCTGCCCCAAGTCCAAACACCAGAGTGAGGGAGATTTTCATGTCCCTTTTGGTCACTTTCCAGCTCCCAGGAACATTCCCACCATGAAGTTCCTTGCAGTGAGGGATGGTTTTCCCCATTTATTGATCTGCCAGATGTGCCAGGGGCTGAAATCCCAGCCCTGAAATCCACCCTCACACCCCTCTGCCTGAACACCCTCCCATGAGACATTCCTGGGGGAGGGAGGGGCAGGGACAGAGGGGGGAACAATTAAGGCTCAGCCAAATCTACTGAAGTWGTACCTTTAAAACGTAATCTGAATCCAATTAAGAAAAGGATGAATAATTAACTTTGGCAGCCGGAGCGTCTCAGAGACATTAAAACGCTGGCCCTGGCTGATGGAGCTAATGGCTTTAATTGCCTCCAGAAAGGCTGCTGAAATCCAAYTTCAGCCCAGAGAGGCCTTTATTTATATATTAAATGATAATAACAACAGTACAAATCTCTGTTTTCCTTCAGCTTGCCAAGCACTTTGTTAGGTACATAACATTCTATTTTTTAAAAATTAACATCTGTGATGACTTCAGGAGGCTCAATCTGCTCCCTGGGACCACAGCATCGATTTTGGAGGGGCCGTGCTTAGTGACTCTGTWCAATCACCGCCCACAGAAAAGCCTAATTTAGTGCAAAACTTCTTTTCTCAAGCCACAATGCATCAGACACTGTGAATTTAAAGAAAAAAAGTCCTCTGAGAGTCAGGCTTCACAATGCAATCATCTTTATCAGCCATTTCCAGCGGAATTGTTTTTGAATTCCCCTTCTCTATGAACTCCTATGAGCAATCTGCAATAAAGTGCTGCAGAGGGGTTTTCAGGATTAAAGGCACATTTTCTTCCAACCAGCCCAGCCTGGTGTCGCTTATTTAAAACTTTTCACTGACACATGAAAAATACAGAATTTTCCAAATATCTCTGCCAAGATATTAATTAGTGTTTTTAAATGCCCACATCATTTTTTTAAAATGGTTCTTGTCACCGTCATCCATCAGTAGGGATTCTGCTCATTACAAATCCCAAACAGCAGGTTCTTAATAAAGCTGGAAGGAAGCACGGCAGGGAGGAAGGACTCAAGTCGTGAAGTGGTATCGGATTACAATAAAGTTTGGGGACCAGAAAAGCCGAAATTTTCAAGTTCTTCTGGAATCTGTCGGTGCAGCACAGAGCAGGGTGTGTTTTCTGCCTTCCTTCCAAGGCCAAGGCTTGCAGTGTCTCAGGGAATGGTAAATGCTGCATTCACAGCAGATTATCCATCCCCCCTGAGACTCCGGGAGCTGCTCTGCCCTTACACCCGGGGTGGGGCCTCCCTTCTGCCCCTCCTGCACCAGCAGGAGCAGCCTCATCCCCTCTGCAGTGACACCAGAACTGAGCCCGTCCCCTGTGCAGTGACACCAGAACTGAGCCTGTCCCCTCTGTGCAGTGACACCAGAACTGAGCCCGTCCCCTCTGCAGTGACACCAGAACTGAGCCTGTCCCCTCTGCAGTGATACCAGAACTGAGCCTGTCCCCTCTGTGCAGTGACACCAGAACTGAGCCCGTCCCCTCTGCAGTGACACCAGAACTGAGCCCGTCCCCTCTGCAGTGACACCAGAACTGAGCCCGTGCCCTGTGCAGTGACACCAGAACTGAGCCTGTCCCCTCTGCAGTGACACCAGAACTGAGCCCGTGCCCTGTGCAGTGACACCAGAACTGAGCCTGTCCCCTCTGCAGTGACACCAGAACTGAGCCCACTGCACACCATGAGCAGGATCAGTCCCTGTGACAGCCAGAACTGAGCCTGTCCCCTCTGTGCAGTGACACCAGAACTGAGCCCATGGCACACCACGAGCAGGATCAGTCCCTGCAGGCTCAGAGAGGCAGAAATGCAGCTCTCCTGCCGGACTCTGAGACCTTTCAGAGCTGCTGAGAGTAATTAATACCCAACTCCCAGGAAAATCCCATAAAAATGAGCGTGTCTGGCTCCAGGCTTGGTTCCACAGGGCCCATTTGGGTTCAGGGCTGGGACGGGGTGAGGATTGTGCTGGGGACCCCTGAGCCTCCCCAGCCCACCCCTGGGAGAWAGAGCACAGAAAGGCACTGCAGGACAGACCAAAGGACACAGTGACCCAATTCAGAGAGAAGAGTGATGGGTAAAGGTGCCCTGTCCATAACTTTGTTCTACTGCTCGGGGAAATCCTTTAGTCAGCAAGAGGAACTGGCTGCCAAGTGGYTCAGGGCTTTCTTTCCACCATGGAAAGGAAGTCAATGTTCTTTTGTTGAGCATTCTGATTAAAATAGACTATCATGCTTCTCAAACAAAGGAGTTCTTTTGACAGTTACAGCACTCTTAAATATTTGTGCTTCTCCAAAATAAAAAGTCATTTTTTGTTCTCCTCAGCTGAGTGAAATTCAGTAACTGCCAAACAATTCTCTAAGGAGTTTGAGGGTTTAGTATCCTGCAGCACCAGTCCAGCTTTTTCTGTGTAATTCTGTGGGATTAGGGACAACCAGAAATTCTCTATTTCCTCCCATCAAAATCAACAGAATTGTACTGGCACAGGAATAGCAAAGGAAAGAACAAYGGCTCTGAGTTAAAAATCAAGAGTAGTGCTCCATTTTCAGGAGAGATGAGCACGGGCACAGTCAGGACAAAAGAAATACGATGCACAATCACAGTGTGAACACATCAGGSAGATGTGCCCCTCCACAGGGACAATAATCACTGCAATAAATGGATGGGAAGTGGAGAGAGTGAGAAAGAGCAAAGAAAGTTTACAAAGCAAGGCTGGAATAAACACCCAGGCTGATTTATCTTGGTTGATCTGCTGGCTGAGGGCTGTCTGGGCTGTCTGCAGAGATCTTCTCAGTTACACAAACTGTCGGTGGTGATAAACAAGGACCAGAAAAATCACAATGCCCATCCAATTTTTAAATATGCAACGCAAAAGAAAAATTACTGGACTAAGGCATTATTCTTTTTATGTTCCCAGCAATGAAAAGCATGCTGAGAAAAGCAATTATATTAAAATTACAAAAGAGCAGAAATCGGAGGGTGCCACACTATTTCCATTTCACTGTCCTATCAGAGTATGGAACCGGCTGAAAATTTTAAGAGAAAAGCTTATGATTTCAGGCTGCTGTTTTATTGCACCYGAAGTGCAGAGTTTGATCAATAACTGCAATATTAGATTTAGGAAACAATGCTCCAAACTGATAAATTACACACCTATGCCCCATATTTCTAAAGCATTTTGCAATATTAGGACTTTTTCAAAACAGCCTTTATAAACACGGATTGATGCACCTTTTTCTCAGTCAGCCATACGTTATCAAAACTCAGCTATAACAGAGAAAAATAAAATGAAAACACATATATTGCCCCAAAAAAAGAAATTTGGCAATTTTTTGTAAATAGAAGCTCACAGATAAATKCCCAAACCTTTTTAAATCCTGGGGTCCCTAAAAATGTTGTGGGTTATTTCTACAGTTCCATCATCAAATCAGATGGTTTTAAATATTTTCCCTGTATAAACACTTGTCTCCTTTCAAGGCCATTGCTGAGCTTGAACTGTATTGATTGATGGTCTCTCCTGAATTGTGAACAGGCTACAAACAGGATCAAAACCAAAGTCATTTGCAGCTTTAGAAATGCAGAAAATGTGTTCAAAACCCCAAACAATTTCTAGCACAGATTGTATAACACTATTGCTCAGCTGCAAATGTCCATCCACATGTGAACTTTATGGGAGTCATTTTTATACTCTCAGAGTTGGAAAAGACAGCAGGAGGAGAAACAGGAAAAAAGAACAATTTAAGAGAATGGTCTGGGASACATAAATATTTCAGTTGTGTCCTGCACTGGTGTCTCAGGGAGGAGGACCCAAGTTTCAAGCTCTGTTTTTCTGTGGGAGAAAACGATTCCCCTTTCCAAGGGTTTTTGAACCCTGGGTCCCAGGGGCCCACCATCCTTTTGCTGAGATGACATTTCCRTGGCAGATGGTACAAATAGCCTGGCACGCTTTGGAGTTGTTGGATCACTCTACAGATAAAATCTGCCAGATGGTTGGTGTGTTTCCTGGCAGGAGCACAGGGTCCCACTGGCTGCTGGGGGGAGCAAAGCTGCCCAAAATGGAATGAGAGCATCTCAGTTTTCTTTGAGGCACTTTTGGGCTGCAGCTCCCTCAGTGCTGGGTTGGGTTCCTGCTGTCTAGGAAGGGACATCCCTGGCAAAAACAGTGTCCATACAAAAAAAAAATAAATTGAATTTGGCCACGGATRTATTATAGCTGTGTAAACAGAACTGTTCATGGGGGCAATTGCACACTCCCACCCTCTTTTACTGTTTCACATTATCTGTGCACTTCATTTGTGAAAAGAAGATGGAAAGATACAAAAGTTCAAGATCAGGTATAACATCACTGCAGCAGTTTCTCAGAGCATTGACAGTCTGGTGCTCAGGGGTGATTTCAATGGGCCCTTTGAACCTTGGCTCATGAATTTCTGAACATGCTGAACAAACACCAATCTGTGCTCAAAATCCACAGCATTTTAACATTTACTGAAGAGGGTTCCAAGGACACCTGAGAGAAGTTTCCAATTGTCAGGTTGGTTCAGTCATCTTTACTTAGCAAATGTTCTGGGGATTTGTAACTGAGCACAGCTCAAAAGTCAGGAATTCTGTCTTTGCCTGACTCTTCCTTCACACCAATTACACAATCGAGATAACAATTATTTTCACTAGTTAAAAAAATTAGTACCACAAGATAATGCTAAATGGTCAATGGTCAAGGACATGTCTTGGACAAAGATTTGGGATGAGATTTTCCTCTTACCATAAAGGGTAAAACAGAGCTATGGAAAAACATTCTGCACAAAGTCGGGTGGGCAAATGCATCAGACCAAAAATTTAAGGAGAGGGAAAGCTGCAAATGGGACTATTAAAGGACTGTGAGGAACTGGAAGGTCCATTCACATCYAGCCTTTCCTAGTCACGCATTTCAGACCTCTCAAGGAAAATCTGATTCCAAAGAATTCWATATGAAATATCTTTGATCTCTCACTACTAACCTTGCATAATACAAAAACTTATTGCACTATCCCGTTAATCATCCCAATCCTAAATCTGTTCAGTTGAAAGCTGGGCTTTTCAGAACTACTCCCCAGTGGAGAATCAACCAATCTTYCAGTGGCCTTTAATTAATGGCTGTCCTGTTTAATCCTGGATAATTCCCTGAATGCTGCTCTTTAAAACAGGGTTCAYAATAGCACATTTCTCCCAAGATACTTCTGTCTTACAAGATGGGAGGTCTTGAGGCAAACCTGCATTTTATTATCAGCCTGGAGAGTTCCTAGAAAAATTGTACTTGGAAAGCAGCTGGGGTCACTGGGTGCTTCACAAGCAATAAAGATAATAATGGTTAGATAAAAACCCGATGACCTGAGGGAGCCAACCCCCACTTTCAAGTGGTCAGACTGACACAGAGTGCTGGGGAATTAATTAAACTCCCTGGATAATACGGAGCAAGAAATAAATCCAGGCTGGGTATAAATGGGCCCAGTTTCAGTCACTTACGTGATGTGAGGATGCGACTGATGTATTTATGCTTTGTTTTTAACACAGATAAATCTGATAAATCAGACAGTCAGATCGTGTTTTGCTGAGTCTCACCTTCAGAGGCACCACTTGCATCAGGATGGCAAAGTTGGTGAGGTGGTTGCAGAGGCACACGGAGTGGTTGAGGTCCCCACTCTCCCGCACACAACCCTCATCAGACCAAACACCAGTTCCATTGCTGGAAAGCACAAAAGCAGAACAAAATCTCTGTCAGCATGCAGCTGCTGTAGGTTAGTTTGACATGCACTGCACTGTACAGGAGATAAAAGGGCTCTTCATGGGCACCACAGGTCACCCAGCCTGGCTGACAGAACTGGTGATTTCTGCTTTCCTGAGTCCTGCAGAGTGACTGAGAGATCTGTACTCCTCTCAGAGYTTATTTTAAAGACAGGTATTACCTCACCTCACACTTCTGCCCTTCAGGACATCCTTGAGTTCTCAGAGAGAGTCTGCTGGGGGTCAGAMACCAAATTAACGACCATGCACCAGGGAGTAAAACCACCCTGACACCAGTGAAGCTCAGCTGAAGGACAGATTTTATATTTAAGTTTGTATCCTTCCAAAGCCCCCAGGGCCCCAGCCCCAATGGAGAACAGCACAGGAACAATGCCCCAGTCATTTTCATTTCCTTCATTAAAATCTGCTTTAATTTATCGTAATTTGTGAGTAACCATAACAACGAGTTACTGCCAACAGCTGGGGCAGTGCAACCCAATAGAACAAAACTCCAGTGGAACAATTCCTGTGACCTTCCCAGGTGCAGGATGTGCAGGAGGGATCACAGCATCCCCATTGCTACATCAGTTAGGCTTACACTGCTATGGCTCAAAACCTGCAAATCCCCATGAAATTAAAAATTCACTATTTGTATTCTTTCTCAATTAATTCACTAAGAGCAGCGTACTTCAAATGAAAAAAAAATTAAATTTATTCAGTTCTTAAACAAAAAAAAAGAAATAAAAAGCTACTGCTTTTCCATAGGTCTTTGAGGTGATATTTATGTCCATTAAATTCAAGGGTATCATGTTTATCCATTCGACGCACTGGCCGAATTTCCCAGCTCCGAAGGACTGATGTGACACAATGCTGTGACACAGGCACAGACCCRGGGACAACAAAGGCTGTGCTGGAGCTTTGCCACCTGGAGACATCCCAGCACCTGCCCAAGTGGACACACTCCTGAAACAAGATCAGCAGCACTGGTACCASTCTGCAACTGGGATTGCAAAATGGTTTCAGCTCCCAGTTACCCCCCCAGCCCGGGGCTGGGAATAACCAGTCCCCTGTTCATGGTAAGAAGAAACAATCAGATTCTGGTTTTAAAAGCCACTGGTTCCATTCCTTTARCGATTTCTATGGATGAAAGGAAGCAAGAAGAACACAGATAATACACAGCATCACAAAGTGAGTGTAATTTAATAAAACCAAGGTAAAGAATTTGGACTTATGGACATACCTGTAATCCAGAAATGCACAGTAAAGATGAACTCTGTTACTTTTGTTTAGTGCTTGGCTGTATTGCCTGGGCGTCTGCAAGAGAAAGATAGAAACCCTGAAGGAATGTTTAAACAGGATAAATTCCACTGTTCAGAACTTCACATTCTCATTGCTACAATGATTTCAAGAGACTTATTTCAGATTAACCCACCAGAACCGGCAGCAAAATTGTTCAGTCCTCATCTCTTCAACCCAAGCTCCAAACACACAAAGATTGGCATTCAGTGCTAATTTTACACCCTGAGATTAAACTCTCACCACTCTGAGTGAGAAATCTGTGTCCTGTTTAAGCAAATAGCAAAGCAGGATCGTTATTGTACATAAGCACAAATAKATGTGTTAATTTTTGCAGGATTGGGACATCATTCTTCAGCATATATTTGGCTTCTTTGGATTTTGTTCATCGTTTGTTCTCACTGAGTAATAAAAMCATCACATTTTATGATTAATAATTCTGAAATGTGCATTACGGTGACCAACTCCCAGACATTTCCTTTCCACAACAGCAATTATTTTAAAACATACATTCAAACTGAAAGAGCAATGCCATAATTCAAGATTTTATTTTAGCACACCTCAGCATTATAATGACATAATTTCTATCTTCCATAAACAGGTTTAGCAACTAACTCAATATCCTTATTCAAGGAGCTTTGAGATCCCATTCCCTGCTCCCTTATGAGCTTGATGACAAAATTATTCAAATTATATTGGAGTGAAGTAATAGTTTGTTACAGACAAAATATGCAAACTAGAGAATTTCCAGTGTTTGTTCAACCCTTTCTAATACATAAATCCCTAAAGTCCACATCATGTGGACCCTGCCTTATGGCAATTTTTTAATTACAAGAGTCTTCAACATAAAAAAATCACTGGTGAATTAAGAGCTCTCAGATTATTGCAACACAATTCTGCCGTCAAGATGAAAGATAATCAAGTTTTGCTTTCCTTGTCTTAGGGAATGAAGAAAAAAATCCCCACCACCTCATCCTGCTGAAACTCAACCAAGGACAAGAAGTTCCTGATGCAATTTTCCCTCTCCTCTCTCCCAAGCCYAAGCAGGAGTGTCAGGCACGAGGCAGCACAGCTCCCTCCTGGCTGGAGATAACCAGGACTGGAGAAAACCCAGACTGGAGATGACCAAACACTGGAGATAACCCAGCATTGGAGATAACCTAGATTAGAGATAACCTAGATTAGAGATAACCCAGCATTGGAGATAACCAAGATTTGGAGGTAACCCAGCATTTTCTGCCCAGCCAGGGCTCCCACGGCTCCTCCTGCATTGCCACACACCTCAGGCTGCAGATAAGGACCTTTACTGTCTAACCCACACCTCTCTACCACAGAAATGGAATTTCCTTATCTGCCTGAGCACATGCCTGGCCCAGATTCCCAGTTCCTGGCCTCACCCTGTTTCCCCCCAGCCTTTGCCACAGGAGCAGCTGATGCTGCAGGTCAGGGGAGAGCAGGGACTGTYCCTGTCCCTTCCCCAGATGATGCTGCAGGTCAGGGGAGAGCAGGGACTGTCCCTGTCCCTTCCCCAGATGATGCTGCAGGTCAGGGGAGAGCAGGGACTGTTCCTGTCCCTTCCCCAGCTGATGCTGCAGGTCCAGGGGAGAGCAGGGACTGTCCCTGTCCCTTCCCCAGATGATGGTTCAGGTCAGGGGAGAGCAGGGACTGTTCCTGTCCCTTCCCCAGCTGATGCTGCAGGTCCAGGGGAGAGCAGGGACTGTCCCTGTCCCTTCCCCAGCTAATGGTTCAGGTCAGGGGAGAGCAGGGACTGTCCCTGTCCCTTTCCCAGATGATGCTGCAGGTCAGGAGCTTTGTGGGGAGCGGGGACTGTCACTCACCTTTCCCCTGGCTCTGGGGACACCCTGGAGCCCTTTCCCAAAAGGGAGCAAAGCAAACACTGACACACATCACACCCTGGGAGGGGACAGTGGGACAGGTTCAGGTCCCTCACCCTCAGGAAACACTCCCTGGTGCAGCCCCAGCCTGCCCAGGCCACTCTGTTTAATYTGGGGCTTTGCTGGCAGTGTCCATCCTGTCCTGYMCCTGCTGTACCTGCYGTGCTGGTGCTCAGTGTCCATCAYCTCCTTACCTTTCCTGAAGCAATTGCAGGAATCTACAGGTGTCTTGTATTACAAATCRTTTCACTTCTGTGACAGACAGTGGATTAAAAACCATAGAAAAGGAGAGRGAGAAGGATCTGCTGTAGTGACAGCAAAGGTGGAACAGTAACTGCCAGTTCTGATTTGAAAGGTTTCTCTGGATAAATCTGGGTTCTATTCCACTCAASGGAAAGGGCACCTCAGGGTCAGGCTGGAAGAAGACTTGGTACTGCAGTTGTGTGTCTYTTACACAAATAAGTCCCAGATGTATGTTTTACCCTCAATTGAATTTCTCTGGCAAGGGACAAAGCATTGTTTTTGTCCATCTTTACTCTAAACACAGATGTCACTCATTAGACCATGAACCACACTGAGTGAACCACACAGGCCCTGACCTGTCCAGAGCTGTGAATGTACTCGGATGGAGAAAGAATCAGTAAATAATAATAATGAAAAATAGATTAAAGAATGGAAAAGAAGGGTCTATCCCAATGTGCTTTCTAATTTCTCCTAAAGACTCTGTCCCATGTTCATCACCCATGAGGTAATTTCCACAAGTGCCATTTATGATAACTGCACAAAATCCTCATCTTCTGAGGCTGCACTGAAGTTCTGCAGCAGAGCTGTCATTAGGATAGAAAGCCCCCAACACATAAGAACGTGGCTACAGAGGAATAAACTCCCTCTGATCTTCAGCAGCTCCACTTCAAAGTACTCTCTAAGCCATGAAAAAGGAACTGACTGTACCTCAATATTGCACTTCTGAAGTTAAACTGTGTGTGACAGCTTATTTGTGCCTTGGATCCCGCAGAACTGAGGATATTGATTTAATGACATTGATAACAGAAAGCTTAAAATACAAGCAGGCTTTTACACTAAAAGATTAAGTCACTTGAGTGTTTATTAAAAGCCTGTGAAAGGACAGTTTATGAAGCCTCCAGGAGAGGGAAAGCAGCAGCACACTGAGTAATCCAGGATCTGTGCATGTGCTCTCCCTAATCCACATTCCTCACATCATTCCCTCTGCATGGAGAGGGCTGCGTGCAGCTTCCCCAAAAATAATTACATTGCAAGGGGAAAACAACCCCCTGGCACCGGGAACAGGGCAAAGCCAGTGCCTGTGTGATGGAGCCTGGACTTGAGGAGGGACTGCCTGGATTCAGCATCCCGAGGGCCTTTCCCAGCCTTAATAACTCTGTGCTTGTCTGTCTGTCTGTCTGTCTGTCTGTCTGTCTGTCTGTCTGTCTGTGTTCACATCAGGGCTGTCCAGCATCCCTTACACTGACCCCTTCTCTCAGTGAACCAGACAAGCAAACCCCAGAAGTTCAGAGGATTTTCAGAGAGGATGTGCATGGCTGAGTGATGGGAACACAGCCCCTGCTGGGAGCCMGGCACAAGCCACGCTGAGAGGAAGAGGAGGCCAGAAAAGGGGGGTGTGGGCTGAAAGGACTGCTGGAAACCTTCAGGAAAACCTCCTTGCAGGAAATGTCATGGACACAATTGCAGAAGAAAAACAGGCAGGCAGCTGCTGCTGGGAGGGCTTGCCAAGGAAGAGGAGCCAAGCAGAGGGTGGGGTGAACCTTTCTGAGATTAGCTTGTCTCTGCTCTCCTCCCCTGCATTTAAAAAGCAAATGTTTTGCCACATAGAGGTGGCCACCAGCAGTGGAGGGTGTGCACCTTCTTTCTGCAGTGTGAGGGAGGATGAACCTTTGGCTCAGGTCTGTCACTGACCCACACTCAGCAGCCCCAAGCCCAGAGTGTTGGGCTTCCCCTCACCCAAAGCATTTGACAATTTACCCCATCCATTGGAGTTCCATTGGAGTCCACTTGTCTCTGTTTGCAAAATACAGAATTTTGTCTCTTTCAGAGATGTTTAGGCCTTGCTTTCTCCACCTCCAAGGATACCATGGATTATCCTGAAGAGGGCAAGAAAAGGCACTGGACAAGCCTCTTGTCTGCATGTTTGTGCCTCCTGAGCCATTCACAGCCTCACTTACACATTCTTAGGTGTGGATGATTCAAAACAAATTTTGATCCTGGCTTATGGGTTAAATTAGAGACTAAAATGATGCATGTAATTTAAGGATTTCCTGTCCTCACAGTGACACCCTGACTGTTAGCGTGACCTATTCAGGGACACATGGTTTATTGACTTTCCTTTCCACCTATTTCTCCTAATTACCTAAAAGATTAAAACTTTCGGGTACATTCATCTACTCAGTTACGTGGAAAAAGACAGACAGAAAGAATAATCACCCATTTCTATGGTGGCTGTATTGGCTGTTTTCTTCCAAGCTGTGAGAAAACTGCACTGCAACAGATTTTGGGCTTAGATCAGCCAACTGTTTTAATTTAGAGTCCGTTTGACTGATTCACCCTAAGATGTAACTAGCATATGTAATGAAAAAAAAATTGCAAATTGCACAAAAAGGAATTTAGGTTATGAATAGGGAATTAGAGTGTGTTCTGGACAAAAGCCAGACTTGCAGTTGTTTCACTGTTGTGAACAGAGCTGTGCCAACACACACTTTCTGGAGCAATGAACACAACACTCTGGGCTCCCAGGGCCAGCAGGAAAGTTTCCTGAATGTGTTTCCTAATGGGACAATCACACAGTTAAAACATTGCCTGAAATCACACAGGRTAGGAAACTGACACACAGCAACATAAAGTTAAAAATTAGGGAAATATCAGAGGTTGTAAAGTCATCTGAAACCAGAGAAAGTTGCCACATGGATTGGGTTGGATTATTCCTTTCTCTGAGGCTAAAAATAGTTGACATATCAATTTCCTGCAAAAATAGTGTTAATCAAATGTTACACCAGTATCCTTGCCCAGTTCTCAGAGTTGTCTATTTAACAGCTGCTGTACTGGGCAAGCAGTGTGAGAACAAAAAAGGAATGAAAAGATCCATGAGCAACAGACTGAAAAATATCTTGGCTGCTCTACCAGATATCATTTCTATAGGAGAGGGAAAAAAGGAGAAGGGGATGGATGAGGAAATTGCCCTGGTGCTTTCTTTTTTAATTATGGCACACAGCAAAATAATTTACTGCTTTCAAATATATAGAGCATCAGAAGATGATGATATTTTTTTGTTACCAAGTCCACATCCATTTGATAAAAATGTCATTCTCTTAACAGGATCCCGTGTTTTTTACAGCACTGAATGAGGAGCTTCGTGCAACAGCAGCCAAGCCAAGAGCTGAGCCCTTGCAGATGTCAGTGAGGGCTGTGCCTCTGTCACACACTCACTGCTGAGCTGCAGGAGCTGTCCCCTGGGGCTTGTCTCACTCCAGCTCATTTCCTTGGTCCCTTTCAGGTCCCTGCCCACAGCCCAGGTGAGCTCCATGCACCTGGAGAAGCTGTGGCTGCTGGGTGTGTGTGCTCTGGGTACAATGTCATGGCACTGCTGACAGAGAACAGCTCTTCTCTCTGCTTTGGGGTCCTGAACAGCATCAAAGTGTAACAGCTCTTCTCTCTGCTTTGGGGTCCTGAACAGCACCAAAGTGTAACAGCTCTTCTCTCTGCTTTGGGGGGCTGAACAGCACCAAAGTGTAACAGCTCTTCTCTCTGCTTTGGGGGGGCTGAACAGCACCAAAGTGTAACAGCTCTTCTCTCTGCTTTGGGGTCCTGAACAGCACCAAAGTGTAACAGCTCTTCTCTCTGCTTTGGGGTCCTGAACAGCACCAAAGTGTAACAGCTCTTCTCTCTGCTTTGGGGKSCTGAACAGCAYCAAAGTCACTTCTTTCCAAACTGCTCAAGGAAAGCTGTAATTTTGGCAACAGAARCTGTCTGCAAAGCTTGGGTTACAGTTATAAACTCCCTGACACACGTGCACAGCTCCAGGTGACTCTTTAATTTTACGGTGCAGAATTCCCACCCTAAGAGAGCAGTCCCACTCAGGAAATCCCCCTGGCACCCAGCTGGGCTGTGGGGTCAGTGCTGAGCCTGACCCCAGGGGTGCCCGAGCACAAACACCCTGCGCAGCCTCCCTGCCCACATATCCCCTGGGGGCTGTGCTTTTGTACCTCCCCCAGCTTCAAAGGTCTCAAATATCCGACGATGCGTTTCCCTTTTCCTGCTCCTTGGCCGGGGTGCCTGGGGCACGGTGGGTGTTTGTGTGAATTGGTGGATCCTGGGCAGTGATGAAGGGCTGAAAGCCAAAACTCTCTCAGTTTGGAAGCCAGAMGCACTCAAGATGCAGCACTGCAGTTAAACCCGTGCCAAACACCCACTGACTGCAGGCTGGATTAATGACACCCACAGTATTGTTGTAAATCAGGGTAATAAAGGTTAAAAAATAGCTCCAGAAAGAAGCAGGTTCATTTTCATTAGAGGTGGATGGAGCTGCCTTGAATGGAGGATGTGTGCAAATAGAAACTGCAGAATAAGGACCTTTGAAATTCAATTTGGGAAGCAACTGGGTTACATCAGTAAATATTTGATGTTTAAAAAATTTAAAATGCCAGTCAGTGAGAAGCAGAGCTCAGCGTGGCAGCCTGTCCTTATGTAAGCACCACCAGACYCAGAACTGAACTGATGATCGGTGTGAAAATCTGCCTTAATTCTTAAGTGAAATCATTCTTCACGTTCCTTAAAGCACAGCTCTGTTCCAAAGAATGAAGAGGTGAAAATATTGTCTCTTGAGAAACAGCCTCATTTATGTAATTAGCAATCTAGCAGCCAGAGAGTTCTGATACGTCCTTACAGTTAAACACTTATATCCATCTGTAAGAGAATAATTGTAAGTACAGAGCCAGATAAACCTGTATTGAAGGATGGACTGAGGGCAAAGCTCAGCAATGACACTGGTGCAGCCTTGCCTCTAAATTCTAGCAAGTTAATCCAAAAGAGAGAGCAGTGAGCACCAGTTTCCTTCCTGTGTGTTATGAGCTGAATTGTTCTTGCAGAGCCATCGAATGGGGACCCTCCACATTGCCTTTGGCTGGCTCAGGGCTCAGCCTCCACCCAGACACTGCCTCTCCAAAAATAATGACAGGACCCAGAAGGCACAAACCAGAATCCCTTAGAGGGATGCACACAGGAGAATCCRTTTAAAAAATACTTTTCCTATTAGGCAGTATTTCCACAATCCTCAGTCTCCAAAACAGTGCCTGGACTTTTCCTCCTGAAGGSGTTTTTTGATTTTTTTAAGGAGAGAAATATTTGCATCAGACAAGAACCATTCGAGGCACTCAGCACTTCATGCAATTGTGATTCTCAGCCCCGATGTCACCGAGGCAGAGAGAATTTAAGTGAGAAACAAGAGGTTGGGGCAGCTCAGCCCCAGCTGCGGGGGAGCTGGGCACTGGCCCTGAGCCACAGCACCCAGGGGTGGGCAGGGACCCCCCCCAGCCTACACAGGCTGCATTTTGATAAGGTTTCTCCAAGCTCAGGTGGAACTGAAACCCCACAGGGCAGAGCTTTGCTACCTGCAAATAACGAGCTTCAGCAACAGCAGCAAGTTGGGCTGAATTCAAAACAACACAAAGCTAAAACCCAGCAGCAATGGCAAATCTCACTGGCCCTTATTGGTTTTGTACACACTTCTTTGCCAAGGCAGAAATGAAATCTGAGCTAGCAAACATCTGTTACCTACAAGAGTGAAAGTCACAATCAAGAAGCATCAATCCATATTGACTCATATTTATTATGGAGAAGGCTTTAGAGACCTTTCAGGCAATTTTTCACACAACAAGCACGTGGTTGTTATCCCAAGATACGCTTCCAAGTGAAGAAACAGTACGAACRACCTTTTCTAAACATATTTTTAAAAAGCACAAAGATGCCCTAATTTTCCTTCGCAAAGACT
Source organism: Mixornis gularis (assembly GCA_003546035.1). Taxonomy (NCBI): domain Eukaryota; kingdom Metazoa; phylum Chordata; class Aves; order Passeriformes; family Timaliidae; genus Mixornis; species Mixornis gularis. The sequence goes on along the minus strand of QVAJ01000056.1, from coordinate 3,781,267 downwards.
GAACACAATCTCAGCCCTTCCCTTTGAAGAGCACAAGGACTTTGACAGCCTGGAGCAGTGAAACATTAAAATTTCACTTACTCTGCATGATAATAAGAGGAATAATGAACTGTTTATRGAGTATTTGGGAATAGTGCATTTATCTTCTTTATGTAGGCTGCAGTCCCCTGCCCTTCACCTCCAGGGATGCTCCGGGGATACTCTGGGGCTGCTCTGGGGATACTCTGGGGATGCTCTGGGGATACTCTGCAGCCCAGCCCRGGCAGGGAGGCTCTGCAGGGCTCCAGCCCTGGATGTCACCCAGCCCTGGGTGCAGCAGAAGTGACAGCAGAGCAGCAGGAGGAGCCAGGGGACAGAGACTCCAAGGCACAGGCACCAAAATCCTGCTGTTCTGTGGGAATGCACGGGAAGCAGTGAACGGGACCGTGGTGTGTGACACAAACACTGACAGCAGCTGGGCTGGGCTCTGAAGGAAAACAACTCRGGGTGTTGGAACCCCCTTGGTCAACTTCAGGCCGAGTTTGATCAGGTCTGCATTTCACACCTCGGAAAAAGCCAAGCCTTGGTAAGATATTCAGCTGGTTTGTCCTCATCCATCTGCAGAGTAATTCCTTTCCAAACAAAGGACCATGTTTTAAAGGGACTTCTGAAGACATGATTTWATGCCAGCTTTAGGAGGAGTTTTAATAGTTCACGTCAGAAACGGAGTACCAGGCTTAATGGCAGAAATATTTACCACTTGGTAGGTTTGTTGTTAGTATATTTCTTTTAGCTCTGGATTTATATGTTAGCATTTTCCACTGGCATTAAACGCTGGCTATGGCAATGCTGCCTCTGAAAGGCAGCACCTCACAGGCTTTGTGAATTATATGTGCAGCCTTTGTTTTATATCGACCCTTTCGGGCCCCCCATCCCTGGACTGGCTGCTGATGGTCATTTATCCTTCCCCGGCCCCGCTAATCCCCGGGGAGCGGGTGGGACGGCCATGGGAGCGCTGGAGTACAAACCGTGCCAGAGCACAATAAACATTCCAGAGCCGTGCCACAGCTCACGACAGTACTCGATGCACTCAGAGTCAGCGCTCAGCCCTCCTGCCATAAGGCTCTTGTAACCGGAATGGAAAATATTACAGAAAACTTACGCTTGCTTAAGGAGCAGACATTGGGGCTCCCTAGGTGAGATAAGGGAATGTTTGTTTGGTGCAATCAAAAATCACCTGGATCCAGGACACCGGGTTTTATTCCCCAGTTCGCTTTGCCCGTGTGACTCTCCACAGGTTCTTTCCCATCCCTGGTTTCGGTTCACATCCCTTATCCCGGGATTTACTGTGCGATGTCCCACTAAAGCGCGGCCCCGGGGCTGGTGGTGCAGCGGGAGCGCAGCTGAGCGCAGCGGGGACCGGGACAGAGTCCGGGACAGTCTGGGACAGTTCGGGATAGCCTGGGACAGAGCCCGGGACAGCCTGGGACAGAGCCCGGGACACCCCGGGACAGAGACCGGGACACCCCGGGACAGAGACCGGGCCAGCCTGGGACAGGTGGGCCAGCCCCCAGCCCGTGCTCACAGCCTGCCCTGAGCGTGTCCCGGGGATCAGGACCAGCCGAACCTCCTGCAGTTCACAGAACCAGCGGGTTTTTGTCCCCTGAGCCCGTCCCAGGCTCTGGGTGCAGAGACACCCCCCACTGCTCCACTTGCTCCAGTTCTAGTGAACAGGCAGCCACAGAGGGAAAATGATCCAAACAGAAAATTGCCCCCACAAAAAGGCGAGTTTTCTATGGCTTTAATAAATTACAGCTGCTGTCCTAAGTACAGTCAATAAATAAAACAAAGAGCCACGGCAAGGGGGACGAGGGGCTGATCTGTGCAGATCCAGCACCCAGCTGGGGCTGAAGTTAATCCTCATCCCGAGATAAAAACTCTCCTATAATGCCTCATGAGCTGCGAGAGATRTAACACACCCTCTCCAAGGCTATTGCTTGGATCTTAGCACCTCATTAAGATATTGCACTCTCCTGACTGCATCTTTCAAGGATTAACTTGATGGGTTTCCATTACTGCTTTGGTTTTTCTTTCTTTGCGTTGTGGGAAAAAAMCCCTCTCTTGAGAACATTCACATTTTTTCCCTCCGATTTGAATCTTTTCTCCCATTCCTGCGCATTTGCCAAACATGAGTTGTCCTTTAGCCTGTTGCATGAATGGGGATGAAATCCACACAACTATTCCGTGTCATTTTTCATTCACAGGAAGCGTCGGGGTGCCAGAACAGTTTGATGTGTGCATCAACCACATCCAGAGAAACCAGAACCAGCCTGGAATTAGGCCTGGTGCATTAACTCCAGCGACAAAGCTGAGCAGTGTGACCCCAAGCCGTGGAGCTGATTTTTCAGATGAGAAGATGGAGTCAGTGGAGCTGTGTGCACATCCCCGGGCAGAGCACAGGCAGAGATGGTGCAGCCAGGATCCCACTGCAGGGCTGAGCACAGGCAGAGATGGTGCAGCCAGGATCCCACTGCAGGGCTGAGCACAG
>QVAJ01000056.1:3760887-3778180 GCA_003546035.1 Mixornis gularis | reverse complement strand
AAACCCCCAAACTCTGACAGGGATGGAGAACCTGCTGTGGGCTGATTCATCCAGGCAGGTCACAGAGGCCACGTGAAGCATCTGCTGCCATCAAATGTGAGTTTCTCCAGAGTTACTCAGCCCCAGCCCTGCTGGCCTGCAGCTCAGTTTTTCCAAGATTCCTGAAATCAGCAGCAGGTCCCTCTGGAAACTGATCTAATGGTCTGAGGAATGCAGCTGCTCATCAGAGCTTTGCAAAGTCTCCAAACTTGCCTGTTAGTTAGTACAGCCATTTTAAATGAGAAAGAATGAGAAATTATCTTCTCCCTTCAATGGCAGCACCGTCAGGCTCCTTTCCTGTCCCTTTCCTGCACTCCAGGGAAATGTCTCTTCATGGCAACCTGGACTTTTAAGCRCCTTGCCAGGCTGCAGTGGCCAGCAGCTCCACGTTGTACCTGAGTGTGACATCCCTGTGAGCCCCTGGGACACCCTGTCAATCTGTCGGTGTCTTTCCTTGTCTTGCTTCTTCCTTAAGAAAAATACATTACACAAGTAGTGGAACTGCTTTTAGATCTAATAAAACCACAATCCTTTGTGGACAGAAATGGCTGAGTGCACAATTTAATTTACTGGGATAACTCTGTCCATCAGAGAAGTTACAAACCCCAAATCCAARTCCCTCAGCAAACTCTGCATGCCAGGAGCTTTCCAGGGCTCAGAGAAGCCACAGGAAACTCCCAGTGGCCCAGAGGGTGCCAGGCACATCCTCCTGCTGGGATCAGGAGTTATTAAAACCAAGCCAGTCCATTTTTAGGAACACAGAGCCTCCCAGCATTCAGGGTGGGGAGTTCAGGGTGTTTTATGCTACAGAGTATGAAGATTTCCTTCTTTTGCTGAACATGTTATTTTTGGAAACAATCTTGCTAGTGTTCATGGGAATATTTCCAATGGGACAACATTTCCAATTAAGACCTCTTCATAAATAATAAGTGGCTGACAGYCTAGAAAATAAATGTATTTTTTAATAAAGTGATGATGGTGAACCTGTCACAGAGTGATACACAATCCAAATAAGTCAAGAGATTCCTTCCAACYATGACTTACAACTTAAGAACCTTTCTAGCGCCCTCATAACCAAAAATGGCACATGCTGTGCACATCTACCCTGKGCTCACATCCCCCACTGTTTATTCAGACCAACATAAAAGGTGGTTCATTAAAAAAACGCCAGGTCATTTCTTACACCGAGGAGAGGCTCTTTCACAAACCCTTGTAGTAACCAGTTCAAAAACGAGTATTTCTAGAATTGGAGGAAGGGGAAAACCACCTTCCCCAGGGATGTGTTTGGGTTCTGTGCAGCACAGTAAATCACCAGGGCATCAGTAAATYAGGCACAGTAAATCACCAGGGCATCAGTAAATYAGGCACAGTGAATGACCAGGGCATCACTGGGGTGCTGGGGCTGCCCTGCACCCCAAAGGCTTTGCTGCACTCGCTGGGGCATCACAGAAACCCTGCAGAAAGCTGCAGCTCACCTGGGGGGGTCAGACCACCGTGGGGGACAGCCCAGGCTGTGCCCACTCATAAATCACAAGTTTAAAGCACTAGAGTGAAACAGCCCTGAGCATCAACACAAAGAAAACAAATATAATTTAAAGGCAATCTTCTGGTTTATGGGCAGCCTTTCATTACGGGCTCCTCGTGCTACACAGAATGAAAAAGCAGAAGAGCCTGAGGAGGGGGACAGGGAGCTGGGAGAGAGAAGAGAAAGCAAAACCCTTTCTGCCCTTCTTCCTCTTGGGCTCAGCCACGCACACCAGGAGCTCTCACCTGTCTCCGAGCACTACAGGGAGAATTACAGGGAATGAAAGAAAATAAAACTTTCAGAAGTAGCAAAATCCTATCTGAGACATCATTTACCCCGAGAATTTTCCCTGGTGCTGTGCTCCCCTCTGGTGCTACCCAGCACACCTTGGGTGTATTTTAGGTCAGATGCACCCAGGGCACACAGGGGAGGGCAAACAGCAGCCCAGGGAATGCTCCAAGCACTTCCACCAGGGCTTCACGAGCACAGTCAGGGCTCTTATTTCTTTTTCACACACTAATGGTTCATTTCTGCTTATTTCCCACCAGCAAAATATCGATCCAACCCAGCTTCTTCTGGAGTTTTGCTCCTGCTTCTCTTGCCATGGTTTGCCTTGGCAAAACCCCCCAGTTCTTCCCGTGTCCAACCCCAGCAGAGCAGGAGGAGCAACAAAACCCAAAGGCCACACCTGATGTCCCAGGTGAGTCAGGGTGTTCAGGGACATCTCACCGTCATTGTCTCTTACCTAGAGAAGCAGCTATTGACAGTTTGCTCACTGAGGCAGCTCATGATGACTTCTGCCATAATCTTTAGTCTCTTTACGCTGCCCTGGAGCCACGAGGAGCTCCAGGGTGGGTGCAGCAGGGACTGGGACTGGGCTGGAACACAATCCCTGTGTCTGTGTCAGCTGAACCTGCCTGTGGACCTCATTACAGAGCTCATGGCCTGATCACAAACYCAGTCAAGCCAGCGAGGCTTTCCCTGGATCTAAGGGAGTTTTGGAACCTTGTCTCCATTACAGAGCCAGCAAAATTCCTCATTAACACCCTCAGAGGCTTCAGACTCCCCCAGATATCATTACCAGAAGGGGCTGCCAGCTCCAGGGCTTTTCTCACCAGAATCCTTTAGAGCACAAAGGTGGGGTCCTCTACAAAGCTACATTTGGGGTTTTTTCCAGGTTACACCATTTTCCAGTATTTTGGTTTGGACTGACTGAGGCACAGATGACCCCAATGCTCACAAATGTGAGTTCTGTGTTCAGAGGAGCAGCTCATGGAAGGGACTGCGAGAAGAAAAGCAGCTGCTGTGTGCAGGGGCCCTTCCCACTCCTCAATCTCTGCCCTGGGTTCCAGCTGTATCCCCTTCCCACAAGCACAATCTGCTTTTCTGTGAGGAGGAATTTGCAGTTTGCTGGAGAACATTTGGAGCATCTGCCCCGAGCTGAGCCATTGCACACTCAGCACAGAAACTGGGCACTGCTCCTGCTCGGAGTGAAGAGGACKAAAATAACAACTATTGTCAACTTCTGGACTGGAGAGAGGCTCCACCCCAGCTCAGAGGTTTCTCAGGACTTGGAGAAAATCTGAGTTAAAACAAACAAACCATTTTATCCTGCTCACCTGGGCACTGAGCCTTTGCTGAGAGCTGCTCAGTCAGTGACAGAGGGGCAGGATCAGGAGTCCAGGGACCCACAGGGTGAAGGGAGAGCATTTCCCAGGGGTTCCAGAGCCCAGCCCAGGGCTCCAGAGGGGGAAATTCCTCCAGAGGGCTCAGGGGGACCAGGCACTGCCATAAACACCCCCAGACTCTTTATCTGGGTAAGGAATGGAGGGAAAGAGAAAAAGAAGAGCAATTTCTCCAGCAGAAACCAGAAGGAATGCACTTTTCCACTCTCAGTCTCTTTCTGTTAACACAGTGACTTTGACAGAGAATAAATTTTGCCCTGAAGTTTCTCCAAGAGACCAACGTTCCAATAAATAATAATAAAGTAGAACATGTGAATCCTCTGTGAATCACAGAAACCAAGCACAGGCACCTGAGCAAGGCTGAGGCTGCTGTTTCCCTGACATGGCACGTGTACCAGAGCTCCAGCTGAAATCACGGAATCATGATGAGAACAATTTTAGATACAACTTTGTGATTTATTTTGCATAACGGTTTCTTCCCCCAAGATCCCACCAGCAAGCTGAATAATGAATGTCTGATCCAAATATGCTGAGAAATGGACAGAGACCAAGCAGTAAAACATTTGTGGCATATGGAAAGCAGCAGCTCTGTGAGCTGTTGGCAGTTAATTTCACTTTGTTTTGCTGCAAAAACAACCCCAGTGCAGAGAGAGGCAGCTCCTGCACCTTGAGTGGGAACTCGGCCAGTTCTGGGCCAGAACTGCTCAGATCTCACTGGGAAGGTGGGGATGGGAAACTGTTTGGGCTTTTAAAATACGTGTATTGGAAAAGGAAGACTTCTCAGAAACAACATCATAAATTATCCACCAATTAATTCCAAACAGCAGTGCAGCAATATATCCAAAAACCTCTGTGCCAAGCCTGTGTCCAGTGCCAGCCTGCCAAGCACTGAGCACACACAGTTTCAGCTCTGAAGAGACAAGCAGCTAAAGGGGACAGAATGGTTAAGGACAACAACAACAACAAAAAAGCTGCAAGATCATTGTGTCCATTACACAGATGGGCAAAGTGAATTATTATTGACAATTCCCCTTCTTGAGATAATTCACCACACTTCTCTACATCTGATCCAAGTGGCCCAACTACATTAAACAGTTTGCCCCAAGTTACAGAAGTAGATTATGCCAGATCCAGAAACTGGGTTTAGATGTCAAAGGTTTGGTCAGTGTAAAATTATCTTTTCACTTTCCTTTTGTGATCACAAACATAATGATCAAGGCAACCACAAAAGCCCTAATYGAGGGAGCACAAGGCAGTAAAAGCATGGGGTGAGTGTAATAAACTTCTTATGCAAATAGATTCATCTCAATATTCACCCTTACAGAGCAGATTTACATATTCAGGACTGCTATTACAAACAAGGGCAATTTATACTCTAATTCAGCAACACCCTTAAAAACCGCAGTTAAAGGAGTGAAAATGAGAATACCAGAGAGGAACACTCACACTTTCATTTCAGAGTCAGAACAAAAGCAAAGAGCCTGTGAGGAGTTACAGGCTGAGTTGGGAGGAGWTGAGGCACCTGAAGTGCCCCCAGGGCAGCAGAACTCCCAGGTTTGGTGTCACAGGCAGGTCCCTGAGAGCTGCTTGGGACAAAGACACATTTTCTGATGGCTCAGCTTGGTTCTATTTAAAATTGGAGCAGGAATATCACAGGAAAGGGAAAAAAAACGAAGAGTGGTGTACTGGCAGAAAGATGAACTCTGCCAAAACCAGATAATTTCCAGTCTTTCTTCTTATTTTAGCTTTAGAAAGCTCAGAAAATGGGGACACGCCTCCACAAGTGCATGGTTTGCTCAGAGCACCTCTGACACTTGGCACACAAAGGGGATCTTTTCCAGCTCCCGGCAGTGGCAGCTGCAGGGGATTCACCCACAGCCGGGGCAGCACCAGCCAGAAATGCCACATGAAAAACTCTTCCCACAGCCCTTAAAGCAGCCCCAGCACGAGGCCAGCACTGCAGACTCCTACACTGCACTTTGAGCTAACAATGTCTTCTTTTGAATCCCATATAAACGTAGGAACTGTCTGGTTCAGAGTTTCAGCAAAGGTTTACATAATTCTCATTTTTATTAATTTAATTCCAATTTCCTATGCTCTTACAGTGTCAGCACTGAAGAAATTGCCTTATTCCACAAAACCTTCAGGGGTTTCTGGATGGAATGGTTTTAAACTTTACCCTTATAATTTAACTTGCTGGCCAAATCTTTTGTTTGCTTTAGAGTTTTCTCTACACACATTTTTCTGTACCTCTCCCAGCTTTCCATWAAACAGGCATTTGTCTGTCAGCTTCCCCTGCTCTCAGTGTTCTGATCATACAATAGGATTTTCTCAGGTTAAATTCTCTGATTTAAACAGATATCTATTGAAGAGAGGTCTTGAAGAGAGCATTAACRTTTCATAAAAATCAGGATTAATCAGAAATTTAAGGCCAGATTAAAAAAAAAAAAGGAAAAAAGAAAAAAATCATACTGACAGGACTGAAAATAACCAATTATTGTAAAGGCACCAACGACCCTTGTGGGGTCTTTCTGGGAAACCTGACTGCCTGTGAAAATCCTGCAGCCCCTTCCAGCTGGAGGATCCCCCCAGGGGCTCCATCAGTTACCTGGAGTCAAACTGGGAAAAAGAGATTTGGGTCAGGGAATTTATCCCTGCCAGGAAATGGGACACTGAGCAGTTTACCTGTGGCCAGGTTTGTGGGTACAATAATTCCAGTTTGAGGACAAGACAAACCTCAGTGTGAAGAGGCCACAGGTGCTGGTGAATTTACACACACCCAGCCCCAGCCCAAAGCCCCCAGGCAAATCCTGGGCGTTTGTCAGAAGCTATTTCAGATTAGCCAAATGACATCTCACGATTAATTACTTTTTAATGAATGAACATCTCTTTAATGAAATGAACATCTCTTATTTTCTATTAAAAAAAGCAGCTCCTTTTTTTTCAATCAATCTGGGTCATTCAGTCTACTTGAAAAGGCAAATTACAGCTTGATGGTGGGGTAATTATTCTGGTGGAGATCACTTGAATGACTGCACTGTATTCTTTGACAGGCAGTGGCTGTTATTTGAACACTGATTTTATTTAATTAAAGCATGAAAAATATCTCGGGGGCTTCAGAACAAAACCTCCTTGCCGTGAATAAAAAAAAATATGAGTGCAGAGTTTGTATTTTGAAAAACAAATTCTCTCCTCCCAGAAATGTTATAGCTAAGGAAAAGTAATACAGAACTCATTAGCAAGAGCTCATTATGAAGACTGTGAATGATGCTCTGGGTCATTATAATCTGATTAGTATAATAATCTATTTAATCCAGCTCCATGACAATTCTGTACAGATTATTTTGAAYACTTCAACTGGCTGTGCTAAACCCACTGAAAAGATCTTCCAATTGCACTGACTAGTGTTAACTTAGAGTGAAAATGTTTACTGTGTTAAAAATAACCCTTTCAGCATTTAGGGAAAAAAATCCCTTTATTTATATTTATATTCTCATTCTTCACATTTTGAGTCATGTCTCAAGATCAGCTAAAGAAAACCTTATTGTGGTGCCAGTGATATAAATCCTTGGAGTTTATGCCAATACTTTTATTTGTCATATTTTATTAGAACTGACATTTTTTGGATACTGCTCACACTATGACTTACGAGTTTAATTTGGTTTCATTTGTTTGGCYGTTTAAAATAAATTATGACCAGGGCGTGGGGGATTTATTGTCCCTCATGATCCTTATTTACCAATATTGTGCAATGTGAATTCAGCATTGGAGTTGCTGTTCAATTACAGCGAGTGTCCTGATCCTTGCCCAGTGTCCTGATCCTTGCCCAGTGTCCTGACCCTGCTGGGATGGGTTAATTTTTGTCCTAGTCCAGGTCCAGGGCTGAGTTTTGGCTTTAGGATAAGAATAAAGCTGATACACGCTGATGTTTTAGGTGTTGCTAACTGGGGCTGACACAGGGCAAGGACTTTSCAGCTCCCCAGAGCACCCTGTGGCCTGGGAGGGGATCGGCCAGGGGGGATGAGGAGCTGGAGCAGGAGGACTGAGCTCACACCAGCAGCTGTGCCTGAGGTGAGATGCCTGCACAGGTCCTTGGGATGGGTCATCTGTGTTCTTAAACATGGGAAAAACAGGGCAAGGTGAGGCTTGGAGAGGCTTGGAAGGTCTTAAAGAAAAAACAGAGCAGATAAATCATAGAACTATTAAGGCTGGACAAGACCTCCAAGATCATCAAACAGATTTAAGTCACAAGGTGTCATAATCCAGGAAAAACAGGGACTTTGCTCTGATATTGCTGGTGGCAGAAGTCCTCCCTCCCCTTCCTGGTGCCTCTCTGGGGGCACAAAGTGCCCAGCAGAGGCCGGGGCAGGAAGGGGCAGTGGGTGGGTGGACACTGCAGCAGGATGGACACTGGCTGGGTGGACACTGTGGCAGATGGGTGGACACTGTGGCAGTTGGGTGGACACTGCAGGTGAGTGGACACTGCAGCAGGATGGACACTGGCTGGGTGGACACTGCAGTTGGATGGATATTGCAGTTGGATGGATATTGCAGCTGGATGGACACTGCAGGTGAGTGGACACTGGCTGGGTGGACACTGTGGCAGATGGGTGGACACTGCAGGTGAGTGGACACTGCAGGTGAGTGGACACTGCAGCAGGATGGACACTGGCTGGGTGGACACTGCAGTTGGATGGATATTGCAGTTGGATGGATATTGCAGCAGGATGGACACTGCAGCTTCTGCCAGAGAGCTTCTGGGATGTGGCCAGGACCCCTCCCCTGGGCACAGCTTTTCCCCATCCCTGCTTTGGAACCAGGGCTCACCCATCCCTGCTGGGCTCCACACACCTCTGCAGCCACACCCAGCCTGGACCACAAGGCACTGCATTATATGACAGTGTGTTATAGGAAATTAAAAGGGAATGAGGTGACACGGARTCTTTGAGCTGTTCCAGTTCATTCCTGCTCTAATCCCCCCGATTGACAAACTGTGGGGTTTGCCTGGCTGAGCCCAGAAGACTTGTCCTACATAAGGTTTTATGCACAGCCCAGTGGTGTCCAATGGAGCTGTGRCATCAGTGAGAGCACTGTCCCCAGGGACAGAGCCACTGCTCCAGAAATGCAGGCACAGCCCGAGCRTGTGCCTTGGAGATAGAGAGAGAAGAAAGCCTCTCCTAATCTGAAATGCTSAAAGCAGAAAAGCCTTTGATTTATTCTTCATCCCCAAGGCTCTCACTGATTCTTGGGGCCCTGTTTGGGCTCTTCTGTGAGGTCAGAACATTTCAGAATCACATCGTGGAGGGTTTTCARGGCTCCCTAACTCAGGCCACTGCCTGGTGCTCACTGAAGGCGCTCAGTGGAGCCAGGAGGCAGCACAACCCTCAGCTCTCCTGTGGGACACTTCACAGAGGGGACAGGATCTAGCAGGGTAGCAACACCTTGCCCCAGATAAAACCCTGTCCAACAAGCAAAAAATTGCAAAAGGCCCTCAAAACCTGAATATTGTAACTCTACATTAAATGCTTTTGTTGTGTTTAGGTCTGAAATAGCTCACCAAAAATCCAGATGTTTGGGGATTTAGGAGAAAGGAGCCACTGAAAGAGCWGGTGACCCTTGGAGAACTCAGTGGTTATAACACAGAAAGGCAGAAAATTTGCTTGACAAGCACAGGCAGATTATAATTATAATTATAATTATACAACTGCCAGTGCTCAATTTGTTCCGAAGTCCAGGGAAAAGAGGAGAGGCATGAAAGAGAAGGATAGTTTAAAAGGTGAGTTTAGTTATCTCTTTTTTTGTGGATAAATAAGGCTGATGCTCATCCAGATAGAGAGAGCATCACCTCAATTAAATGAACAACTRTTAACAACCAGGATTGTTTGGGGATTGCAGTGACATCTGGCGCTCTGCTAACAGCCCCCAGGTCAGGCACTCAGTCCTCCTAGATAGGAATGAACTCCTCAGAGAGGTGACTGAACTGAAGGTGAAACCCCTGAGTGATTGCCTGTAAAATCACTGTTGGCATGACAAATTTCTGRCAGAGCAAACGCCGATGACAAGGAGGAGATGCTGCTTTAAAAGAACACTGTGCTGTGCCACTGAAGCCAAGCTGGCTATTGATTGAGGCTTTCAGAAGAGGAAACACAAAGCAGTTCTGCTGGAGGAATGGCAGGGCACCTCAGGGGCACCTGATGCACACACAAAAGGTTGTTGGGCCCCAGCATGTTCTCAATAGCTGTGCTTTGTTCTTTTAAATCATGTTTCAAAGCAGTTTATGAATCTGTCTCCAGTATGGATCAGAATAAACCAACCTTAGGATAATACTTTAAAAGAACCTGGATTTATCCCTAGGAAGTACCAGGTCCAGTATAACTTTTACACAAGACTCCTTCCAGCTCTTCATTTCTAAAATAGCCTTTGAAGGAAGGCTCAYACACCTGTACTGGTCTGGTGGGACCTTCTACAGCAGCCTGCTGYTCTCTAGGCCTTACAGAGTGACTGATTTATTCATCTTTCCATCTGCCTGCTTTATCCCATCTTCCAGCTCTTTCCACAAAGTCCTGCATTATTTTACTCCTCAAATCACCACTTCATCCTCTCCCTTTTCCTTATGCATTTGGTAAACAGCAAACTTTAACCCTTCACACTGGGGCCTTAGAACACCTTGGACCTGCCTGGGAGTTGTGAGAGGACATTAAATGTCCTGTGTGCCTCTGGAGAAGGAAAACAAACAGGTTTCAGCCTGTCTGAGAGGCTCAGAAAGGTGAATACATTCAAAGCTGCTGACACCTGCAAACTCCAGACAGAAATATGGGCTCTGCTCAGTGCAAATCCATTCAGCTGCTGGCCTCTGTTCTCTACATTATGTAGCTTTTCACAGAATTTTGGCCTTGTACAGTTGCTGCACCTTACTGGGTCTTATTTTGCATTCTATTATCCCTTCAGTTCCATCCATCTTGTGGTTTTATACAGCTGGCATTGAATAGGTTGATTCATCTTGCAGTTTATCAAGCCAGTGCTTACCTAACAGCAGGGATTGATTACAGGACCCCACTTCCCCTAAATTCTCTTGCTTACTTAGATATTGCCCAAGATTTCTCCCACACAGGAGTGCCTGTTTATTATCCCTGTGACTCCTGCTGTGTCTGCCAGGCACTGCACCACAACAAGTGCTCAGTTCATTTGTTTGTTTGCTTTCCCCGTGTGGAATCTCCTGGCTGGTGTGAAATGTGGTGTCAAACACGGMTGTCAGACAAAGGGTGGCTGGTGTTGTTGTGAGCACACATTCAGGGGGATAAACAACTCAGGGTGCAGAGTTATGGGCAGAACCCAGGATCCATCTCCTCACTATTTGCCCATGCAGACAGGGCTCAGTGCTCTGCCTTTAATTCCAGAATCAGGTTGTGTTACACATCTGCCAGAGCCCGGCCTGCAGCACAGAAATGGAACTTGGATTTCATGGAGAGAGCAGCAAGAAAGAGAATGCAAAAAACTGATTTGGATTTTAAGACTCACACACCAAACTTCATGGGAATGTTGTCTCAGGTGAACAAAAATGTTACGAAAACACTTTACTAAACTCCTTCAGCACAACCTTTTGTTAAATCCATCACAATTCACAAAAAAGAGAAGAAAAAAAACAGATCCAAAAWGTCACAAAGAATACACTCAAATAATTTCGAAGTATGCTGATTGAACTTTGTCTGGCTGAGTGGGATATCACAGCACAAACCACACCCTGAAAACTCTGCTCTTTAGGGAGGTTTGTCAGCGTYTGGTCTGCAAAGGCAACAAGCACTGCCTGGCTGCTGCTCATGGAACAAGGGACAGAAAACCAGGAGTTCCTGAAGACCAGGACAAGGTGGCTCAGGCACTGAGCTGAGTGAAGCAAAGAGCTGACAAGTCTGGTTATAGTGATCAATACAGAAAACAAGGCAGGGAGTTGTAGGAATACATTCTAGATTGCCAAAAAATCCATTTTCTTCTTCARTACAATGTCCCTGCATGTATGTGACAAGACCCTGAGTCTTGTTTCATTTTTGAAACACAACACTGAAGACATTCAGATTCAGTATGTCACACTGGAGGAAATATACATTCCATGTTAAAATGCCAAAATAAAACGTTTCCATTTTAAAAATACTCCACAGGTTTATAAATACTTTGCCAGAGCCATTCAATCTTTTCAGCACAAATGACACCTAATTCAGCCCATCCAGCATTCTGAACGGGCAGTTCAGGAAGACATTTCCCGAGCATGTTCTGCACAGATCCTCCCYCATCTGCCTCTAAAACCTCCTCTCAGCCCATGAGCAGCAGTGCCTTTGAAGAGGGAGTGCAGTAACAAAGGTCTTTGGAGCCTGGGAAAAAAGTGCAGCTGAACAGCCACTTCTCCTCTTTTCAAAAGAGAAGAAGAAAATGAAGATATATTAAAAAATAAAAGGAGGCTCCTTTCAGCATAATCCTTCTTTTAAGCTGAGCAATCTGAGTGAGGGATCTTAGTTCAGCCTCAGCAGAAACAGAGAAATGTAATTCTGGGCGATTTCTGCAATTGTTTTGTGAAGGATTTCACCTTCCCTGCTTCAGGGCACAGAGAGGAGTGGAGGGAGCAGCARGTCTGGGTGACAATTCACTCACACCGATGAGATTCTGGCAACACTCCCACACCAGAAGAATTTCCTGGCAGGCAGTGCAGTGAGTTTGGGGCAGAAATCCTGTCTGTGGGCAAAGGCAGCCCCATGGACAGCCTGGGCTGCACTGGAGCTGCTCTTTGGGGTGATGTGACACTCCTGAGAACCCAGGACATCTTCTCCTGAGCTCTGGGATGTGCTGGAAATGCTCTGTGGTTCAGCCAAGCTCACACTTTAGTCAGAGCTGGMCTGCCACCAGCACCACTAACAGTTTTGGGTAATTGTTGAGGAAGCATTWAAGCACAAGCCAATTTCTTAGAAAAACATCAGTCCACGTGAATGAAATGTGTGGCAATAATTTTGCTGAGTTGCTGCATAGTTTGTGCTGTGAATTGTGGGCTGGGAGGCAAACAAGTCCAGAGGGAATTAACCTGCCCCCAGAATAATCCTGCATTCTAAATCTCTGCTAACACTGCTGAGACAGCAGGGCTGCTCACCTGGACCACAGCATTCCCCACTGCCAGATACTCTCCAGCTCACTTATTCCAAGGRAGGAATGGAAAAGGAAACTTTACTTTGCCTGGAGCAGAGACATGACCCGAATTCTCCACCTTGCAGCAAAAAAAGGGGAATTTTCTGTGKATATTAGCACAGACTAAACTCTGAGGAGAGTCAGACCAATATGGAACATTTCTAAAGATCTTGCCCTACATGGCAATGTTCACACCTGCAAAAAGCAGACACAGCACTTGTAGAAATCAAGGGTGTGTTTTACATCCCCCCTTTGCAACTGTACGTGACTCCTGCAGGCACGAGGGAATTGGGTATTGAGGATTTTTTGTTCTTGTTTGTCACCATGTCCACAAATGACAACATGGAAAATAGAGGTAACAAATAGCCAAGTTATTATTGTGTTAARGTAAAAGTCACAAAAACAAAGCACCTCATCAGTGTCCTTCAAAAYTGTGCTACAAAGGTTTTATGGAAACACTCTCGAGAGCACTTCTGTATTTCCACAGAGAAACAACCCATTTGTCTAAAGGAACATTCCTAAGTAACACCCTGGAATTATTTCTAATTTGTAATGACAAAAACCATCCCCCCATAAACATTTCAGCGCATRGAGAGATGCAAAGAAGCAAATAGAGTTTGCACCCACCACCAWGCAGCACTGCAGGAGATGCATCAGGCCTCCCCTGCCTGAACACCTCCTCTCACCTCAGGGGAGCCAGGGCTGGGATCTGGTGTCTGCCACAGCTTGTTAGACTTAGGGGGGTTGGCAGAAATCAGAGGGGAAATGATGGATGTGCTCTGTCTGAGGTGAGCAGTGCTGAGGATGTGTCACTATATCACACACAACTGCCACTGCTCTGGCAGCTGGGCTGAGGAAACACAAGCAATAAAAAAGGAGATTGGAGCAGGGCCAGGGAGAACTTTATGGAAAGGTGCAGAGCTGCCTTTCTGTGACATCCCAGCTGCTCTTCCTAGGACTCCCTTCTCCTGGAAACTGAGGAGTTCTGTCTCTTTACAAGGGCTGGAARAGACAAAGTTGGGGCAGAAAAGTTGCCCTGATCGTTTTTCTTTSTGGCCTGAAGGATGAACACTGCAGATGATAAACAAAGAAGCAGCAGATGTTTCAGTGCCCCTTTGGAAAGTCAGGACATTCAGACACCCTGAGGGACTGAAGAAGAACTGCAGTAGCTGTGATCCATTCTCCCACMCCATCATCCAGGCTGCGTGCTCCCTCTTATTTTCCCAGCTTTGTATTTAAGTACTCACCTCYCCTGTCCTTCTTTAACCCATAAAAAAAACCTTACAGATTTTCTTGCCATCCCACATTTAACCAAGATCCTCTGGGGACTCGACATCCTGGAAACACCRTGCAATGTCTGAACCACTGGAAATCTGAAATTCTTTGTACTTTGAGATGATCTCCCGTTACAAYTCACACCGGTGGAAAACAAAGAACAATACAGAATGGGTATTTTTTTCTAATTCCTTAATTATCGAGGGGCCTTTTCGTCCCAGATGTTTTAGCCCAGTCTGGCTGCATTTCCTATGCACCAATGAAAGATCTGACTCTGGCCACAGCGGGTGGTCCCAGAAACTCGTAAAAAAGGCAGGATTATGTCACGGAGAAAAGTGCTTTGTTTTACAGATCACCCCGAGCAACCTCTGTGCAGAACGAGCTGGAAATACCCAATTCTCATGCAGCCCCTCCACTGCTGAAGTCCATRTAAGCTCATGCCAACAGGAGACAGAAAAAACTTTCACCGACCCACCTCAGGCCAGGATAAATTAGGGAAAACACATTTTCACATCCAAATTACAATCTGTCCGTGTGAGGCACAATCACTAACGGGCAGAAAACGATGTGAGAAGGGATCTTTTCTCCCAGCTGGGCGAATCCTCCCATTTCTAGAGCAGCTAGAAGAGGAGCTGGAGCTGCCCTTGTGCCCCCTGCGCTGCAGCCCCGGTGCCAAAGGTGACCCAAAGGTGACCCCGGTGCCAAAGGTGACCCCAGAGGTGGTGCCTGGTCCCCAGCCCGGCCCTTCAGCCGGCTCACAGCCCTCCTGCTCCAAGAGCACACTCTGACCGCAGGCTCTGAGCGCTGCCGCTGAGACACAGCGTTCCTGCAAGGGAGTTCCTCTCTTTCTTATGCAACTGATATAAATTTAAAGGTATTTTTCTGGTTTAGCATCTGCATTTCTTTTTTTCCTAAGACGGGCTTTACAAGTCTCTGCTTTCTCCACAAGCAGCAGCTGCCAGGTTTGAGGGGAAGAGGCTCTGCATCGTACAGAGCTACAGAACAAAGATCTCCAGCYAAAAGTGGCCACACACAGCCAGAGAAAATCTCCCTCTACCTTACACGAGAATTCAGAGGACGAAGATCCCTTGGTTTTCTTACCCAGCTGTACTGCGAGCACGGAATGTGGTTCACACTGAATTTTCTTTACATGGTTGTCCTGTAGTTGGGCAGAAAATTCCCCCCTGAGCCACCTCGGAATTTTCAGCCCCATTTCCACCTCTTTTATCCACAAATGTTAAATGCAGCGCTCCAACCATCAGGAAATTGGACACGTTTAATTCCCACGTTGTTCCATTTGGGGCAATCATTGCTTTGAAAATCGCATCTCGTTTCTGCTCACTCTRTTTAGGCAAGGCTCTTATTTCTGAAGATCTGGTTTGAATTGACATTTGACTGCCAGTGCACAATGGCTGTTCATGGTGAACATGTTTGATAAACTCAGCAGCCTCAGGATGTTTCCTGGGATGAGTTCAGTTCCCCCTCACCTCTACAAAAATACATTATTTGTTTTTTAACTTGCATTTGTCTAAAAGAAATTTAATGTCGGTAGTATTAGAATATGAAAATTTAATAATAAATGAGGTTTTTGTCTGCTTTGTCAGGTTTTCCATTGCTAAGAGATTCCAACAGAATGGCTGGTAAATCTTATGTCTGTGAGTGAAAATAAAGGCAGTCTAGAGCCACACTTCTATTTC
This sequence comes from Mixornis gularis, assembly GCA_003546035.1. Lineage (NCBI taxonomy): Eukaryota > Metazoa > Chordata > Aves > Passeriformes > Timaliidae > Mixornis > Mixornis gularis. Next base: position 3,762,794 of record QVAJ01000056.1, on the reverse strand, counting down.
TTTCTGCCCTTAACTTGAACTAAGTAATCATTCTCACGGGTGYCTGATAGTTGCTTTGTTATGTTGATATTTTATCTTTAAAAAATTCCAAAAAACTGCCACCTTAGATCTTCCTCCTATGAAGAATTAAATGCATGTATCTTTAAAGAGATGACTCCAAAGTGATGTTATTTCTATTTCAAATTAAACACCCTGTATATCTTACTTAGGCACGATTTTTTAGAAGATAAAGGTTGCTTGAAGTTTAATTAAAGCTGCAGCACAATATATTACAAGCTTTTCCCAGGGACGTTCTGCTGTTACAAGTGTCATTAACAGAGAGGAGATACTGCACTGCCAAGGGACCTGTGTGAGCTGTAATTACATTAGCTGGGAGGAACTGACACATCCAGGAACTCCACCTGCATTATTTCAGTGTTCATCTACTCAGATGTCACTGCAAAAGTCCTTTCTTGACCCCACAGTCTTTTACCTGTTTTATAGTTAAATTACAGTTCTCTTTCATGGATCTGTTCCCACGGGTTTCACAAGCTGTGTCCACAACAGCTTAAATCAAATCCTCTGCAGTCAATCACAGCCACCCCAGCTCTGACCAAACACAACAGAAGGACTCCAGTTCAGTTTTTGGACCTTGGAATCAAGATCACCACTCCTCAAAGCACCAGTCATGTGGGAGAAATGAAATACAGGTGTCTGTAGGTGTTTCAGAACTACTTACTTTGCAGGAATAAGCACATCTGTTATTGCAATAATAATGCAATTGTTTAGACAGGAAATCACTTAGCAGAATGTTAGGAAAAAAGCTCACAAAYACCTTAGAAATACCATAAAATGAGAGCACAAGAGCGAACCAAAGGAATGACTGTGGGATCTTAAGGCATCTTAAGGCTCCTGTGCCTCTGTTACCTCCCTGCAAGAAACCTGAAGCTTTCCCCGATATCTTTTACTCTGTTACAGCAGGAAACAAAAAGGATTTCAAAAGAAACTTTCTGTTCCCGGAGCAAACAGAAAGCAAAGCAGGTACTGAAGCTCAGCTGTGCCCGTGGATTTTCCTGGGGGTGATTTTCACTCCTTGGCCCATCCAGAAGTGTCACGGTTAAGCAGATGTGAGATTTGAGCTGTGTTTGGTTCATTTAACACACGTTTGCAGAGATAACAAAGATCATCTCCATGGCCTGGTGCTCTCCAAGTGCATTCCTGCCTGAGCCTGGCCTGGCAGCACCAGGCACGGCCCTGCTGGAAGGCACTGCCTCATTGCTCACATTTTCTCCGAGTCTGGAGTTTTTGTAGCTGGCATGAGCAGGACAGAACGAACCCTGGAAAATACTTACTCATATTATACCAAAGGAATGTAGGGCAAGGATTAAATTATAACCCAATGTGACTTGAAATGAAATAACACAGCAGGTTGTGATGGCTGTTTGATGGAGCCCTTTAGGGCCTGACTTCCAAGGCATGGCAGAGGAACAGGAGGCAGATGTGAGAAAGGGGAAAGAGATTCCTGCCTTGCCTGAAGGCTTGTRAGGATATCCCAAGTGGGGTCTGCATTCCTCCCCCTTCCAGCCCTCCAAACTCCTTCTCCCTGACTTGGAGCCTAGAAAATCTGAGAGAGCTGGCCAGGAACCAATGTCCCAGTGCTCAGTGACATCTGAAAGTGATCACTTGACTGCCCACGCTGCAGGAATGCTTCCCCACAGGAATCAGGAATTTTAGGAGTGTTATAAAAAGTTACTGGCACTACAACGTATTATCAGTGTGGTATAAATTACTGATGTGCTGTCAGCCAGGGGCCAGCCAGGACAGCAGCCAGAAACATCTCCCTGCTCTGGCAGAGCTCTGTGGGCTCCCCTGGCAGCCTTCAGCCTCACCCAGCAGTGTCCTCCTCAGCAGGGCCAGCCTTCAGCCTC
>QVAJ01000056.1:3725814-3736866 GCA_003546035.1 Mixornis gularis | reverse complement strand
GGGCTAAAGGTGAATTATGGATAAAGGTGAATTATGGATAAAGGTGAATTATGGATAAAGGTGAATATGGAGCTGATGCTGTGCCCATTCATCTTTACTCCCCTGGGGAAGCCCATCCTTGGCAGGATGCCCGTCAGCTCTGTCTGACCCTGGCCTCACTGCAGCTCCATAAATTCAACCTGGTGAGYGCTACTGGCCAAGATTCCAGGTGTCTTCACTACTCAAAACTCAGCTCAGCAAAGACTGCCAGAGCTGGAGAACAAGCAAATAAACTACTCAAAAGATCTCACAGTTTCCTTGTTATGCTTGAGAGGCAAGAAACACAATATGAGTTTTCACTTGGATTGGACAATCCATAAARATATGAATTATTCTTGCCATTTGCAGCTTTTCTCTTAAAATAAGATTTAAACCGATTCATTGGTGTTTATGAAACTGCTACCACGAGTCCTATTTGAACAATGTATAGGTAGTCAAATAGGGCAAGAAAACAGTTATCGAATGCCATTAGCATTCCTAGAGGACCAGAATTTGTTCCAGTCAGTGGATRTTACTGCTCCCCAGCAATGCCCAGTTCAGACAGAAGCAGTGAGATAYGTGATGCACCAAAATGTTTATTAATGCTATGGCTTGGCATAGAAAACCTGACACTCAACAGAAAACAGGATCATGAAAGCACCAAACAGCAGTTAGAGAGTTACCAAATAAAGGCTGAATTCAGCAGAGAGCAGCCTTTGGGATACACTGGGAGCTGTCAGGGATTAATCTGCATTCTTTGCTCATGTCTCCATCCAAACATGCGTGAACCCGTGGAAGTCAACAAGGACTCCACTCCACACACAACTGGAAGCAGATCCAAGGGCTGTTGGTGAATGGCAAATGTTCTATAATACATCACTGCTTTTCAGTCTGCATTTGATCTCTCCCTCCCACACCAAGAGAATTCTTAAGCACAGAGGTCTGTAGCTATTTTTATACACCCACTTCTCTTTCCTGGAGTTGTGCTCTCCTCACTACCTCTGTCTGCAAGAACAAAGCAAAATGGAACAAAGAAATTTGTTTTAAACACGGGAACTTTACCTGGTGGACTAAAGCTTGCTTTCCACTTCATCATTGCACTGCCACGGGTGTAAAACTCTACGGAGCCTTCACCTTCGTCTGAGCAGATTTTGAAGCCACTGGAAATTACTCGTCCACCAGAGGCAGGGAGAAGCTTGGCCTGCTGGTCTTGAGTCTTCCAGAAAAAGGAAAATGTTACTCCTGAGGAAAGCAAGGGAGAGGAGACTTGAATGAAAAAAACGAGTGCAATTRAAAATTTCCAGTGTGTGGAATACAGACAGTGGAAAGGCTTTTGAGGACAGATCATCTGCTGGCATAACCCAGGACAGCATTTTTAACACCAGCAACGGTCCAGCAGTTTAAACCAAATTAACAGTCCCTCCCTTCATTGTGCATCCCACGAGCACACCCAGGACACAGAGTGYCCACTGTCCTGAGCAGCTTCTCTCCGTAAAACCAAAGTTCTTTCAAAGTTCTCTCCAAAAGGCACCCACACTTCTTCTGGTGTTCCCCAGACCCCAGCACAGGCAGATTAAAACAGTGAGCACTTCTGAGCTCCCCCAACACACCCCTCTGACAGCTGAATTTCCTGGGCATGTTATCCCCTGTGTTTGCACCCTTCAGTGCACCAAGGGCTCCTGAGAGCAGAGGGTAAAATAAAGGGACAACTGTACATGCAGAGCCACAGGAAAGATCCTGTGTCCCCCACCTACACAAAAATAAAAGAATTGTCCCAAAAATGCAACACAATCCTGTAAGTGCACATGTGACTAACTTCGTCCACAAATAATCCTCTTCAGTTCAGGGTAAATTTCAGCATTATCCTGTAAAACGGAGCAGCTCTCCAGGCCCTGTATGAGTGAATAAATGTAATTTCCATAAGGTGGTTTTCTTTAATAAAGGCTGCCCCAGAAGGCTTCACTGACACACAAGTGACAAGTCAAACCTCACTCACACTTCACTTCTGTTGACTACAGCAGCTCTCCAAATGAGTTCAAGCCAAGGAATAAGAGAATATTSTCTTGCATCTTCCACAAATGTTTCTTTTGACTGAAAATGCCACTCCCGTGAGCCCGAAGTGCTTACAGAAAACCATTGTTTAAAGATTGCTTGAGGAGAAGCAAAGCTGGGGGGCAAGAATTCGTTTTCTCAAGTGAAAATAACAGCCCTGAAGTGCTGTGAAATTCAGCCTTAGAAGAAACACGGGGGTTTTGTTTCTCGGGTTATTGTATTTCACCTGGGAAGATCCCAACACCTTTTCCAAAGGCGTTCCCTGGTTAAGTGTGCTTGACACCACTTTCACACAAACACATCAGGGGATGGTTAAGCAGCAGCAGCAGGAAYAAATTTCACTTTACCCTCACCAGAGGGGCATTTGATTTGAAAGAAACACAGGCTTGTTCTTTAGACAAAAGGATATTGCCTTTTTTCCTATTTTCCTTTTATTAATACCTGCTACAATGACGTAGCGTTTATTATTTATACCATTTCTTCTCCTCACATTTTGTCTACCGAACATTTCGGTGTTTTATGCCTTTAATGTTCTTGTTTGTGAGGTACTGGGAGTGCTCTGGTACTACAAAAATAATTTATTCTGATTGTTATGCTTTATTATAGATTTTCAAAGAATACGACTTCCTGATGATTTTTATCTCCCAGTGGCATGGAAATAAATCTGAAAAGATCCAGCAAGAGCAGGATGCTGAGCCCTTTTCCCAACCCTCCCAGGTAACAGCCGGGCACCAGCTGCTCTCTGTCCCTGCAAAGTTCTTCAGCAGCTCGAAATCAAGTGATCCTATTTCAAGCCATGTTACCCATCTGATGGATGGCCCAAATCCACGAGAGCAAGAAAACTCAATATTAACAATGGTGCCCAAGTTCAGGGATTGCTGGAGTTCAGAGAAAGCACCGTTTTCCATGGAACCTTGGAAATTTCCATGGAATTCTGAATCTCCAGTGAACGCCGGCTGTGAGTGACCAGGCAAACGTTTGCTTTGACTGTCACACACAATTTCCATCATCCCCTGTCATGGACTCCTGTCAAACCTTTCCCTTTGTGATCCTAACCCAAGAGAAAGGGAAGGGAAACAGAATTAAGGGATTTCATCATGAGAACAAATGGATTCCATAACGCCAGAGACCCAGAAGTTTTCTTATCTCTAGAGCTAAATCTAAAAATCCCAAGCCCACCCCTGCAAAGAGGTCACACGGAATCTGAGTGGCTGGTGATCACTTCTGATTTAAATTGCACTTAGAAAAGACCAAATTTTCAGCAATCAACGCTCAATTGTTTTAAAAGTCAATAAAGTGTCAAGCCTGATTTTTAGATTTCAGTCCAGGGAGGAAAGAAACAATGATTATTGAATGACATAATTTGGCAGCAAAAGAAAAGTCAATCATAATTAATGTTAATTTCTCACCTTCAGGCCCACAGGCCTCTGGATTACTGATGCAGGAATTCCGGTAGCTGCCAAAGAAGAGGAAGGTGACTCCTTTCTTTTCAGTGACGTAAATTCCTTTGTTCACCATCCCTTCTACAATATCTAAAGCAAAAGCAAAATCCAGTTTAACATTCACATAAGGGAAAACTTGCTGCGTTCAGGATTTATCAGACTCCTATAGCTCAGATGTTTATCCTGTTCCAGCTGTACGGGTTTGTCACTTCTAGTGTTTGTTTTTCTTTCRGAGTTCTTTGTTTCAGTTTGCCAGTTTCGCTCTGTTCAGTTTCTTTGTTTGTTTTCGTTTGTTAGTGGTCTGTTGTATTTTTAAAGACCACACAGGTCTGTAAATATTACAAACAACAGGTTTGTAAACATTACACTCATATCCATTCAGCTCTGTGGTTAACTAAGGCTGTTTGACAGAACCCATGGGCCAAAAATTGATTATTTTAAAGTGATCTGAGTAGACTTCAAACTTCCCGGAGTTTTGAATGCCAGACACTTCCTAGAGGTGTCTCACTGTTAGGCTGAGCTAGTAAAGAAATTCTTTAACCAATTAAAATGTAACAAAATAGTGTTTAATTTTTTTCATTTTTYGAAAGGACAAGGCAGTGATCAAACCCCACTTTTCACTAAAAAACAACTCAAAGAAATCCCTTTGACAAGGTGCACTCCCAGGACAGAAACAGATCTCCTTTTCAGACAYCCTTTGCTGCGGTGTCCTTGGCGCTTGGAAGGGCAATTGCTTTGTCTAACGAGGATAATGAGCGATTTGCTCGTGATTTTCTGTGTTTCCCTCCCGAAGAAAAGCGCTGCTGATTCATCTCCCGGCAGCTAAAGCACACAATCCCCTCAGCTCACAAAAGCTGCTATTTGTTTCCTCCAGTTTTCAGGTATCTTCCCCTCCCTTTGAGGGAGAAACCATCAAGTCCTGCCTCCAACTGACAAATAAAATCCAGTTTCTTTTAGAAATGTGAGTGTGTACTATGGAGTAAATCCAGCATTTCTAAGTTCTTCTCAAGGCACGTGAATTATGAATTCATCTGTCCAGGAAAATTGCCATAAGGTAATTTCCTTTGCCATTGGTGTCACTCTCTAAAACGTTCATATTGAACATATTTTATTATGTGAGAACTATGCAAATGGTCTATAAAGCAGATAAGAGAGGACTGAAAGGAATTAGGGTCATTTGAAGTTCATCATTAATAGAGTTCCCATTTGCCAGCATACTCTTACTGTTAGAGAGTAAAATCCTGTGGGTTTAGTATTCCAACATAAAATTCTTACTGTCTGAGCAGCCCAAGTGACAGTTTTAGCATTTCCATCCTTCTCCTCAGGTCAGGTTTTCTGACAGTTTGATGTGAGTTAATACCTGAGGCAAAGTGGGCACGAGGTCATATTTCAATTGCACCCACTCAGCAGAAATGCAGTTACTGAAATTCGGGGACTTGGRGCTGCTCCCCAGCCTGCCAGGCTTCTGCCTGGGAATTCCATTTTCTCTTCTTCTTCGATCCCCCACTGTGTGGATGTTAAAAATAATAATAAAAGGACATAGAGAGAGATTTGTTTCTCAAATAAAACCCCCAAAACAACAACCCCAACAAAAACCCCAAAACAAGCCATCATGTTAACCAAAGCTGTCCTGACTGACATCTCACTCCCAGGCTTTGCAAATCTGCTTGCATTTGTCTTTCTTAACGTGTCCCCTACAAACTATCATAAACCAGTGAAAAACAGAGGGCTTCTTTTCCATTTTAGCCTTGAAAGACAAGAAATAATTAACCTGTTCATTCTCGTATGTTCCTCTCAAATGTCATTTCTGTTTCTTTTAAGCCTAATAGAAATTTTTTAGGTTTTGGAGGATCCCTGGGGCCCATCCTGCCATGGGATTCCCACGGGGATGCCTCTCCCAGAGCTGCAGCAATCCAGGTAACATTGCAGGGGTGCCTTTCCAGTAATGTGTGATAGTGTAATAATAATAATAACAATAATAATAATAAACATTTTACCACACGACCCCTTGAACCAAAACTCAGAGTTAACTCTGAATCCGAGGTTACAAGAACCATCCACGCCTGACAAATGCAGAACAAAAAACAAGTAATTCCTCACCTACAGTTGCAGAGAAGTTAGAGTAGGCAGAGTCATTGGTATTTACAAAGGTAGAGTTATGGGAAGGGAGCACAGTGAAGTTGTGGATTCTTAGAGCTGGGTGGAACAACAAAAGAAAACAAGCAAATAAGCAAAACAATGAATAAACACAATCAGTAATGAAGTGGCCAGTTCATATCTCTCAGCACAGATCACAGATTCGGTGAGGAGTGGCCTTTAAATCTACCACACAAACACTTCTGCGGGGCTTCACCTGCTCAGGGAAATGCAGGTCACTAAAAAAATGTTTCCTTCACAGTTACTGAGAAGATAGAAGTGTAAAAAATCCAGCTGCAGATGAAGGGCTATGACACACACCCCTGTTGGCAAGGGACGCTGTACATACAATAAAAGTCACGACAGTGGTGCAGCAGTTGTGGCAGCCCAAGCCCCAGGGCCAGTTTTGGCTCCCCAGGGAGGGGATGTGGACACCCTGGAGCAAGGCCAGGACAGGCTGGGACAGCCTGCAGAGGGCTCAGGGCTTCCAGCAATTGGGAAAAACCCTCAGCTGGAGATGGAGAGATGTGCCAGGCCCTCCTTGTTTGTACCCAGTGAGCAGATCGGAGCAACGGGCACAAATCAAAATACAACAAACTCCATCCCAATATAAGAAAACCTCCAGCTTTTTTATGTCTGTCAATAAAGTTTTATTCTCTAATTTTTTTTTTCTTGTTTTGAAAATTGAACAGTATCTTGCACACTGTAATTGTTTGCCCTGGGCTGGCAAATAAAGCCTGATGAAAAGCCCATGAAAGTAGATGGAGAGACATTGATTTGGGATTTAGACCAATTGAGCTCACAGAACAAAAAGACAAATGCTCTTAGGAAAAGAAAAACACACAYAAAACCCTCCAGATAAAAATGCAGGGAAAACCAGGGGTCAGATGAAAAACCTGAGCAAGGCCACTTTCCTTTTATTTGCTGCATTTTGAGCTGATTGTTTCCCTTCAATTGCTTCCAGTGCTGAGATTTCCAAAACATTAATTTGCTGACACACTCTCACCACACGAATGCTTTGAGAGATATAAATCTGGCTTCACACACAATGACTTCAACAAATAAAATGGATTAACATGACAGACAGATTATGATGCTTCAAGGATTTAAGAGGAGAAACATGGAATGAAAATAATTGCATGATATGATGAGYGGAAAAACAAGAAAGGCTTTGCAATAAACAGAAGAGTTGTGTAATCAGAACGGGACCAAAACCAAGCACATTGTCACCTGGAGTAGATTACAACAATAAAGAACACTTTTCTTGTATATCAAAGTGAAATATCAGACACATAAAACCTCTGCTGGAGGCAGCTGAAATAATGGCTGTGTCTGCTAAGGCACAACACCAGCAACTGAGAGGAACTGGAGCCATCCAGTGCAGCACTGCAGAGAGAACTCGGCACTGCCAGAGCTGCACTGCAGAGACAAATCCCCTGCCAGTAACTGTAAGACAAAATCCACCAAATTCTTTCAGCCAAGTCCTGCAGCTGGTTCATTTATRAATTTCTTTAACACTGTGTCATAASAGGAGTCAAAAGAGATTGCTCAGTGAGCCAGTCCCTTTCCTGCAAGTGCAGGTTTGTAGGATCAGGAACCTCATCAGCTTTGCTTTGSCTCTTCCAAGATACTGAAAATATTTCTGAATTTTGATGAAATAAAAATAAACGAAATTTGAAAAACAATCCAACATCAATTGTCCTTTTCCAAGAGCTGTATTTTATATATATGTATATATAATATATAACAGATACTATATATAGAACATATATATATGTGTGTGTGTATATATATAATATATATAATTTCCAAGCACTTCAAAACAACTTTGTTGTAATGTGATTGCCAGAACAGTGCCAGATATGCAGCACTTGACTCTTTTTGAAACCACGTGAAGTCCGGGGTCAGAAAATTACTTTAACACACTGGGAGGACTTATGTGGCGACTTTAGTAAGCCAAATTATTATTCTATTGAAGTCAGTGGGAATGCTGCCATCAGCTCCTAATGGAAGCAGAATATTGCCCAGATATATTTCTGGCCAGGCAATTTCATTCCTCTCAGAAATTTTGTGGAAAGTTGGGTCAAAGTTTAGGCTTAAAATACTTGAGCACCTCTACAATGAAGGGCTTTTGATATTTATGGACCTTTTTCTTTCCCCATTTAGGAGCAGAGACTGGTGTTGGCATTCTGGCCCAGGGGTTTGGGGAGCGCCCAGCAGACTGTGTGAGGAGCTCTGGGGATGCACAGGGGCACAGCCTGGAGCTGCCAGGGTGCAGCAGAGATAAAGGGGCTCTGGGGATGCACAGGGGCACAGCCTGGAGCTGCCAGGGTGCAGCAGAGATAAAACAGCTCCTGTGGACACCCCTGGGGGACTCTGAGCTCAGAGAGGGGCAGGGCTGGGCTCAACTTCTCATCTGGGAGCAGCAGGACTCTGAGGGGACAGAGGGCCTGGAAAAGCCCCTCAGGGCCCTTTTCTCTGACCCTCAGTCCTGGCAGCTGATCCTGGCAGGGCAGTGAGAGCTTTGCCTCRGCAAATCTCTCCTGATTTTGCCCAGCTGGAAAAAGAACTGAGTTGATATGAACTCACGCTGCAATGCTGCTGTAAAGGAAATACCCAAAACAGATAAAAATGAGTGAGGGGTATCCAGCCGAGAGCTCACACTTCTCTTGCTGCAGACACCACATGCAACGTTCAAAAGTGCATGGGGAGCTTGGGGATTTAACTCCTCCCAAAATCAAAGGGAAGGAGAAATCTTCCCTGCCGGCAGAGCCAGAGATCTCAGACCCTGAGTGTGCTGGAGCATGCTGTGCATKTACCAAAGCAACTAATAACAATGGGATTTCAATGACTCTTTGGATCATAAACCTTTTCTCTTTATAACCTCAGCAATGCTCAGACAGCCCATAAAGCCTCAGAGAATGCTCCATAAAAATCAGCTCACAAATACAACGTCATTTGGATACGGGAGCCCTGCAGAAACATTAACTGGGGAAAAAATCCAACCTCTGAGCTACAAAAGTTAACCCCTCTCTCATCCCCTGCTGCCCCTCTGATCCCGCCAGGCACAGAGGGTTGTGCTCCTGCCATTGTCAGGGAATGCTCTGTCTACCTCCGTTGGTATCCCGAAACTCGTGAATTCCATCCACATCCTCCAGTGGCCAGTAATGGGAAGCTGATGCCAGGACTTTGAACCCTTTCAAGAAACACAGGTTAAAAGATTGTTAAATAAAAGACCAACAAGGTATGTAACAAGTCTCCACAGAAAATAACCATAAAAGAGGTCAAAAGGTTAAATAAACAAAAATTTTTATGTAAATCAAGTGTGGCACACAAGCCAGACCATAAATCAAAGCAGCAGAGCAGATTAAAGCCATTATCACTGATTACCACTGCAGAAAACCTGCTTTTAAATCCCAACTAATTTTCATTTTAATTGCACTTAAAATGTGTAACAATCTCTGACTAAATCTCTGTATCTGGCAGCACTCACTGAAGCAACAGCTGAGGAGTCGTTCCAGAGTAATTTCCAGATTTTACTCCGAGATTTCCAGAGTAATTTCCAGATTTAGCTGTTACTCACTGAAGCAACAGCTGAGGAGTCATTCCAGAGTAATTTCCAGATTTTACTCCGAGATTTCCAGAGTAATTTCCAGATTTAGCTGTTACTCACTGCAGTAACAGCTGAGGAGTCATTCCAGAGCAATTTCCAGATTTTACTGAGATTTCCAGCACGTGCTGGACAGCCCAGAGCGTGGGATGGGAACACAAGAGGGAATGCTCAGCTCTACAGCAAATACCACAGCTCCCGCCTCCTCCAGGGGTGACTGCAGGCACCCAAGGAGTTGGATTTTCCTGAAAGAGCTTCCAGAACATTAAGCAGCAGATGGAAGAGCTCCCAGCTCCCCATCCAGCACCAGCTCTTCCTCCAGAACCTTCTCCACCACCCCAAAACCAGAACAACCCTTTGGGGCTGATGGAAACATTTTATTTTCCATCATTGAGTTCTCCTTAGCAACAGGTGGAGAAGCTGACAAGGGCAAACACCGGCAGGAAACAGATGAGAAATCTTTARTCTGCTCTGTAGCTGATTTAAACCCGAGTGTGAGGACTGGGAGGAGGGGAGAGGACTCGAGGGAATTGCAGAGCACTGCAAAGTGTACGGGCTATGAAATCACTGAATCAAAAATGCTGAACATCGAGGGGGAAAATAAAACAGTCTGTGAGATTTGATTCAGAAACTTGCACTCAAGGAAAGTGTGTACAGGAATTCTCCACATATCCAACACGAGCCTTTTTTCTCCAAATGTGTTTCTGGTCAGAACATTGAGCAGCAGGGTACTGAACTCACGGTGACTGGGGCACTCTGAAACTTTGGACTGTTACATCTTTAGTGCAGAGCTCGCATTCAAACATGGGCTCAGTTTCTCAGTTTCTTTGGCGCTGCTAAGGAAATTTAAAACAAAAACGGCAAAAAAAAAAGCAAATAAATATTTCAGTACACTGTCATAAAATGCAAATAGAGCGTTCCTTACCTGGGTGTTTGGGTAGCTGGGAATAGTTTCCATACACCTGCACATAAAACATCACAGAGTGAGACACGGGGAGGCAAAACTTGCCAAGAGGAATCCAAGCACATCTCAATACTGAGCAGATTCAGAACATTACCTGATATTTTTGCTGAAATAAAATCAGCAGAGAATAATGGCAACAGAGCAGAGATAACAAACTCTCCATGGTCTATTTAAGGTTAAAAATACAGCCGAAATCCAATTCTTGTAAGATCTCAATCATAAGTTTTCCTTTGCGACTTCTGGTACTAAAAAGAACATTTTCCATGCAGGTTCAAAAAGTCCATTCCTTCAGCGACGGCCAAACATCCTCCCAGACCCCCCAAGYGGTGTTTTCTTGCTTCACCCTTCGATATCTTCATTTAACTTCCAACAAATCACTGCGACCAGAGGAAACCACGGGAACGTGCCCCAAGCCAGCCCCGAGTTGTGCTGCCCCCCGAAGCCAACACTTCTATTCCGACCTGTTGGAAAAGCTCCTGTTCGCGACTTTCCCCCGCGGTCCTTCCCCGGCGGTTCCCCTGTCCCGAGCGCCAGAGGAGCGCTGGTGACTCTCCTCCTCCTTCTCCTCCTCCTCTCCTCCTCCTCTTCCTCCTCTCCTCCTCCTCACGGCTCCGCCAGCTCTGTCCCGCTCCGGACTCTCTTCATTTCTCTTTATTTCTCTTTTTTGTCTCTTTATTTCTCTTTGTTTATTTCTGTTTATATTTCTCTTTATTTCTGTTTATTCATTTCTGTTGATATTTCTGTTCCTTTGTGTTTGTTTATTTCCGTTTATTTCAGTTTATTTCTGTTCCGGTCCGTTCCCATCCCGCGCGGTCCCGGAGCAGCGGGCG
>QVAJ01000056.1:3701162-3714787 GCA_003546035.1 Mixornis gularis | reverse complement strand
TCATTTTGTTTTGTTTGTTTTTTTTTTAAACTGCCACATTCACTCCGAAGCCCATTCATCTCTTTCAGCATCCCAAAGATTAAGCACATGTTCTGTTCAGCTAGATAATAAAGTGGCAAACACGCTGCACCACTGACATCACAGGACAGTTGCCTATAAAACTAGACTTCTGACGCTGGGCTCCAGCTTCATCCCTCACAGGTCATCATCCTCATCTGGCAGTGCAGTGGTCTGAGCAATCTGCAACAAAGAAGTGACACTTCAGAGATGTTCTCTGTGCCCCGAGTGGGACACCAGTCACCTGTTTCCCCCTGTGGCACTGACCTGTAAGTCCTGCTCGTACTGTGCTGCCAGGGCTGGGTCCATAACCACTTCAGGAGGTGCAAGGGCAGGCATGGCAACAAACTCCAAGTTGGGATCTCCAATGAGCTTCCTAGCAAGCCACAGGAAAGGCTTCTCAAAGTTGTAGTTACTCTTAGCTGAAATGTCGTAATACTGCAAAAAATACACATTAGACATTATTTAAAACCCCTCTGATGTTTAGGACATACCAAGACTAACACAAAATCAACTCTTTTACCCTCCTGTTTTGACTGCACAGCTTTTGTTTGCATACTCACAAGCAGTTAGATTTAAGTGTCTAGAAACAAACAGTTTCAGGCAGAACCTGTTACTGCAAGGTTATCAAATCTCACCAAGGATAAAACCCTCAGGAGGGAACAGTGCATGTATCCTTCTCCTGTGACATGACCTACTCCAGTCCCAACCCTGCCTTGGGATGAGACTCTGAGCAGTTCAAGCCAAAGGCACACAAGTCCTTTCAGAACTCAGCACAGCTTCTGCTCCAGGCCAGTGATGACCATCCTCAACATCACCTCCCCTCCCCTGAATGTTGGTTTGAAGAGCCAACAGATGTGAGGCTGCCTGCAGGGACAGAGGCAGAGCACCCAACTGCCACCAGAACCAACTGCATCCCTCCTGCCTTACCTGAAGATTCTTCTTCCTATGGAACACGATGGATTTTGCCTTGACTTTTCTGTCCTTAATATCCACTTTGTTGCCACACAACACTATGGGGATATTTTCACATACTCGTACCAGATCTCTATGCCAGTTAGGGACATTCTTGTAGGTAACTCTTGATGTTACATCAAACATGATGATGGCACACTGAGCTGCAAGAGAAGGAAAGCCAACTTATACCAGGAGTAACTCAAGTTGCAGCTGTTTGCAACACAGGACAGAGGAACCCAGAGATATCCCACATGAGAGTTCAACATCTGCATTAAGTTTTCCCCCTCAGCATGAGAGCTCTGACAGCTCCTGCTCTGTCCACAGGGCTGAGAGCCTGTGGGCCACATCTCAGGATGTCCTTGTCCAGAATAAGGAACTCAAGAACACACTATAAAAATAAGATATAATAAAGACAGGCAGGAGAGTGAAGTAGCACAGGACAAGCAGAAGTAAGGAATATTGTCTGCACTTTTTCTGAAAGACAGACTCTGGAGGTGTCCAGCTTCCTCACACTGTTGAAAATCTCAAGTTTCTATGTTCCAAGCCCTTGCCCAAGCACAGCAAGACAAAAATCTGCACTGAGGCACACATCTTCCCCCATTAACCATCAAATGCCATCAGCAGTACCTGTCAGTAAAGGTGCCCAAGCTCCATTAACACCAAAGCCCACAGTAACACCCTGAAATACAATTTATAATGTTCCCACATGAGAACACAATGTCTGGCAAAGGACATTCTCCTCTGTACATAAAGAGGTGGAAGGTTTCTATGCCAGCTTGTCACTGCAGCCACACTGGCAGCTTCCAGCATGGCCAACATGAGCAGGATGAAGGACTGAGCTCTGGGAGGTACAGAATTGTCCCCCACAGACCTTACCTTGGATGTAGTAGCCATCACGCAGGCCRCCAAACTTCTCCTGGCCAGCTGTGTCCCATACATTAAATTTAATAGGGCCTCTGTTAGTATGGAACACCAGGGGATGGACTTCAACACCAAGTGTTGCTGGGAAATGACAAAAAAAAGCACGTTTAGAACTCATGGATTGTACTTCCACTGGTAAGACACTGGAGCTCAAATGTTTCCTCACACATACCTACATACTTCTTTTCAAATTCACCAGTCAAGTGACGCTTTACAAATGTTGTTTTGCCAGTGCCACCATCACCAACCAGGACAAGCTGAGGACAGAGAAAGGAAAAGAGTCAGAGCAATGCATTGGGAGACATTTATCAGTCACTCCAGCACAAATACTATTTATTACTACAAAGAGCTTAGTTCCTATGAGGTGCTGTAAACACAGGACAGAATTCCCCATGAAGCAGCTCCCTGTGCTGGGAAACAATTTGTTAAGCCCATCCATCACACTCAGTCTTATCCAGCCCTTGTAGGTAAAACTTGCAGTGCACGGTGAATGTGGTTCTACTAAATCACTACAAGGGACTGAATGAAGAATGTTTAGGGGTCTCAACCTGAATAGAACCAGATTTGGAGAGGAATGATCAAGACATCCACTGGAGATATCCATTGTTATCTCACAATTAAAGAGCCCAACAAAACCAAAAACCCACCAACATTTGCACCACGAACTGGAATACACTAGCCAAGGACAGCAGGAAACACAAGTAACAACCTTCAAGAAGCAGTCTTCAGGACTTCTGGCTATTAAGATAACAAAAACCACCACCAACCCACCAGCCACACAAAACACCAGTAAATTTCTCTTCTGAAACATTTGAACAATTAGCACATAACAGAAAGCAGTCACTCCGAGCATCTTTTACTGTGCACTTCACTTAAATTTAAAAATCATTCTGCAAGCAAAGATCCATTAAAATTTATTAGTTTAAATTTATTAAACTGCAAATAGAACAGATCGACAGAGTTTAACAGACTCTTTTTGTGCAACTTGTATGCGACACTACAATAAATGGCCCCATTTATTTGGGCCAGCACTTCGAAACCAAACCCACCATCCACGTCGGCACTCCGGAGTCGCCGGTGCTACTTCTCCAGGGAAAGGAAAAAGAGCCCGAAAACCCCCAAACTCAAGCTGCGAGCCCGTCCCTTACCTTAAACTGCACTTGCGGCTCTCCTTGGGCGGCCATGCTGTGTCTGCGGGGGAAATGGCAGCGTGTGAGCGCGGGGAGCGGCCCCGCCGGAAGGGGCCGTTTCCAGCCCGGCCGGGGCCTCCCGCCCGCGTGTGGCGGCACCGCGCGTGGTAATGGCGGCGGCGCCTCCGCCCGGCCCCGGCCCCCCGCGCCCGCCGGGCCCCGCCGCGCCCAGCCCGGCCCGCGGCCTCCCAAGGGCGGCTGAGCCACGGCCGGCCGCGGCTGCTCTCTGGATCCGCCGAGAGCGCTCCCAGCCCGCCCGGACCCAGCGTGCCGCCCTCAATGGGAGCCGCCGCCCGATCGGGAGAGGCCGCGGCGAGCGCTGCGGGGCAGCCGAGCGGGGCCCGCCCCGGCCGGGCCTCCCCGCGCACCGGGCCGGGCGCGCTCCCCGCCATCAGCCACCATGACTGAGCAGCGCCGCCTCCCCCCCGGCTCGGGCCGCGGGAGCCGCGCTCGCCGCCCCTCACAGCCCGCCCGCCCTTTCATCGCGGACCGAGCCGCGCACGGCCCCGGCCCTCCCGCCGCCCCGCTCCCGGGGGCGAAAATCCGCCACGCGCCCCGGCTCCCGCAGCCGCAACGCTCCCTCAGGCGCAGCCTCCCCGCCGCCCGGCCCAGCCCGTGCCGGCCGCGAGTTAACGGCGACCGCCGCTCCCCCGGTGGCGCTTTGCAGAGCGGCCACTCGCGGCCCAGCGGCGGCGCGGCCCCGGGGAGCGGGCCCCGGACCGGTACCTCTGCCGAGGCGGGTCCCGCTCCTCGCTCCGTGCCGGGCGCAGGGAAAATGGCGGAAGCGCCGTTCAAATACCCGGACGGCGACGCCGCGCGGCCGCGGGCAGAGGCGGGGGCTCCAGTCACGTGGGGCGCGGCGCGCGGGAGGCGGTGGGAGGCGGGGCCGGGCCGCGGCCGTGAGGGAGTGAGGCGGGAGCGGCGTGGGCACGGCTCCGGGCACCGCACCGGGCACCGCACCGGGCACCGCACCGGGCCTCACCGGGCACCGCACCGGCCTGGGCACCGGGCCTCACCGGGCACCGCACCGGCCCTCACCGGCCTGGGCACCGGGCACCGCACCGGGCACCGCACCGGCCTGGGCACCGGGCCTCACCGGGCACCGCACCGGCCCTCACCGGCCTGGGCACCGGGCACCGCACCGGGCACCGCACCGGCCTGGGCACCGGGCACCGCACCGGGCCTCACCGGCCTGAGCACCGGGTACCGCACCGGGCCTCACCAGCCTGAGCACCGGGCACCGCACCGGGCCTCACCGGCCTGAGCACCGGGTACCGCACCGGGCCTCACCAGCCTGAGCACCGGGCACGGCACCGGGCCTCACCGGCCTGGGCACCGGGCACGGCACCGGGCCTCACTGGCCTGGGCACCGGGCACCGCACCAGGCACGGCAACGGGCCTCACTGGCCTGGGCACCGGGCACGGCACCGTCCTCCCAGCACGGCCTCCGAAACCGCCAGAGCGCATCACAGCCCCACATCCTCGTCAGCACCCCAGAGATGGTGACTCCATCACCTCGCTGGGCATCCTCTGCCCATGTCTGATCACCTGAGCAGCGCAAAAACGATCTCAAATATCTGAGCTGAGTCTAGCCTTGAGGCCCTGTCCTCAACAGCGGAAAAGTGTTCTTAAATAATCTCAGCTGCTTCTAGGCTTGAGATTCTAGGCCTGTCCTCACTGGTGGGGTTCCAGAGGACTGGAAGCTGGCCAATGTGACACCCATTCACAAAAAGGGTGGGAAGGAGGATCCTGGTAATTCCAGGCCGGTCAGCTGGGGGTTTAACTGAACAGCTCTCAGGTATGACGGGCTGTGGTCAAAGGGGCTTTCCTTCCATGTGCCTCATGACCGTGATTCTCCATTCTCCACACAAACTGAGCTACGTTCACTAGAGAGTGCAGTAATGAAAGCAAAAGCTGTTTTGGAAGCCTTGGATTTAGAATAGTTCACCAAGATCTCAAAACTCTGTCCAAACATCAGTGGAAAAAAGTTGTTCGAAAACTGACTTTTGAAGAACGCACAAGTTTTACATATGTCTGTAAATAACAGCTTCATGGGTTCACTCTGATTTTTAAGGTCTCTGGTATTTTTTTTAAATCCAGTATATTTCAATTACTTTTATTATCTTTGTAGCTGTCCCCATAATCTGGAATAAATGATACGTTTTTACATATATCTGAATGAACGGAATTGACACAGAAAAAGTATTTCATGGCAGGTGATATATACAAACATAGTTTATTTCTTGTTGATTTCCTGAAGAAGACACAAAATATACACAAAGCTTTACAAGAGTGGCTGGAGTGTGCCATAATTTTTCCTTATTTGATAGTGTAGTGCCAATCCAAATGTTGCCTGAGATTTTCTTGGAAAAATCACTGGCATGTTGAATTTGCCTTCCCTTTCTGAGATGAGTTGGGTTTGTGCGGTTTTCAGCATTTTTGCTGAGCGCCTCTAGGTGTCAGGATTATTTTTTCAGAACACACAACTCATCTTTTATTTTTGTCAGCACAATGCCATCCTGGTAAAACTCTCACGAATTCTCCTTTTGACAAATAGGAAGGTGTTTATAAATAGGAGACCATAAAACCACATTAGTGGAGTTTGGCAGTTTTGAAGAATATAAATACAGGGGGAAGAGCAATCTGTAACTGTGTATGTAACACTCACTGTGCTTCAGTTATTTCTTAATATTGTAACAAGTKTATTAGTAAACTACTTTTTCCCTCCAAACTACCTAGCACTTTAATTTGGATTAATTAAAGATTCCATTATCATAGCATTTGAGGTCCTGGCAAACACTTATTTTATTGTTAAAAGGATTAATTACCACGTGGAATCTAGTTTCTAGTATATGTTTTATCAGCATGTATAATTAGGTGTTCAGAGGATGCACCGAACATCTGCTCCAGATAACCCCATTCAGCAAAGGCAGCAGAACACTTCAGCAGTGTTTGATCGCTACCTAAAAGATCAGAGTCCGTGACATCCGTAGGTGATCTGCACAATAATTACTTTTAAAAGGCCTTTACATTTCCTCTGTCTTAACTCGGGTCAACTGTGAACAAACTTAGCAAGTGTGACACAGGTAAATGCACAAAATAAAAGGCAGCAGTGTACAAAGTGTACGAAGGGGAGATGCAGAGGAGGAGCGGTGTAAAGGAGTACTGCCTTCCATAGTCCAGGCATGCTCTCTTTCCCACAAACTCCCAGGCCTTTAAAACAAGGCTGTATCACTAAAAAATAACCAGATCACACCTTTCTACGGCTCCTTCTCTCACGACAGTGTCCCACAATCGAGTTACAATTCCTCGTGGGGATCCCTCGTGGACGGGAATTCCCCGGTGCGGACCTGTGGTACCGCTCGGGCACCTGAGCTGTCCCGCACCGGGGATTTCTGCACTGTGCCCCTCGCACACATCCACAGAATCCCGGAGCCCTTCGGCCTGGAGGGACCCCGGACACCCCGCCGAGACAGTCACCTGGCGCAGGTGACACAGGGGCGGCTCCAGGCGGGCTCTGCATGTGTCCAGCCCGTTCCGCGACGGGGCCACACCGGCCGCGCCCCCTCCGCCCGCCCTCTGTGCCCGGTTCCTGCCCTCTGTGCCCGGTTCCTGCCCTCTATGACCGGTTCCTGCCCCCTGTGCCCGTTCCGCTGTGCCCACTCCCTGCCCGCCATGCCCGATCCCCGCTTCCCGGTCCCCGCCCGCCGTACCCGCTGCCCAGTGCCCGCTCCCCGATTCTCGCTCCCCGCYGACCGCCCTCGGTGCCCGATTCCCGCTCCGCCGTGCCCGCTCCCCTCTCCCTGTGCCCGCTCCCCGTCCCCCGTGCCCGCCCGCCGTCCCCTCACGTCACGGCGCCGGGCGGTGCCGGGCCGGCCGTTCCCGCCCCGAGCCGGGCCTGCGCTCTGTGGCAGAGCTGTGGCGGAGCGGCGGGCGGGCCCCGCGGAAGGAGCGCGGAGGGCGGCGGGGCCGCACCGGGCGGCCGCGGGGATGAAGGACCGGCTGGCGGATCTGGCGGAGGTGCGGGGCCCGGGGGGCGCGGGGCCGCGGAGGGAGCGGGCGGGCGGGCGGGCGGGGAGCGGCGGCGGCGGTGCCCGGGGCCGGGAGGGGCCGCTCCCGCCGGGATCCCCCCGGGCTGTGGAGCGGAGATCCCCCCTCTGCCGTTCCTGGAGCGCTCCGCTTCTCCCCGGCTCCTGCGGGGCGGCCCGGGCGGCGCTGGATTCCACTGGATTCCACTGAATTCCACTGRATTCCCCCGAATTCCCCCGGTAGTTCCGTGCCGGAGCCGCCCGGGCTGTAGCGGGGTGGGTTTGTCCGCCCGGCGGCTCTCGGGCCGTGATGCGGCAGGAAAGCGCTCTGCAAGCTTTATTCTCCGCGTGTTTACAAAATGGTAGCTGCCTCTGTTTATAGGCTCTTTTCCTTTCCCTGGTTCGTGCTTTGGAAACAGTATCCTAAAAAAGAAGGGAGAGTTTGGGGAGAGGCACCCTCAGTCTGTCTGCAGCAGGATATGGCTCGGGTAAAATAAAAGGATGTTCGAGGGTTTTTGGTTTGGATTTGCTTTTTTTTAATTTCCTGAAAAGAAATGCTAATGGAGAACACACAGRAGCTCCTGTGATAGTTCCAGTACTGCACGTATGGATAGAAGTTGGGCTGTGTTGAGCTGCATTCAGGTCTGGGGCTCTTCCATCTTCTGGATCATAGAACACATTTTGGAAGCTCCATCTGCAGTGATGGATTTACCAGTCTCTTCRTCTTCCTCTCTGAAAGGATGAATTGGCATTGGAAAAGTTTTAGAACTATKAAATTACAGTTTCTCTACCAGGAATGATGTTTTGGAGTCATGCCGAAAAAGCAGTGTCATTTCTTTCAGGTACACTTATTCCCTTTCCCTGTTTCTGAASATGTCCAGGTTGTGGGAACTCGTGCCAAATTTCAGTGCTGGTGCACGCTTCCCAGAAAGAGGAAACGACCAGTAGTGATCCACATTGGCTTTCTATTTATAATGCTGTACCTGTAGRCTTAATCCTGTTCATGTCTCTGTAAATGCAAGAATTCCACACCCTGACACACCCCCCATTGACAGGGTTAAAAGTGTTTAATGCAGCTGTACAGAGGCTTGTTTGAGCCAGCTTTAGTGACATCTGGCATTTTAACATCTGAAAACATTCCTGCAGCGGGCTGCTTTTGAAATCTGTRTCAGCCAGTATCCCTGAAGTGCTTCGTGTGTTCATCAAGGTCATTCGCACTGCCTGTAGAATTAATAAGTATCTCAGAGACTTAAAAATTTTCTTCAAATCAAGAAAATAGTTAAAYATGATGTGAAGGTGAAAGTTACTGAAGATCTGGTCTATGTTTCCTCACAATTATGAGTGTGTAGTTGACCTGGAGTTTTGTGAAGTTGCATGTCCAAGGAAGATGGATATTCCCATTTCCACGGACAACTCGTTGAAGTAGCAGCTTCCATTTTACATCTGTATCTGAAATCTCAAAAATATAATGATTTTGTGGTTTTCCTTTCATGGTATAAACACTTTGAACAGAGATGCTTGACACATGGATGAGATGTTCTAAAGAGGAATAGCAAGTCTGAAGGGATAATGTGTTAACACTTGTTTGCCTATTTTTCAAAGTGTTKGGGTTATTAATGTAGTTTCATTGTATTTCATTTGGCTAAATCACTAAGATAGAACACAGACATTGTGAGTTTCAAACAGGCCTAGGCCTGCAAAGTGTTCAGAAATAACAATACCTCACCTCTTTTCCTGAACATGAGGATTTCATGGTGTTCCTGTGCTCATACCTCACCTGTCAGTTCCCTCAGAGCTGCTGTGGGACACAAGGGGTTTGAAAGATCCCAGCCTGCAGTGACCTGTTTTAACTGAGCACACTGTTGCCTTCAGCAGAAATGCTCATTTCCCATCTCCTCATTTGTGTGTCCCTGGATTTTACTGGGAGCAAGCAAAATGTTTTCGCRTTAGTTTTTCCTAGATCATTATGAGGAAGAGGGCGAAATGCTGCCTATCAATGTTTGTGGTTCATTAACACATCATTAACATAACTGTCAGATATTTTTGTTAATACATTGGGTTTAGGCCGTTAAACAGTTGCTGGAGAAAGAAGTGGTTGATGACATGCAGATTATTTAGCCTTCATGTAATGCTGCTTCCTCTTGTTTTCTTAGCTTGAAGAAGTTTTGTAAAGTATGTGCTTTTTCAGAAGACAGCAACCATAGTTGTATTTTTTCAACTTCAGGGGGGTATTTTAATATMATTTCTAAATTACTCTAAGCAGGCCCAAATGAACTTCTTTAAGCTGTTTGAATTGTCCTTTAATACAATTAATGGGACAGTTGAGCAAATCCCAGACTGGTTTTTGTTATTTTGAGCACTAGTAAGTGTAAGATTAAAAGGTTCTCTGATCCAATACGTTTTTTTCAGCACTGGTTTACAGTAGGTGTTCAGGAAAGAAGAAAATGAGTAGTACATAGCTATGATTGCAAAATGTGSTCACAGCCTTCAGTGGTTTGCTGCTCTCAGATCCAGGTCCATCTAAAATGGCCCTAAAAAAGCTGTGCAGGCCATGTTTCCATGTTCAGACATTCGGCTGAGCACATTTAGCTAACTCCAGGTGTTACAAACAGATGACCTTTTATTACCAGACCTTTGAAAGGTCTGGTAATAAAACTTATTCATACTTTCTTTTTGTCGTTCAGTTGTTTCAGAACAGGGTTAGATGTAAAGCTCTGCTCAAGCCGAGTGCTGCTTTAGATCTCAGGTTTGGGGTGCATTGTCCATATGGCTCCAGGATTTCCCCCTTGGGACATGCTGGAGTGGATGCAGACCTGTCTACTGGAATCCATTTTTCATGTTTGCTTGGTGAATCATTTAAAACACTTGATTTTTATATTTCTTTACTCATGAGTGTTAATGAAGATCTGTTACGCATGATCTTTGAAAAAGGACTAGTACATAACAATCTGTAAGTTCGTATTTAACTGCAGCTTTTTAAAGCAAGGACCTGTAACTTGAACAGAGCTGCATTGATTTGTTTCTGAGCTGTTTCTTGGAYGGTCACTCAGTGCCCCAGAACTGTTCGGGAGCAGGTGAAAAACCACGAAGGCACAGGGATTAGAACTGTTGGAGTTGGGTGGTACRGAAACAAGCACCAAGCGAGGCTTTGCAGCAGGAGGAAAACACGATGTTGTTTTTCCCTGAGTCAGCCTGTGACGTGAGGCTTCCTTCAGGCCTGGAGCTGCTGAGGATGGGCTGTGTGCCTGTGTGCAGGGCAGCGAGGGTTCCATCTGCYGTGTGCAGTGCTGCTGCTGACAGCGTGTTAATGATTGACCTGCCCGGGCTGCCTCTGCCCTCCTGGGCCCTCTGCGAGCCCTGCTGGGCTGCACCAGGGTTCTGGGCACGCCAGGGCTGTCAGAACACTCTGTAAGGTGCTCCTGGGGGCTGCTTCCCTGCGAGAATGGTCAGTTCTGGTCCTTGCCAGAGCAACACACGTGATCTGCGCTGAGAAACGGCCAACCTTGGATGGAATTTCAAGGGCAAGTAATGGTCACGTTTTTCAGTCAAAAGCTGTTTCCAGTTTCAAAGGTCAGTAATTGCTGAGATATCTCCAGCCTGACTCATTTCTGCAATTCTGTAAGGTAGTGGAAGTGACAGAACTTTCATAAACCATCAGGACAGCCTTTCTAGGAGCTGAGAAATGATATTGTGAGGATATCTGTCGTTTGACCCTGCACATGGCTGCTCCCTCGCCCGCCCTGGTGGGATGGGGCAGAACTCCAGGAGTGAGAAAACCCATGGATTGAGAATAAAGGCAGTTTARTTGGTAAGGCAAAAGCTGCACTCAAGCAAATTAAGAAAAAAAAAAGGAATTCCTTCGTACTTTCAATGGGCAGGCAGGGGTCGACCATTCCCAGAAAAGCAGAACTGTGACATGTGACAGTGAAGTCTTGGGAAGACAAAATGCCCTAACACTAAAGGTGCCCCCCTTCCTTCTTGCTTCAGCTTCATACACTGAGCATAATGTCCCTCGTGTCACCTGGGGACAGCTGCTCCATCTGTGCCCCCCAGCCCCCTTGCAGGGGGGCAGAAAAGGCCCTGACTGTAGGTGCCATAACTGAGACATCCCTKTGCCATCAGCATCCCAAACACAGCCCGTGCCAGCTGCTGTGAAGAGAGTTAATCCTGTCCCAGCCAAAGCAGCACAAACTCCTGGCAGGGCTGGGTGTATTTTATAGGTCTCTGAACGTTTGTGGAGCTGTAAGTCCCAGACTTTGGGTCCCAAGGTCAAGGTATGAGCTGCAAACAGACTTTATTAGATTGCTCTTGGCATTGACGTGAAACTTTTTATCAGCTTTTTGTGATACTGCTTGGACTGGGGAGGTGAAGTCCAGGGAGAGCAGAATGTTTCTGCTACACTCTGATAAAAGTGAGTTCTTGGTCAGTTGTGTGCTCAAGAGGAACAAAAGCACATCAGTGGAAGACAGTCAGCAAATGAGCTGCATTTTAGGTAAGAGATGATTTAAGAATGTAGAGAACAGAGGTTGACAAACTTCTCAGGTGTCTCAGGTGCTGATGACCGAGGTAGGCTGTCCATAAATCCTTCAGCAAATTGTAGGGAGCACATGGGTCTGTCAGTGGTGTCACTGCAGCCGAGCAGGAGAGTGAAATACGCATGGCCCAGGCTGTGGGCTGGGGAGTCATGATCAGCTGCCTCCCAGCTGAGCATCTCCGTGCACATTTCTGAGTCACACTTCTGTCTTTCATTCATTTGGGAGTCACTCAGCTGCTACGTGGTTTACAAAGGTCTGATCGAACTAGAAGCTGATGTTCTGAATCTCTCAGTAGATGTTGTTTTCATTATTTTTAGTTGAAATAACTGAGCACAGGATGCAGTTATGAACAAGCGGAAAAATTATTCTTTACTCAGTAAATATAAACAGGAAGTGTTCTTTTGCATAGATGATGAAATTAAATGACTTTAAAATATAGCTGCTTCTTAAATATTAACTTAGAGCTTGTGGCTTAGTARCAGTGCGGTCTTGGGAAGGGTGAAGTTCTGTGTGACTTCCTTGGGGCACAGACTTCCTCCCTTATTTGTGTTCAGCAAGACTGTTAATTGATGGCAATCTGGAAGGACAGATAATCCGAGTTGTAGCATTATCTCCCCAAAATGAGTAACTTATCAAGTCCCCAGGGACACCCAGCACTGGGTGGTTGGTCCAGCAGGGCAGTGACATCTCCCTGGATTTCTCTTGAGGCATCTTCGTTTCCCCTGAGCAAAATCCCAACGTGCTGTCCCGGGGCTTTGTGCATTCCCTGAGTCTGCAGGGGAGGAACTGGCACCAAGGCTGGAACCTCTCCCCAAGGCTTGGGCTGGATCTTAATTGACACTCACTTCTTTATAAGATAATAGCAGTGTTTGACACTGGATTAAATTGCAGAATTGTCATGCAAACAATGCGTMTCTCATGTAATTTAATAAAAGCAGAACCAAACTTCTTGGGTAATAGGATCAGAGGTTAGGAGCAGAAAGTGGGTGTTAGAAGATCAGATAGCCTTGTAAGGAAAAAAAGAGATGTCTTGGAATGAAAATCCCTTAATGACAATTATCTTGTAGTTTGTTTTTTCTAACAGATAACCCATTGACTGTGTGTTAAGGGTAATATTTTGTTCCAATTTTGATTCAATGCACTTGAAACAGTCTGTGCTCCATGGAGGGAATGAGCTCAAACTCTTTGCCTTGACATGATGCTGTTAATTGTGATAAGAATTGAGGATCTGTGGATTGCAGGGGGCTGGCTGGGGCTGGGGACGTGTGACTGGGGCGTGTGCCTGGGGTGTGGCACAGCCTCTGGGGCTTTATCAGCTCTGTCGTGTATTTCCACCCGAGGAGACACTGATTAGGGCTGCCCTGGTGAGGAATGGCAGCCCTGGAGGGCAGCAGCAGCGGTGGSTGGGTTTGTTCTGGCTGCCAGGAGGTGCTGGCCCTGCTCCATCCCCAGCTCTCAGCCCCTCTGTGCTGTTTCCCTCCTCTGTAGTGGTCACTTGGCTCTCGGTGGCCTCTCTGCTTGTTTGTTTTTAGATTGCAGTCCTGGGAAAAGGGAAACTCCTTTGGCTTTGCAGACTGCTGGTGAACACGTGTGTGCTGGAGCGAGGTGACAGGAGTTGTGGCTTGTTCAGAGCACTGTCCTGGGGTGATTTCACAGATCTGTGTTTGTTGTCTTTTACAGTATAAAGGCAATGAGGATGGGGAGACAGTTATCATCGAAAAAGACCATTTTATGGATGACTTTTTCCAACAGGTAAAGTTCCAGTTTTCACCACGGATTAAAGACTGACTGTTTTCTCTCTCTGCCTTTTAGTTTCAGTAAGGAGGTTTAACAGTTCATCTCCACATCCTCCCCAGTATGGTTTGTAATTGTGTGCCAAAACAAATGTTGGTAATGCTTTATTAATTTATTTCAGAGTATTTTCTGTATTTGTTGCA
>QVAJ01000056.1:3642132-3652997 GCA_003546035.1 Mixornis gularis | reverse complement strand
CCCCCCAGAGGTGTGTGCTTTATGGGATCCAATTCCTGGGGGGCTCCAATCCCCCCAGAGGTGTGTGCTTTATGGGATCCAATTCCTGGGGGGCTGCAATCCCCCCAGAGGTGTGTGCTGCCCAGGGGGGTGTATAATTTATTAGATCCAGTTCCTGGGGGCCTTTAATCCCCCCAGATGTGTGTGCTGCTGGATGAGCTGCCGGGAGCAGCAGCCCAGCCCCACCGAGGTTTTCCCTTCTCTGCCCCCCTGCCCTAAAAACAAGAAGCAAGGCCAGGAGCAGCAGTCAGGCTGTGCCTGTGAGATGTGAGGAGGTGTGTGTGGTGCTGGTTTTAGTTTCTCTCTCAGAGATTTAAGTGGAGATGCCCTGGGGGAAGCTGCCTGAGCTGCTGCCCTGCCAGGGCCTTGTTTCCCTCGTGGATTATCAGGGAACTCCAGTCTGGCCCCTTTCATCAGCACTGAGCCACTTTCAAAAGGAAACCGGCTCATGTGACCATGGAAAGCATTTCCATTTTTCACAGCCCGGGTAACTGGGCCCAGACACCAGGAAACAAGGCCCGTGTGCATTAAAAGGCTGTCGAGGGTGGAGATTGTGAAATAATAAACGTGGCAATAAAATCTGCMTCTGGCTGTCACCTTTTGGGGCTGTGAGTCCCTGCGGACACTGAGGTGCTGGTGCTGCCCTCAGTGAGCCTGGCTGTGGTGTGCACACACCAGCACAGACACCCGAGCCTGCAGAGTCCACAGAAACCCTCATTAGCATGTTTTAAACTTTCCTGCCCTGGCTGCTTAAATACATTTGCATTAATAGAAGGATGAGACCTACTTCATGATGTTCCCTGCATGTCAAAAGCTAAAAATAGTTCYATTAGAACTTTGGCTGCAGCTCTGCTAAATTTTAGCAGTTTGGGGGAGAGGAAAACACTTGAAAGGTTATAATTAATGAGTTACGTGTTGTTGGGGTTTTTTTCCCTAAAGAATACCAAAATAACACAAAGAAATGGGGACAAGGCTGCTTTTAATGTGCCGTGGCATTTCGAGGGTTGCAGCCTGGCTTCCCACTAAGATGGGGTGGGCTGGGCTGCTGCTGCTCCCCACAGCCCACCCTGGGCAGGAATCCAGGGGGAAAGGGAAAGATGAGGAAAATCCTGTTCTGGAGGTACACTGACACCACCCTGGGACAGGGACAGGGACAGGGACAGGGACAGGGACAGGGACAGGGACAGGGACAGGGACAGGGGGAGCACAGCCAGCCCAGCCCCTGCACTGTGCTGACAAAGTGTGGGAAATACTAAAGGTAAGAAGACTTTCAGAAAGTTGTGACAGCAGGGCCCAGAAACAGAGAGAGCAGAAGAATTTGGGATTAGCTGCAACTGCAAAGCCTGAAAGTAGGAGAAGTTACAACAGGACAGCAAGCAAGGACATGAAACAATAGTTTGAGTCTTAGGTTTGTTTAGAATAGACTTTAAGWCTGCAGAAAAATCTGCTTAGCAAGGTAGTAGAAGGTTTTCAGCTCAATGATGGAATATTGTGTATTGTTGATAGAAAGCATCCAAGCAGGCATTGTTTGAAGCGGGTGTGTGTGTGCTCCCAGTGACTGGTAGAACAATTGTCTGTGAGCTTTAGCAATGTGCTATTGGCTGGAAAACTTTTAAAACTTTTAAAATATCGAGGAAATCTTTGCTGGCAGACGTGAGCTGTCRCCATCCCTCAATTGTCTCACCCTGTAATGAGGCTGATGCTGCAATAAAGCCCGAGGAAAGTCTCCCGTGGTCTGTCCCGTTTGTGCAAACACCAGCACAACAAAGGAAAGGTGAGATGCTATCACAGAGATCTTCGGAATGGTTTTTTTTGTGGAGGACCGTTCTGCTTTTCCCATCAAACACCCGCTAATTTGTTTAGGTGCCGAGGAGTTTAGCAATTCTCCTCTCAGCCATCTTCGGAGGGGCAGGAAAGAAAAGAAAGCAGCTGTCAGTGTGGACAAAGAGAGTTTGGATGTATTGGTGGTGTTGTGCCAGATGTGATTTAAACATCCCTTGGATGTACTGGTGATAATGTGCCAGATGTGATTTAAACATCCCTTGGATGTACTGGTGATAATGTGCCAGATGTGACTTAAACATCCCCGGGAGACGGGATGGAGGCACCAGGATGATTCCTGATCCTGGCAGGGAAAGGCAGTGGAATATCCAGGTAAGCTGCTGTGACGGCCTTCAAAGCACTTCCAGGAGTTCTCACCAGGATATTTTGACAAGCAAAGATAATTTGCAGAGACTTTGTTTGGAGTGTTTCAGCCCAGCTAAATACCCCATGTGAGAAGCTTATTCRTGATTTTGAAAGGCTGGAGCCTCCGAGACCATTAAAATCTGGCTTTGAAAGCTCCAGAGAACAGGTTTTATACCCTCATTCCTGGCATGACATTTTCTATTTCAGCTCTTAGGCTGTTGCTGTTCTATCAGCTGGCTTCTAGTAGAAAACGTGGATTGATTTGATTTTTAAAGGTAATCAAGACCTTTTAAATTTCAGAATGTTACCAGTCCAAAGGCTCATTTCGCAGCTGATTTCCTCTCAGCTGTGATGTCAGTTTTCCTCCCTGTTCCCATGCCCAGCTGTGCTGCTGTGGAAGGAGCTCTGTGTAGTGCCCGTGTGGGGACAGCTCTGAGCACAGCTGAAAAAGGAATTTCCCTGCTAAACCCCTTTGTCTTCTTTCATTCCCAGTTTTCTCTGTTTGCAGAGTGATTCCTGGGCCAGGGGAGGGTGTTTGACACACTTTGGGCTGTGTTTCCCTGCTGAGGCTGCTGTTCCTGATGTGCAGGGTTTGGGGATGCAGCTGGGCAGGAAGAGGAGGAAGAGCAGGAGAAGGAAGAAGARGAGGARRRRGARGARGRRGRGGRGGAGGAGGGAGCTCAGTGTGTGATCCCAGCCCGGGCTGGAGCCTGGACTCGCCCCGGGCAGTTCCCGAGCCCAGGAGAGGCTCCGGGGCTGCTGATCGAGTTACGGGCCCTGGAACCCGCCCGGCTGCAGCAGCTCTGGCTCCAGAGCTCCCAACCAATTCCACGGCAAACCTGATTAAGCTGTTAAATTGCRGATCACTCCTGACAGTAAATTAATTCTTAATCCAAGTCCTATTCTGCACTGCATCGGGAGACTTTTGCCAGGAGGCCAGTGGCTTGAAAATGGGTAATTAAATTCTGCTGTAAATACATTTCTGTCTACCCTTCTGCTTGCAGGAGCTGGCAAACAAGCACGAGCCATTAATTAATACCTGTAATTTGGTTTGGTTGGAATAAGCCCTGCTCCTGTCAGATTCTGAAATGTAAACCAAGGTTATGAGTTGGGAGTAAGGAAAAGATCAAGAAGACAGACCAAAATGTATTCAGAAGGGAATCTATTCCTATTTTTCTCCATTAAAAATGCTGTGGAGTTTGCAGATTTGGAGTTGTGGAGTTTGCAAATTTGGAAACAGTTTGATCTGAAGTCAATGTAGAAAAAAAATTTTAAACCCCTAAATATAATAAAAGTAACAATAGCGAGAAGATGCATTCTGGGCATTTTTCATTCATGTAATTAATCTCCTCTGACCCAACTTTACATCTTCAGCAGATAATTTGTGCAGRTTGATGATGTCCTGCGGGTGTGGRGTTGTGCATTCGTTGTCACCTGAGGTTTCATTGTCTGATTTGAGAAGTGTTGGCTGCAGGTTTGCTCCCGAGGGCTCAGAAAGAAACGAGAACCTGGTTTGCTTCTTCTCCAGCCAGAGTTCTCAACCAAATCCACTTTTCCCATCTTTCTTCCATATTTTTTTTCCGTTTCCTTGAAGACCAGACGGTTTGTGAGTCTGGCTCCTTTTTYAAGGCTAAGCACCCGCTAACTCTCGTTAAATGCAGCAGCAGAGCCTCTGTTTTGTTATTTGTGTGATTGCCTGTGCAGAATAATTCCCAACTGCCTTCAGCACTCCGAGGAATCTCCAGCTCTGCCCCTGCTTTGTCTTTCACAGGAGCCTGACTTTCCCTTCAATGCTCCAAGCGCTCAGGCAGGTCATGTTGAGTAGGTTTAAAGTCCACACTCCGAGATTTGTTTCTTTGCTTTCCAATGTTATTAAAAATTTAACCACGACTCCGACTGAGACACTTTGTCATTTCGAGGGCAATGTAAATGTTAATAATTAAAAGCAATTAAAAAGTGTGTTAAAAGTCATGTAATTTTTATGGGCTGACTTGTGGGAAGTGGATTTGTGGAGAATTTTCGAAGCCTGACAGGAGGCTCACATAGTCTGCACCTTTGAGATAAGAAATGATGACTTAGAAATGCGATAGAGTAGGAATAATAATAATAATAATAATAATAATAATAATAATAATAATAATAATAATAATAATAATCTCTCTCATGATTCATGAGCTATGTCCTTGCCATGTCTGTGTGCCATGAGAATTTTGTTGTATGTGTGCAGCCAGCCCCAGAGCCCTGCAGAGCAGGAGGGAGGGGACAGGAGGGACAATCTGGGCAGTCAAAGGCTGGACTGGGACTTTTCTGCAGGGAACTGCAATTTWTGTGTTTCTCCTTGGCAGATGACTGAGGGGAAAAAAATCTACTTTTGGAAAACATCACCAATACAGAAAATGACTCTGGGTTTGTCCCACCCCATTTCCCTTTGCTGCTGTATCAGCGGGAGGGTTTGAAGGCTTTTTTGGGCTTTTTGACTTCAGTCTTGGGTTTTAATTCCAGTTCTGTTTCTCGGATTCAGCCCTGGGAGTGCATGTTCTTGTCCCAGGAGCCAGTTTGGATTGACAGATGAGCTGGGCCGTACCCTGGGCACGATCTCAGCTATTCAGATTGGAGAGAACTTCCCTGAAACAGGACTGTGTCCTTATCTRGAAAACCAACAAGGCTGCAGTCCTCCCGTGGAGCAGCACTTTTAGCACATTACCATCTAATTAATTTAAAAACCAAGACAACCCCTGGTGTGTGAGTGGGAGATCTCCACCTCTGGGGGAAGGCAACACCACATTTAGGAGCCTGGAAAGAACAGGCAGGGAGGAAAATCTGTGTTAAAGCACGTTCAAGTACCTGAGCACCGTGGGGGTTTTGCTGGATKTGCTAATTTAGAATTTTAATGTTCTGGGGAGTGAAGCCCTTTGCCCTCAGTCAATAATAACCATTTGAGGCCTCTCAGGATTTCAGTCTTACCTGTTCTGGATGGTGCACAGGAAAGTCATCCATGCTTTAGCCCATTGAGGGGTTTTGGACTGAGGCTGCAGTGAAGAACACTGAAGGGAACAAACACTGTGCAGGTTCTTTGCAGCTGCAAACATCAAGAATAAAAGTAGGATGGTTTTTCTCTGCCAGTGAATAACAGCKTTAATTCTTTTCTTTCCCATTTTCTTCCCCCACAATTCCTGTTTT
The DNA here is from genome assembly GCA_003546035.1 of Mixornis gularis. Taxonomy (NCBI): domain Eukaryota; kingdom Metazoa; phylum Chordata; class Aves; order Passeriformes; family Timaliidae; genus Mixornis; species Mixornis gularis. The sequence continues at coordinate 3,647,591 of QVAJ01000056.1, read as the reverse complement.
GAATCTTTTCTCTCGAAYCTGGCAGTAGAAGAGTCTCAAGCAGGTTTGATTCAAGTGACATTAACGTCTCCCACCCTGTAAATGCCTCTTCTGGTTCCTGAGCAGGCTGGAAATCGGAGCCTGGCTGGAGCTGTTGGAACACACACAGAGATCTGTGAAGGGAAATTAGCCTTCCCCACAGCCTGCAGCACCACAGAGAGGAATAACCACAAAAGCTACTGCTGAACAAAACAAATTATTTTTAGCAGGCTGTTCTCTGAGCTCCCCCAGCTGCAAGGAGAAGCTGCTCTGTGGCTCTGCCTGTCACCGTGTGCTGGAGCTGAGGGTGTGTCGTGAGGCTTTTCCAGAGCAACAGGAAAATCCCCCAGTACTCCTCTACTGCCTGTTCTTTTGAAGAGTTCCTGATTAAAAAATGGGAATTTAGGCCACATTGACTCACCTTTCTTCACAGCTCTGGAGATGGTCAGTGCTGTGTTGCACCAGTGTACCAGCCCTGGTTTCTCTGCTCATGCTTTTGAAAACCTGAGAGATTCTGTGGCTTACTGGACTGGGGAGTTTGGGCCATACTTTAAATATAACCTTTCTATTGCTTAGTCTTCAAAAACCCATCAGCATCCTCTAGAGTACARGAGGTTTTAAAGACCGTGGAGATTCTCATTTCTGAGGGTGCAGATGAAGTTAAAAATGCCAAGAACAGGATGGACATTTCCCTCTCTCTTTCAGGACTGAACTCTGGGCAGTGTCACTTGTCCCCTGCAGCAGAAAGCAGAAAAGCAGAGTTCTACCAGCACAGAAATGGGTTATCATTCATTTCAGGACACACTCGACCTCGCCATCTCACTCATTATTTAAAGCCATTTTCTGTGAGGTGCTGGACACCCTCAGAGGTGTTGAAGCCTCCCAGAGCTGACTGCACCTGGCTCCGGGGGAAATTCCATAGTGGGACAGCCCTTGGTCTCTGTTTTGTCTGTGACTCCCATTCACAGACTGGTCTGTGCAGCTTCACCCTGGTTCCCCCTCGATTCTTTTCGAACACTCACAAGAATTTACGACAGGTTTGGTCTCTGGGGTTTTTGGTTTGCCCTCTTCTCCCCTGGCAGGATCGGTGCCAAACTTGAAGAACTGTGAATCATAATTTCAATGTGGGATGTGCTGGATGTTTYATTCTGTAGCAATTCCCAGGATATCAGACACGTGTGGAGCTCAGCCCTGGTGGTGCTGAGCCTGCAGACCACRGCTGGAACTTGCTCCAGAGCAGGAATGACACAATTATGACCTGCCTGGGATTGGAACCCACATCGTGGGGCTGTCACAAAAGCAATTCCAGCTGGCAGCAAACTGTTCTATTTGCCTGGCTGTTCTCTCCAGCCTCTTTCAGGTTTTAGAAGCTGGGAATTCAGTCCTCTGGAATTCCTGAAATCAAAGTCTTGGTGCTCCCAAGGTCCAGGCTGGCAAGGAACTGCTCCAGGGCAGCARTGCCAGGCAGACTGCATCTGAAACTACAACCTTTCCTTCCTTTCATCTGCACAAAGCAGTTGGAAATGTCGGGGGTTGTTCAGAATTSTAATAAAACCAAAACTGGGAGAGTCGGAATCCTCCACAAAAAGAAATATTTCCCAGGAGAACAGAGTGGTTTTATTTGCCAAGCACTTTGTAAGCCTGCATTGGATGACATCTGAGCACTGGCTGTTATTTGGATTGTGTTGTGGAACAGCAAGGAAACAGAAAACAGCAACARTGGAATTGCACAGCTTCATTTTCCCAAAGGTTTAGTGCTTGTGTTCACTGAAGTCTGAATTGGTGTTTAAAATGAGGACTTGCCTAGAGGAAATGATTTTTTTTTTGTGTACGTTTCACTGGACAGCAAAGCAATTACCTCCTAAATTCAGAAATTATTCTTTACTCCATTATAGCAGGATTAGCCAGGTTTTGGCATTTGGGCAACTTTGGGCACACATTTTGCACGTGAGGAGAAATAATGCCTTGGACAATCTGGCAGAGAGGAAACGGTCAAAACTTGGATTTCTCTGCAGCCCGTGTGGGAGCAGGGCACGATTGTTGGGAGTGAGGCACAAACACAAACCTGCTGCCAGGGAGTTCCATCTCCCCGGGCAAAGCCACATCCTCTGAGTGCTGAGGGTTTTGTTTGAGGCAGTTCCAGTCTGACAAGGGTTGAGACAAATCCTCAGAGTGGAGAAATTAACAATTAACATCATTAACGAGCTCCCCTCAGCAGCAAACAGGRGAAGGTGACACGGGTTCTCCAGCAGTGACAGCGTCACAGGGAGATGGAGCTCGGGCTTTCTCCCTTGTACTTCGATTTCACTCGGTCTCAGTAACACTTTCCCTCTGTTCAAACCACCCCCGGGCTGTGAGTTTCCTCTCCTGAGTCCTTTTCTGTTTGCTGAGGAGCTGCCCAGGCCTGTCAGGCAGAGCTAACTCTGCAGAGCTGCATGAAATCTGGAATGCCCAAGTGGAAGAAATGGATTAAGCAGATAATCTCCTATCATACTTCAAACAATTTGAAGCACAGGGCTTTAAAAAGTGATAATTTTAGATGGAGAATATTTTTTTWATAACAGAAGGTTATATTCATGACACAGCACCAATAAATAATTTTCTTTTCTTGAAAACTGTAGAATGTCTTTACATGTAGGTTTGTCCGTAAGGAAAAGAATTCATTATACATCTAATTCAAATGAGGAACACTGATTTATTTCTAGTTCTTCTGTCCATTCTCCTCCATTTGCTGGCATTGTTTGTGAAAGGACTTKGTGACTTTGTGTCTCCTGCCACAGGCTGGGTGTAGTGCTGAAAAGGGGAAGCAGAAGGGAAAAGAAATGATTTTTTGTTTAAATATCACTTTTGGTCTTCACAAATTGTTCCAGATCAAATCTTTTCTTTGAGAATTGGCCAAAAATAGGCAGGGAGAATAATCCTCTGAACTGTGATAAGTGTTATCACCAGAAATGAATCTTAGAAATAATTTCCACGGGTAAATGTGGCGTAAATTGRAGGAGAAGAAAATGCGATTAAATCAGGCAAGAAAGCCTGCAACAACTTTTCTGCAGAATTCAATTAGGTGTTAATTTGCTGGCAGCTCAGAAAACACAACAACAGCGAAGGGAAGCGCTGATGGAGGGAGAGGATGGCTAATGATGGAGGGAGAGGATGGCTAATGAGGGAGAGGCAGATTTAGGAGAGGATCAAACCCCTCTGGCTGCTGCTGTGGCAAAGGATAAATTCAGGGCTGGTTCCTGCAGTCATACCTCCGAGTGTCCAGAGGGAAAACATCCGAGTGTCATCCTGCAGGGAGAGACAGGTGGGTTTTTACCTTGCAGGGACAGGTGGGTTTTTACCTTGCAGGGACAGGTGGGTTTTTACCTTGCAGGGACAGGTGGGTGTTTGGATGTTGCCTGTGACGTGGTTTACAATATAATTGTTGTTGGTTTTCTGTTGGAGCCCTGGAGGCTGAACATGTCAGCCTTTCTGTGCTGACAGGCACTGACCCTCAGGCAAGCACCACGTTTGACTTGAGGCCGTGGAACAGGCTCCCAAAATTGAGTGACAGCMCTGGGGCTGTGGGTGTGTGCTTTGAATAGTATTGTGTGATCTCACGGGGCGAAAAACTTGAATTTGGCATGTTAGTATATGGTATATATGGGGCAAGAGGGAGGATTTGGGGCATTGTCTGGGTTCTTCTTCCTCCTTCTTGGTTTCGGGTGGTTTTTTCTAATTGGRTGAAAAAGGTCCACATTGCTGGCCTTGGGTGGTCATTATTGGGTCAGAAAGACAAATAATAGAGGTGTCACCTCATTTTGGGGTAATTAGCACTTAAATGACCTTGGGAAGAGTTAGAGACATCCATTTTTGCCTCCATTTTCTGCCTTGCTGGTTAGAGCTCGTGCCTTGTGGGGCTGTAAATAGATAAGGGTTAATAAACACTGRGTCCAAACACAAAACCGTGACTGCCTGTGTTAATCCCAGCTCTAACACCGAGAAGAAAGGAAGATGCCAACCTCACAGTTTGGCACAGAATGGCTTTAATGCAGGTTACATTAAACAGAATAAAAMATCCACATCTACCTGGCAGCATTAATGAGATTTTAGGAAAGAGAAGAGAAKAAAAATGGCAAATGTATTGGTGACATCTTGTGTTGTTTCCTATGACAAATCAAGAGTATGTTATAGTGTTGATATACATCAACAATATCTATATTTTGTGGTCTGCTCTCCTCAAAAGTGCCTTGAATATTGTCCTTACAAAGTACAGAGATGTGGAACAGATTCAGGACAGTACAGTAAGGAGTTGTGGTAGTTCTGAAAGGCTTGTGTGTTTGTGTGATGATTTTTGTGTTTAACGTTGTTGTTCAGTGTCAGTCCCATCATCTGTGGCTCCCTCCCAACTCAGATATTCTGTGGCTCTGGGATTTGAGACACTTTTCCCAGGAGTTCTCTGCTGGTTTCTTGCCCAGCTTTTCAGGGATGTTTGCAACCAACAGAGGAATCCAAAACCAGCAATCCCCCGGTTTAAACGGCAGTGAAGAGTTCTGAGGTGAGCCCTCAATTCCAGGTAATTTTAGTTAAGCTTTGGTTGGACCATAGAGGGACCAGTGGAAGGTTCTGTCCAGCTTTCCTTAGAACAGCRTGCAGGGAAAGCAAATACTTTACTCATAAATTAGTTCAGTGTTTCTGTGTGCCACCTTCGCTTAGAAGTAGATGAAAAATGGATTGTGCAGTCTTACTTGAAGGCTGCAATATTTTCTGTTCTGAAAACRGAATTTCTGGAGCATGAAGAGCTGGTTTTGAGTGATGCTTCTGGCACCTGAATCCCTAAAATTATTCAGCATGTTTTTCTCGTGTCTGTCTTGAAATGAAAAATTATCTTCTGTTTTCAAGTCACTTACAACTTCTAAAATTTGGGCTAAACTTTTCACAGAGATTTCCAAAATTGTGCAATATATTAATGTAAGTTTCTGCCTAATGAAATTACTYGGAGACAGCTGAATAATTACTGCTGCCACCAGAGTTCACACGAGGGTTTTTAACATATGCATCTCTGCACTTCTCGCTAAAAAATTCTGCCAATCTTTGAAAAAAAMCCCCAAACCACGAAGCTTTTCGAGCCGTGGTTGATGTCACGCTTAGGTTGGGTACATTTCATCCCTTTTTAGTGCCACAAGAGTGAATTTTTCACCTGCCGGGGCGCGATGTTTCCATGACAACAGCTGATCCTGTTTGCTGTGCTCCGCTCCCGGTGCGTGACCGAACGGAAAAAACCTTTTGGAGAGACGATTGCGACAAGCGAGCTGACTAATTGCGGTGAAAACCCCCGAAAACAGCGCCGGGAACCGCCCGGGGCCTTCCAGCGGGGACGGGGAATAAATACATGTCTGTGGTCAGGAGCTGCGCCCTGATGGGACACATTTATCACATTTATTTACCACATTTATCACATT
>QVAJ01000056.1:3596863-3608203 GCA_003546035.1 Mixornis gularis | reverse complement strand
TTTTCATGGCACTGCTCTTCTCCTCCAGGGGTTTTCATGGCACTGCTCTTCTCCTCCAGGGGTTTTCATGGCACTGCTCTTTCTCCCCAGGAGAACTCCTGGACGGACAGAGAGGACTCGTCCCTTCCAACTTTGTGGATTTTGTCCAAGACAACGAGGCGCGGTTATCGGGCACCCTGAGCAGCGAGCAGGACCAGAACTTCCTCAACCGCTCGGGGCCCCCCTTGGAGGGGGACCTGCTGGAGATCAGCCCCCCGAGCCACCCGGGCCCCGGCGTCATCAGCAACGGCGCGGGGACCCTGGACGTGAACATCGACGAGATCGGAGAAGACATTGTGCCTTACCCCAGGAAAATCACCCTCATCAAACAACTCGCCAAAAGTGTCATTGTGGGCTGGGAGCCCCCGGTGGTGCCGCCAGGCTGGGGCACCGTCAGCAGCTACAACGTGCTGGTGGACAAGGAGGTCAGGATGAACGTGGCCCTGGGCAGCAGGACGAAAGCCCTCATAGAGAAGCTCAACATCTCCACCTGCACCTACAGGATTTCCATCCAGAGCATCACCAGCAAGGGCAACTCCGACGAGCTGCAGTGCACCTTGCTGGTGGGCAAGGACGTCATCGTGGCCCCCTCCAACCTCCGAGTGGACAACATCACCCAGATCTCTGCTGAGCTGTCCTGGCTCCCCACGAACAGTAATTACAGTCAYGTCATCTTCCTGAACGAGGAGGAGTTTGACATTGTCAAGGCTGCTAGCTACAAGTACCATTTTTTTAATTTGAAGCCCAATATGGCCTACAAGGTGAAAGTCATGGCAAAGCCTCACCAGATGCCCTGGCAGCTTCCCTTGGAACAACGAGAGAAAAAGGAAGCCTTTGTGGAGTTTTCTACGTTGCCAGCAGGTTGGATATTTTCCTCCCTACCCCAAAACCCTTCAGTTGAATTTCTCTGAAAATACTCGATAAAATACTTTGAGCTTCACAGCATTTAGGGGATGGAAGTGCATTTTGGTTGTGAAGCTGTAATCGACTTCATTGTACAGTTGGGATTTGTGAAGTGGACAGATTGGTTGTGTTTTGGAAAGTCTGAGGGTTTTTTYCCACCAGGCTTTTTCATTAGGAGTGTTGGTAAGTGTTGTCAGTCATTTGCCATTATCCAAGAACATTGAAGTAATGTTGAAAACTAGAGCAGAAATAATGTTGTGAATTTGAAGAATAATCTCGTCATTTTGGGGGTGCRTGGCAGCACCTGAAAAAATCTGAGYATCTTTCCTTATAGATTCACCTACCCAAGGTCATCTAACCATGGCCAGGCAGGAGAGCCCTGAAATATCCAGACTTTCGGGTCCCTSGGTGCCTCTGAAGGGACACTCAGGCACAAGTGGCCCCTGGCAAGTGAAGGGTCAGCAGCRTGCTCTGGGCTGGGGTTTGCTCTCTCCCTGCTGGGCTTTGGCTCCAGCACAGGGGCAGGAATTGTTCTGCTCCCCTCCTTGGCCTGGGGGGGTTTGTGAGAGGAGACAGGGAGGGCAGCAGTGCTGGCTGAGCAGGGGCAGTGGAGCTGCTGTGCCTCCTGTTCTGATGCCAGTCCTGTTTCAGTGAGTTGTCCTCAGCTGAAATGTCCTCAGCTGAAATGTCCTCAGCTGAAATGTCCTCAGCTGAAATGTCCTCGTTTCTGTGGAATGTCCCCAGCTCACACATTGCTCTGTAGTCTGGAGTCACTGCGTGGCTCAGGAGGCAGTGCTGTTGTGGGATGGGCTGAAGGAGGGCAGTTCACACCTGGGGGGTCCTGGGGGATTTGGGAAGCAGTGATGATGTGGGATGTGCTGAAGGAGGGCAGTTCACACCTGGGGGGTCCTGGGGGATTTGGGAGGCAGTGCTGTTGTGGGATGGGCTGGAAGGAGGGCAGTTCACACCTGGGGGGTCCTGGGGGACTCGGGAGGCACTGCCTGGATGCCACTTGAACTTATTTCCTCTGCTATTGAGGAAAGGCCTTTTGATGAGGGTTTTTCCGGGCCGGACACTCGCCGTGCTGTATCTCCCTCTAGCTGTGGAGTCTGCTGAGCACTGCAGAGCTGCTCTCTGCTGGGGAGCCGAAGGGCAGGGAAGCCTCAGATTTTAGAGCCAGAGATCCCAGAACCTTCCCCACTGCATCATTTCACTGGGAGCACTTCTACAGAAACCAGTCACCTTTCACTGCTGTGCAGAGAAAACACAATAGCAGCTGTTGAAGTGATCAGGGGCTGGTGCCTGATTCCAGAGTCACTGGAACAAAGGAAAAGGATGAATCTGGGGTCAGTGATGGAGTCACCATCTTGGTGTGTCATGCAACTGAACTCATCTCTATTCATCAAAGCAATGGAATTGCTTCAGTAAAAATAGAAGTGTTTCTTTCTTGGTCACTCAATCTAAAAATAGAAATAAGTGCAGGATCAAGACCAGTGGGGCTGCTGTGTGTTTTGGAGCTAATTTATGTAAAAGAAAAAAWCCCAAACATGAGGCGCAAAGTGTAGCAGAATTCCAAACCAAACATTTATGTTGATGACCCAGACCATTGAAAATCATCAGGAATAATTTCCCATTCAAYGATGGGAGGAAATAGAAACCATGCTGAGCCTCGGGCACTTCAGTTTATTAAACCTTTCTCTGCCACAGCCTGTGAAGGTCGGGACAGACACCCTGGGGATTGTTTAGTTCTGGGGGAATGAAGGGAAGGTGACTTCTCCTGCAGGAGCAGATTATTGTCGTTGTCATTGGCAAGATGCTGGTTAGACCGGGTGCATTCTCTCCTGTAAGCTGAGCAGCCCTGCTGGATTGGGAATGCTGGCTGTCGATGAAATAGGGTGACCAGGAACACTGAAATTCAATCCTGAACCAAAATCTCTCTTGGCCAAGAATAGTACTAGGTCAATTTGCATACTCTCAGCTTGCAAGGTAAAAATACTTTATAGATGCAGGGATGGTGTCAGCAAAAACTTCCTGTTGTGCCTGCACTGTCCTGAACRCGACCATGATTTTATTTCCATGTCCACTAGAGGATGAAATTCAGTGGCAGCAAACCAGTGAAATGCACTGGCAGKTTGCCAGCGGTCTTGTGTGATTTTTGCACGTGCATCATGCACACAGTTCAAGTGTCTGTAGCCTGGAGATGAACAGGAACTGGTTGTGTTTGGCTCMCTGGGAGAAGCAATCTCCCAGCACCAGGGTCTGTGTCCTGCTCTGCAGAGGTGGCTGCAGCTGAGCCCTGCCCCTCACACGTTTTAGCAGCAGACTCTGCCCAGGGTTTGATGGTTAAAGCAACACAGCAGGATGCCTGAAAAATTAATGAACTAATAATCTCTGTGATATTTTTACTTTGGCTTTCTGGCCGAAGCGGAGCTATTTATAGCAGGGTAATGCCTTTTAATTAAGGAGGTGTTTGGTGTGCTGGTGTAGTGACGTTCTGTAAATGCCTGAAGAGGTTCCTGGGTGGTTTGGGTTCAGTGCAGACAAAAGCCTGTGAGACCCTTGTCCTTTGACCAGCAGCTGGGRGATGGTCAGGACATGTTCACCTCTCAGCCTGCAGCCCACCCTGTGCCTGGCTCCCTGTGCTGCTGATCTCAGGAGTGACCAGTCCCTCTCCCCCAGGTCCTCCAGCCCCACCTCAGGACGTCGCTGTGCGGGCAGGGCCCACGCCAGGGACCATCCAGGTGTGCTGGAAGCCACCGGCTCTGTCGGCCACGGGGACATCACACGGTGCCAGCGTCACAGGCTACGGTGTCTATGCCAAAGGGCAGCGGGTGAGTGACCTCCTGTGCCACTGCCACCTCCCTCCTGTGCCACTGTCACCTCCCTCCTGTGCCAGTGTCACCTCCTGTGCCAGGGTCACCTCCTGTGCCAGTGTCACCTCCTGCCACTGTCACAGGTTATGGTGTCACTGCCAAAGGGCAGCGGGTGAGTGACCTCCTGTGCCACTGTCACCTCCCTCCTGTGCCAGGGTCACCTCCTGTGCCAGGGTCACCTCCTGTGCCAGTGTCACCTCCTGCCACTGTCACAGGTTATGGTGTCACTGCCAAAGGGCAGCGGGTGAGTGACCTCCTGTGCCACTGTCACCTCCCTCCTGTGCCAGTGTCACAGGTTATGGTGTCTATGCCAAAGGGCAGCGGGTGAGTGTTCTGCCAATGTCACCTGTGCCAGGGTCCTCTCCTGTGCCAGGGTCATCTCCTGTGCTATGGTCACAGGTTATGGTGTCACTGCCAAAGGGCAGTGGGTGAATTCCCTGCCACCCTCCCTGGCTSCTGGGGGATTTCAGCTGGCAGGAAAGCTGGGACAGCCCTGCAGGGGCTCCTTGGCTGCCAGCGGAGCCTGTCCCGGTGTCTGGGTGTTCCTTGCTCCCTCTGCAGGAGCCCTTTGGCCAGAGGGTGACAGGGGCTGCTGTGAGGGTGCAGCCCTGGTGCCCACAGCCCACCCTGTGCTGGCAGTGGTTCCCTCTGGGGAGATCCCGAGGGCTGTACCGGGGTGGGGCTGAGGGGGGGGCAGCCGGTGTTTCGGGGCTCTCAGTGGCCTGTGTGTGTCCCCAGGTGGCAGAGGTGATGTTCCCAGCAGCAGAGGGCACGGCGCTGGAGCTGCCGAGGCTGCGCGGCCTGGACGCCCGGGAGGTGACGGTCCGCACGCTGTCCGCGCAGGGCGAGTCCGTGGACTCCTGTGCTGCTGCCATTCCATCTGACCTCCTGGTGCCTCCAACCCCTCACCCCAGAACTGCTCCCAAATCTAAGCCATTAGCAAGTGCCGGAGSCCCAGAAACCAAAGAAGAACACTTAGGCCCACATTTAAAAAGGGATGAGTCGTGGGAGCAGACTCGTTCGGTGTCCCCCGTGCACGGACACATGCTGGAGCCACCCACCTTCCACGGCCCTCTCCAGGGGAGGAGGTCTCCATCCCCCAACAGAATCCTGCCCCAGCCCCAAGGCACTCCCGTCCCCAACACCGTCGCAAAAGCCATGGCGAGAGAAGCTGCACAGAGAGTGGCAGAGAGCAACAGGGTAAAGGCAAACTTCTTCCTAAGGCTTTTCTGGGCTGGCCCTTTCATTGTGAACCTTCCCATCAAAGCTTTTCCATCGTGTGCTTTGAGGAGCAGGCAATCATCCCTAAGCCCTGGGGATCCAGAGCTTGAGAAGCAGTGTGCTGGAATTCTGGGCTCCTAAAGCCCAGCTGTGTCTGCTGTCATGGATCCACAGGGAATTTTACATATTTGCCCTTCCCAGTGCTGCATTTTTCACACAGCTGCCCTTCATTCCAGCTCCTSCTGGGGCAGCCAGCAGTGTCACTGCCCAGGGACACCCCTGGTGTGGGCACCACCCCGAGCCGGGGCTGCTGCACTGACTCACATCTTTGCCAGTTAATGTAAATCCCACATTTGGGGCTCTGGGCTCAGTGCAGCTGATGTGGATGAATCCTGACAACGTGCTGTGGGTTTTCCACACMAATCTGCAATATTTAAATATTCCCAGTGCCCTGGGCAGTTACTTTCTCATCACAAGCTGCTCACAACTGTCTGTTACTTCTTGCAAGCTGAGGTGCCACATATTTCATGCATTTTCTTGGTCCTTCATCTGGCAATCATCAGTTATGTCCAGTTTTTAGTCTCCCATTGTATCTCCAAAATAACTCCATTAATTCTGACAGTTCACACTTGTCTTAACAGCCCCACCTTCTTCACTGTTCCTGTTTTGGGATGCATTTGATACAGTGGGTAAACTGAGCCAGCTTTGAGAACCTAAATAATCCTGGATTGATGAGGTTTGATAAATACATATGTGTGCATCTGCATATATCTTCCTTTTGTTTATARATAAAGAAGACTGACTGGAATGTAATAGAGGGAGAAAAGGCAATCGGTTTTTTTGGCCCTATGAGGTGAAAGTTGATTTAAGTTCCCCAAGATATAGGGAAAGAGAACAAAAACACTTCTTCTGGTTTGGAAAATTGCTGACATAATGTGCTCTGAACCACGTTTGATTACATTAGTTTAAGTGATGCTTGAAATGTTTTACTCAGGAATCTGGACAGAGGTTTATAGATKAATTAATTCTAAATTAAATCAAATTCTGCCAGGGATGTTTGTCATGTTCAGTCCCCTGTGGTGTAAACTCTTCACTCACGGTAAGTGCTGCAGAAGGAGCTGTGCCTGCCCCTGCCCCGGGCCAGCCTGCTGGTGGCTGAGGAGCATTGTCACCAGAGCCAGCAGGAATTACTGAGGCCAGGAAGCTCCTCAGAGCAGAGCAAGAGCCCACAGCCTCATTCTGGGGCTTTTTTTGTATTGAGGTCAGAAATGCTGTCATGGCTTTATCATCCACATCCTCTGCCAAGGGTAAGGAGTGTCTCTGCTGGCAGCCTCTGACTGCAGAGTACTGAGAATTTTGCTGAGTGCTACAGGGAGGAGAGCTGGCACAGAATCAGGTAATTGTTGAAGAGTGAGGGCAATAAAACAGGCAAAAACTTCTTGCAAAACTCCTCAGATGTTCAGGCAGGGGAAACCACCAGTGCTTTGGATTAATGCTGTGTGCTTTGGCGTTCACCTCTGCCGTTTGTGCCATTGATGGAAATGACCTGGCAGAGCCCCGGGGGGTGCAGGGAGCCTGTGCTGACTGCCCCGTGCCTCTGTTGCTCTGTCAGATGGAGAGGAGGAGCGTCTTCAGCGACAGGAGCAGYGCTGCCCCCTACTCCGATGAGGAGGAGGATGGCTACGACTCCCCCAAGGTCAAGCGGAGGGGAGCCTCTGTCGATGACTTCCTGAAAGGCTCGGAGCTTGGGAAGCAGGTGAGTAGCCTGGCCCTGTTACTGTTTCAGGTGTTCAGCCAGGGTTTGGTCCAGGGGCTCTGTCCAGGTCACCTCTGGGGCCGTGGCCGTGTGGGGGACACGGGGCTGAGCCTGGCAGGGGATGCTCCTGGCGCTGGGAACTGAGGGATCTCCTGAGCACCCTCCCCTGCMGGCTCTGGAAACTGAACAAATGGAGATGGCAAATGTGCAAAATGTGCCTGGWCTGTCCTGTCTGGGTTCTGGGCCTTTTCTGTGTGAGGTGTCACTGCTGCATGGCTCACATGTGTGCCATAAAGGCACGGCCTGTCACCCCATACCCCAAGGACAGGGAACAAACGGGACRGGGCTGGCTCCAAGGAATGGAACGGGGTGCCAGAACAATTCTTCACACCTGCAAAAAACTGGTCTGATCCCACTGAAAACAAATATTAAATGATTTATTACTTTAGTTTCAAGAGAGATGTAAATTCTAGAGAAGAGATGTTTTCTTATGTTTTGGCATAATTAAAAAAACTTCAGTCAAAGACCTGAGCTCCTGTGTTGAGGGTCTGCAGTGGTGGTAACGTGCTGCAAGAAGTAAATGCTGATCACTTCTAAATGATAATGTGATGTAACAAACAGCTGCGAAGAACAGATGATATGTGAATTCTCCTAAGGCTTTTACAGTTTGGTCAGCAAGCCCATCGATGCATGAAGGACCTCTTTAATCAGGGGAATTTATTCAAGACTAAAACTAGATCTGGTGCTGTGAATGGAGATGGCCTTTTTTGTRTCACCTGGGATTGGATTTCTTGAATTCTGATCATAAATGGGCAAAACTAAATTTCCCCACGGGGTCTCCCTGTTGTTGGGACAGTCATGACACAAAGAGTGACATATAAAAGTTCAGAAGGCTCTTTATTATRGCTACATGCTCTCTTTTATACAGTTGTTACAAATCTTGAGGGTAACTTCTAATTGGTTAATGGCTTTCTTGTTAATTATTCTGTTGGTTAGTAAAAGGTATTTTACTTATTTATCAAATCTATCCATTCTTGGATTGTTCACATATTTTCTTTACTCATTCTCATGGGACAAATCCCTTGTTATTACAGGTATTTTTCGCTCTCAGAATAAATCATTGTGTTAAAGGAACTTCTCATTCTCAAAACAGCTCCACATGGGAATTTACAGATTACTTGTTAGCTGCACTCAGAAGAAATGACAGGCTGGATTTTTACCCTGTTCCTGCACCYCCCTGGAGCAGAGCCCTGGCCGGGTGCTGTCCCTCCCTCCCTGGGGTCCCGGTGCGCCATCCCAGCCCAGGGAACGCTCSGGTTATCCGGGATTATCAGCTTTAGCTGCGCTAAGGTCTCTCCTCCCCTTGCCAGGCTCACTACTGCCACGGGGAGGAGTACCAGACGGAGAGCAGCCGCGGCTCGGACCTGTCGGACATCCTGGAGGAGGATGAGGAGGAGCTGTACTCGGAGATGCAGCTGGAGGAGGGCGGCCGGCGGCGCCTCAGCCTCACCTCGCACGGCGCGCTCAAGGTGAGCGATGAGCACACCTGCCCTGGGGCTGCCCCCAGAGCCTTCCTCCGGGCACCGAGAGCCCCTGCAGGGCAGCAAAACCCACCCTGGCACAGAGAAATAGACCTGGGCCCGTTTAATGCCTTTATTACCTTCTTGTTTGCATTATCCGATAGATGAATTTTAATTGACTGTTTTCCTGTGTGTGATTGCTGCAGTTGCAATTTCTGTTCCACCCCTGGGGACCTTCCCCTTGTCTCTGTGAGGATACACTGCATGTGCTACCCTGAAAATGAGTTGTTTCTGGGCAAGGAGATTTGTAAACATTTGTAAAACAACTGAAGTTTTTCCTGTGTGAGTGATTTGTCCGTGTGGCCAGTGCCAGTCCCATCCCTTCCCCAGGCTTAAGGTGTTCCTGTGAGAAAGGGAATTGTTTCAGCTTTGTTTGCTCGGTGCTTTATCAGAACTCCCTGTGCTCTGAATGTTAGGGAGTCACCAGAGGGAGGAGGAAATACATTCCAGAAATATTGCTTTGAACAGGAATATTCATCATGAAAGACAATTTCAGTATAACAGCTAAAGCACACGCAGAGCACTAAACACACCCAATACTGAATATATATTTGCCACATTATATTTGTACATGTGAATTGTATTTGCTTCTTTACGTGTGTAGGGATTACACAAACTGTGTTTCCTCTGAAAGCACAAACCCACAGATTAACTTTTTTTCCAGTAGATGGTTGTTTAACTAAAATCAGTATATTTTCTCATGCACACAAGAATTCTGACCATTCTTATGACTGCTTTCATGTGCTGTAAATTCAGTCCTTTTATTCTGGTACTGCCTGCAATGAGACTTTTTCAAAAGAAGAAATTATCAGTGATTCTATTGCTGCACCAACATAAAGGTTGAAAAGCAAAATCCTTCTGCATGCTCCTTCTATCCCCTTCCCCTGGCAAAAAGAATAATCCCCAGACTGTTCTTGTTCTTTATGCATCAGAAGGTGTATTTACTTCTATGATTTAAATCAGTATTATCAGTGCTGATATTGAGAAAGTTCCAGAACCTAAACTGGTGTAGGAAATCGTTTTTGACCTGCTAAGGTTTGCAGGCTTCTCTTGATGTAGTAGTCTATCAAAACTGTGATAGTTCATGCTTGCTGATCTTTTTTCCACTCCTGTGGCACTTTATCTCAAGTTTCACCRGTGTTACACACATTTTAAAAACAAAGGAAAAGAGGTGAAAGAGTCCAGGGTGACTTAGAAAGTTCCCTCTGCCTGAGAGGGGACAATGCCCAAACCCCAGCTGGGTTTAGAGTGCTCAGGGAGATGTTGCTGAAATCTCAGGATGATCTGTCGTTATTCTGGGTGCTCTTGAGGCCAGARGTGCCCCTGATCTGGGCATTAGGCACAAGGGGAGATGATCCCTGGGATCCAGAATCAATAAATCCTGGCAGGCAGAGCCTCCTGCACTCTGCTCCCTTCCCTCTGCCCAGAGCCCAGACTCTCAGGATTCTGTGTCAGCCCGAGCTGTGGTTTGTGGAAATGGAACAGGGAAACTGCAAAATGTACCTGGCATGTCCAGGATGCTTCTTTTACCCAGGCTGGGAGAGTTTTTACCTGCTTCTGGCATAAAGACAGAATTGGACTTCTGCTCACAGGCTGACTTTCAGACCCTGGTTTTAGGAAGCAGGTACAAGATCATGGTGAGAGATCTGATGGCAGTGCAGTGACCTCAGAGGGCAGCCTGAGGCCCAGGGGGCTTTCCCTGCAGGCCAAGCTTTAAAAACCTGGTGCAGGTGTTTTAGAATTTTAGGAAGGAAACCAGAACTCCTTTTTTGATGGCTGTGGAATAGCTTTGCTCCAACGGGAGAACTGAAGATATTTATTTACCACTTATATAAGAAGCTTTAGGAGATGCAAAGCAAGGAAGCTTGCTAGGGCAGAGCTGTCGTTCTCAGATGTGGGTTCTGGTCACAAAGAAACTCAGGTGGCAGCTTTGGCAGGGGCCAAGGAAGGAGTTTTAACGCCACCCTCACTCACCCTGCTGGAACCTSTATGTGGCTTTCATTGCTCTGGTTCAAATGCACGAGTTTATTCTTGTGAAGAGCATYGCTCAGTCCTTTGTGCTGACCTCCCGTGTTGGATTTGGCACCCAGCAACTTCTTAATCATGTCTTTATTTTTCACAGATCCTCATTCAAAGCATGACATCCTTTTCACTATATAAGCTGCATGCCTTACGTTTGCCATTGCTCTAAAACTAATTCTGTCTTTATTTTTCTTTTCTCCCTTTTCCCTCCCATTTTATTTTTGTCACGCGCTCTTTGTCCCCCCGTCCGGTTTTTGACATTACATAACCTTAAGGAGTACAATAAGAATAAGACCACTGAAGCCCCTTTTTGGGAACAGCCTGGCTTTCCCCAGCAGACCCACCACAGTAAAAGGCTTTTCAGTATTCCCGAAGTGGCCGAAGAGGACGGGGAGCACTCGGAAGCGCTGTACAAGCAGGGTTTAGGTATGCCCTATAGAAAGAGCCCCAGGATAGCGGGAGGCTCCCGAGCCCGCAGGGCCGGCCCTGCCCGGCAGCAGCACAGCCCGCGGGGCCCGGGCAGGCTCCGCACGGCCCCGGGCACCGAGCGCTCCGGCCCCGAGGAGCGGGGATGGAGGCGCAGACAGCCCCTGTCTCGCAGCCCCGACAGCGGGCTGGACTGCGGCAGCGAGGACGACGAGACCCGGCCCGGGGGCACTCACTGCTGGGGCAGCGAGGAAGAGGAGTCCTGGAACCGCTCCAGAGCCCCCTGGGGCAGCGAGGAAGAGGAGCCCCGGCACAGGGGCAGACACAGATGGAGCAGCGAGGAAGAGGAGCCGCAGTTCGCGGTCAGACACAGCTGGGGCAGCGAGGAAGAGGAGTCCCGGAGCAGTTCCAGAGCCCCGTGGGGCAGTGAGGAGGAGGAGCCCCGGCACAGCTCCAGAGCCCGGTGGGGCAGTGAGGAGGAGGAGCCGCAGTTTGGGGTCAGACACAGCTGGAGCGGTGA
>QVAJ01000056.1:3565354-3590928 GCA_003546035.1 Mixornis gularis | reverse complement strand
TGGGGCCCCTGTGGGGCTGACCCCGCTGTCCTGCCCCGCAGAGCGTGGCCGGCGCGTCCGGCAGCAGCCGCTGACCACCAGGAGGATGGTGGCCCTCTATGACTACGACCCCAGGGAGAGCTCCCCCAACGTGGATGTGGAGGTAGGGCCAGAGCTGAGCCCYTTGTCCTTTGAAGTTATCCTTTCAAATGGGCTTTGGTTTTGCTTTTAACTGGTGAACTGTAGAACRCTCTGGGATTTTCTAAAGGAGAAAGTGAATTTTCAATTCTGTGGTACTTGGTGCTTTAGAACACAGCCAGGGCTGTTTTCTGTTTATATTGAACCAAATCTTTTGCTAAATTACGGTGTTTCAAAGTAGTTTGGCCAACAAATCAAATCATTTGTGCTGATATATTGCAAAGATTTTGTTTGTTCTGYCTCCCATGACCACAGGAAATTAAAATTAATTTTAAAACCCCGCCCTAATTACATTTAAGCCACAGACAGTTAGACAGAGCCCAGTGCCCTGCGTGCTGACCAGAGTGGAGCTGCCCATTGTGAAGGTTTTATTGAAGAGAATCCAGGGCAGTTCCAGTGCAGGGACATTGGGTGATGTCCAGAGGTCCCTCCCAGCCCTGGTGCTGTGCTCAGCCGCTCTCTGAGCTGTGCTGGCCCTCCCAGAGCAGGGCTGAGCCCTGTCTCACCCCTGAGCTGTTCCCTCTCCACCAGCACTGATTGAGGGGCCTTGGAAGCTGATCACAGCTCCAAAGCTTGTCCGGGCTGTCCAGGGCCTGGAGGGTCACAGGGAGCCCTGTGGGTGTCCACACTCACTGGGAGAGGTGCCAGCTTTAGCAACCTGAGGAAAAACTCCAAGGAAAGGAAAAAAAAAGAGGTTTGGCTCTCAAAGATCAGTTTGGTTTCACCAGTGTCCTAACATGAAGGAGTGGGGAGAAATCTGGATGGATTTGCCATGGATAAAGAAGAGGTTGGTCTTGGCCTGACAGCTGCCTGTCCCCTCCTTCCCTGCAGGCCGAGCTGACCTTCTGCACTGGGGACATCATCACTGTCTTTGGTGAGATCGATGAAGATGGATTTTACTACGTAAGTTGGGTCTGCTGGCTCCCCCCAAACTGCTCCCAGCTCCACCAGCACCAGTGAAACACCAGCCAGGGGAGGGGCTGTGGAAATGTGGGAGCTCTCAGCGTCCCCGGGGACCTTGGATGGGAATTTCCTTCCTCTCCCTCACACCAGTGAAACACCAGCCAGGGGAGGGGCTGTGGAAATGTGGGAGCTCTCAGCGTCCCCGGGGACCTTGGATGGGAATTTCCTTCCTCTCCCTCTCCAGCTTGGAAATAGGCAAAACTATTTCCCTGCCTGCCTGGGAGCCTGCATGTGGTTAAATGAAATAATTCCCTGGGGCTCCCCTCTGCTCTCAGGGTGAGCTCAATGGACAGAAGGGGCTGGTTCCTTCCAACTTCCTTGAAGAAGTGCCTGATGATGTTGAAGTCTTTCTCTCCGACGCACCCTCGCGCTACGTCCATGACACGCCCATGAGATCCAAGGCAAAAAGGGTAAGCGACCCACTAAGGAGCACTTAAACCTTCATTCTCCATTTCATTCTGTCTCATGTATAATTTAGACATTACTTTTAACATTACTTTTAAATTCATTTGCCCGTTTAAAATTATTTTTCKATATATAAAATAAAACGTGAGGAAAAAACGACTTTAGCCTTTGCCAGCTGGTTACATTTGTAAATGGAGAAACTAAATTGACTGTTTGATTGCGGTCATGGCAGTACCAGCCGTTATAATCTGAATTTAAGCWGCTCCTTCTTGGTGATAGTTATTTCCCAAAGCTCCTAAATTGTTCTTACCAAAATAGTTTTTGTGCACGAAAGGCTGGTACCAGTGTTCCTCTAAATACAAACTGTAACTGCAGCTGATGGACTGACAGTGGTCGTCTCTTAATCCTTCCAACTTCCCGTTCCAACTGGTGACAATTAATTGCTGAGAGACTTCTCCTTTATGAAAGAATTAATCGTGTTTAGAGTATCTCATTTTTGGTTTTGTTTCATCACTGCAATACTTTTCTATATTATATATTTTATATATATTTTTATTTCTTTGCTCATCTGCTTGGAAACAGAAGAAGAGTGTTCATTTCACACCTTAATAAGGCAATGTAGCCTTCACGTAAGTGAGCAACTGAAGATACCAATAGAGATTTCAATYAAAGCTACCTGGCTATCTAATGCAAGTCTTGAAACTTAATTGTGGGGGAAAAGAAAAGAAATATGTCTCCAAACCCCTTGGCCACAGAAGAACAGGCTGTCTGCCTTTGCTGTACCTAGTCATGCCAGCTCCTTTCTTGGGAGACAAATCCTTTCAAACAGGAACCCTCTGAAATCARTCCCACCTCCCTTTACGAAGGTCAGCGTTTGGAACATATTTCTTCCCGAGCTCAATGTTTATGTTTACATAGAGAGGAGAGTTTGATGTCTAACTACCCTACAAACAAAGCTGCATATTGCATTGCTAGCCAAGCTGGGATGTAAAAATTCCAAGCTCCTGTGTCAAGAGAAAAGCACAAGCAGCTGCAGCCCTTGCAGGAACAGCAGTGACGCTGGCACGGACAGTAGTTTACACGGGGATAGTTGGTTCTGAAACTCACTACACTCAAATACAGCTACTTAATTAAATTGTCTGCCTTAAAATGTGTTTTCCACAATCAATTATACCCCGGTTTGCCTAAGACCAACTATTCAACACTTCTGACAAAAAAWATCCCTTCCTGCGGTACAATTTCCTGGACTTTTCCCAGCCAGTGTATGTTTGCAACATTAGCAACTGTTTGGTTTACCAATGCAATAAAGTCTCGACCCGAAACATGCAGCTCACTGGATGAATGCATTAGACTCCATATCTGGTATCTTCAGGTGTACGTTGGGGTGCTTTACCAAGTTGTTTTGGTTTTTGGTTTTTGGTTTTGTTTTTTTTTTCATTAGAATTAGACCTTGATTTAAAATCAAAGTAGGCTTGAAGCCCCTTTGCTTAACTCACTGTTGCACAACAAGCCAGTAAATTGCTGCTGTTTAAACTTGAACTGCCAGCTCGCAGGCCTCTCTACAGCATGGACTCTACTATGAAAATATCATCTTAACTGATAGCAACCATTCTGCCAGCTGGGCTCTGTAGTTAGGATAGGCTGACTATACGTAATTTTTAGYATTTTCATCCAAGTGCTTTTGATGACTGGAAAAAAAAAAAAGCTGTTCAAAATATTTAGGAATGCTGTCATCTACCAACCTCATAGCTGCAGCATACACATCAAGCACTCAGGGCCTTTAAGCTTTCTTTGATTGCAATTAAGGTTCATTTTAGCTTTTTCTTTTCCCTTTTTTTTTTTTTTTTAAGCCAGTGTGCCATCTTCTCTAATCTGTACATAAAGTTTGCTAGCCAATTTTAAAGAAAAGGCATTTAAAGGACATAAAAAAGTAAGTGATCATGTAGCATTTTAAGTAATTTCTTCTGAAAAGAGTTTGGCTTCTATAGATTGCTAATCTGTAGTAATTAACACCTTTGTTTTTTCTTAAATCTATAGCTAAAAGTGTCCCTCTCCATTTTAGTACTATCAGAGTACTGAAATGAAAAACCAAAGCCAGTTTTGTGGCTTTTGTGGCCAGAATTCTGGCAAAGCAAGTATATCCAACTTTTCCCTTAAAAAGGTATAACCAAAACTGGGCTTGATTGGTGGGTTTTCTATTCCTACAATTTTATTTCCCTCTAAATTGATGCGTTTTCCTTAAGCCCACGCAGTATTTTAAACCAGAGAGAAGAAAAGAAAACCAGCCCTTTTTGTTTAAGGGGGTAATAAGGGGACAAGTGATGTTGCCAAGTTTCTTGCTGCTGATGGCTTTGACAGACGGAATAAATCAATGATAACAATGTACCTACTAGGTTCCTCCTGAGAATACAGGTACACCCCGGAGGGCACCATCCCCCACAGCTCATCTCCATCCCGGGTCCTCCCCTCCGTCACCGGTGATGGGCTCTGGTAGTCCCGGGAGAGGCAGGGAAATGGCCTCGAAAAAGAAAAAGGGGCTGCTTTCCAAAGGCAAGAAACTGCTGAAAAAGCTTGGTGCAGTGAAATGAGTCATGTGCTCCTGGACAACTTGTAAAGCTTCCAGTCTGTGTACTTCTTTTTTCTTTTTTTTTTTTTAAATCAAAACTAGGGCTTTCATGACTATGCAGTACTTTACCAGACCTTTGCATTTTTAACTCTGACATCAATAGAATCATGTGAATTATTGCTTAATCAGAACAGCAAGAAAAAAAAAGGGGGAGTGGATTTGTTGTTGGAAAAACCTTTTTTAAAAAGCAAAAAAAAAAAAGGAAAAAAAAAAAAAAAAGTTGTGGGATTAAGACCAGAAGAACATGGTTTTATTGGAAGTCAGCTCAACACCTGCAACTCCATTGGAAAAATCTCAGCCTTTAGTCTCCTTGAACCACGAGTGGGGGGGAAAACTCTCTTCACTGATTGCTAATTCAGAGAGATCACCCCACTAATCCAATCATTATCAGTAACAAAAATGGTCTTGAAACTCCTAGTTGAATCAGCCTTGATGTTTTGCCTTATTAATGCACAATGATTTGTACTGTCTAATAAATATGCAGCGTATACTTTGTATGTACTGTGGGTTCGGCTGTCTCCATCCTCCCTCCACCACGTGATTCCAGGTCAGTTCCCTGTTCCTGACCCCATTCCATGTCTGATGAACTCCTGGGAGTGTGGAAGTGCTGTGCTAAAGGCTCATTTTTCAGTTTTTGCTCCCCCCAGTAAAACCCAAACCCTTGTCCTGATTTGTCATYGTCACTCCCCTGGGATCAGGCAGTGCAAAGTCACTCAGAACCTCACCCACTGTCAACCACCCAACCTCCAGTTTTGGGGTTCACTGTTCTGAGCTACTGGATAAAAAACAACTGCACACCAACCCCCTTTGTGTACTCCCCCAGTGTTCTGCTGTGGAGGTTCAGCCCTGGCCAAAAGGCATTTTGAGGCTGCTGAAGGGAAAGGACAAAGTGTCCAGGCACGGCCCAAGGAGGCTGAGCCGGGCTGGGGTCAAAGCACACCTGCACTATTGGCATCTCACAAAAACAACCCCGCACCCGATGGCAGTCATTGGCTGTTACTATTTTGTAATTCTTGTCCATTTGTAAATTGTTTTTACTGTTTATACATACTTTTCAGACTGCCTTTCTTTTTGTAATTTACGGAAGGTTTATAAATGAATGATCAAAGCTTCCCCATTGTGTCTTCAGATAACGATGTAAATTACTGTAAAATACTGTGTGCTAGATGATTCCATTTAATTAAAGAAAATAACCGGCCTACATTTGTGGTAAAGTACTGTGTGGGTGTGTGCATGTGTACAATCGTTGTGTATTATATTTTATATAAATAAATTATTTGATATTTTGTAGAGTGCAGTATGTTTCATAAATCCACTGTGTCAGCTGCTGCCTTCTTGTGTCAGCCTTTTTTCAGAGCTGTCTGTCCAGGGCTGCTCAAGTTTACTGCAGGATAAAGACAGGGTTTAAGGAAATCTCTCTCTGCAAGACTGCAGGAGCTTCCCAGAGGTAAAAAAGGGTTGCAAACCAACTCCAGCAATTGTCCCATCTGTGCCCAAAGCCCMGTGCTGAAGAACAAAACACAACAGGCTCAAACGAGCAAGGATTAATTACAGCAACAACTTTATTTAAATCTCTCAGAGAAAAGCAACAAGGTTCACAACAGGGTGGTTAAGAAAACCAGCACTAATCCGAATTTCTCCACGTGCAGTGGTTTGATCCTGCTGCTGCAGAAATCTGAGCTCATCCCCACACCTGMTGTTAGTTTCACAACCTGGGCTGCAGAACAGTGACCCATGAGAACCTCAGCCAGGAACAAACCACGGCTGTGCCACTGCTCGGAACCACAAACCCAAAAACCCCAAACCTGTCAGTGCTCCTTGATGGAAACTGCATTTCTCATTCAGCAGCCTGTGGCTGGTCAGGAGCAGCCCAGCAGTGCAGCTCCTCTCCTCCCACAGGGCAGGGACTGAAGTGACAAAGCCACAGCCCCACAATGACAACTGCTAAAAACCCTGCCAGAGGTTCTGCACCACTGCACAGCCTCAAAACAAAGCCTGGGGAAGGTCTGCTCACCTCCTTCTAAGGTATGAAACAATTCAGGAGACAAATCTGGCCCTCGTTTTAACAGCTAACAAAAACAAGGAGTCAACAATATTGAAGCATTTTGAAAATCAGAAGGGTCATGAGCTAGCTGAAGAGTTTGGATTCTGGTGTGCAAAACTCTGGATCTCTCATGCAGGAAGTAATTCTGTGTAAGACTTCTCAAAATGTAAATAAGAACAACCAATAAACTTCTGGGAAGAATTACAGAAAAACTTTAGCAAATAAGTATCAAAAATCACAAACATTTGTGTAGTTATTCTAGCAATCAGACACTGTTCAAAATGCAGATCAGCCATCTCAAGCTTTTCCCTGGTACAATGAAAATAAAATAATTTCCACAACTGCACATCCTGTGCATTCTCTYATGAAAACCCAAAACTAAACCAAAAGCCCAGACAATTCCCCATGCCCTAGAGAGGAACTACACTCTGTGCTTGGCTGGTAACTCAGCCTCAAAGGTAGTAGAGTCTGTCTGAAAGCATCAGGCTTGGTTCTCTGTGAATACTCTGACCAACAAGGAAAGCCAATTTATGAGCATACTGGCAAGGAGCAGGTACTCTGATAATACCCTGCAGAAAGGGGAAAAAAAGAAAAAAAGGCAATTATTTTCATGTAATTTAAAGAAGCATGCAATCACTGTAACAAAGACCCCTGGACCTCCAAAGTCTGCATATTTGTAAAACTTGTATTCCCTGTTGTTTCTGCTGATTTGTGAAAATAACTTTATATCCACCCAACACAAGAGAACAGATGCAAAAACCCCAAACTTCCCAACCCCAGTGCCCTGCTGACACCTCTCACAGAAGCTTCACATTCAGAAGCTGCTGCCAAAGTGACAAAGCTGAGGGACACCTCAGGCACCAGCTGAGCTGGGTGTGCCACAGGGGCCTCGAAGGAAATGCAGCAACACAGCTCCACCTCCACAGAAAGGAGCAGCTACTTCTGCAGGTAAGAAATTATTTCCATTTTGTTTGTGACAAATTGGGAACAGCACTCACAACTATTTGCTAGGGAGAACAAAGACTGCTGTAACCTCCAGAGAGATCAGGTAACAATAAACCATCCAGTCCCCAAACTGCTGGAGGTGCCAGGGCATCCGTGCAGGCTTTTTGGAGCTGCAGGGGTGTTCCAGGAGCCCTGGGGCTGCCCAGGAGCAGGTGGCAGCAGCACTCACCGACCAGTTGTAGTACATGTGGCACAGTTTGTAGGTCAGGCGCTGCACGTGGTCAGGTTTCAGCTGGCTGGTGTCATACACCACGTTGTAGTGGGTGGGTGCAACGCAGCCATTCTTCACTGTCTGGCTCACCACAAAGAAATCATACCTGCAGGGGAAAGCAAACCCACAGGTGTGCCACAGAAAGGGATGTTTGTCTCACAAAAATGCAGATCCCCACGTGTTTGTCTTGTTTCCTTTGATTTTTTTATGCTCATTGAATAAAGCCCAGAAGGATGCCTGGGCTTTGGCCACAAAAGCTTCCTGTGTGTCTGAAAGGCCAGGAGACCTGGAGGAACACGAATAATCTTATTAAATGGACCAGGTCTTGAGATAACAACCTTAGCTATTTGTTCTATCCCCTTTTCCTCCTGATAACCACCCTGCACATGTATTTTCCTCTTGATAACCACACTTAGCTTCCATTGCTCATTTCCTCCAGCCCCTGAGCCACACAAGTGTRGGAAGTGTTTTACACTTGACCTTCCAGAGCATGTAACACTGGATGGATTTCCTCTGTGAGCAGCTGCTGGCCAGAGCAGGAAGTGTTTTACCTGTGCACAACTCACCACTCAGGTCTGGTCACCACAGTGTCCACAACAGTCCCCGGGGGTGGGTTTCTGAGCCCCCCACCAACCTCTGCAAAGAACCTGGCACCCACTCGCTTCTTCACCACTATCACAGTCAGCTTTGGGCTGAAGGGAGGGAAAAAACAAAACACTCCTGCAAAACTGCACGAAGACCATTTCAGGAGCAGATCTGCTGGAGTTCCAGGGCATTCACTTTACATGTAAGTCTTCACTGAATTCAGATTGAATACGACATTGTTCACAATTGTACATTTTTAGTTGAGGTACAACACTCATTATTTTTCACCAATCAAACTTTCCTTTAACTTCACTGAGAAGTAGAAAATGGACCAAAAAGGGACCTTCTAAATAAAGATTGGATTTCTACTCTCTACCCCATTGTTTCCTATACTGTGTCTTAACAGTGTTTTTGGTAAAGCCATTAACAAAAGCTAAACAGAAGAACTGAGCACTTCAATTGCTCTGCCTGCCTGCCCTGTAAGGACATATTTTTATTTTTCAGGGCAGATTAAGCCACTGCAGTTGGTAAATTTCAAAGCAGAATGCTGAAAATGTGACTGGACAACTTCCTTTAAGAAGTGGAAAAAAAAAAATGGCTTTACCAGACACGCAACAGTCAGGCCATGATCAACCAGTGGGCCAAAAGTAAATTATCACATCCATCAAAAATGCCCAAAGAGTCAATGTGCACACATGGGTATGGCAGTCATGTGGTGCATGTGCTAAGAACCTTCCTACTATATTACAAGTCAAGTATCTGAAATCATGTAAATAATCATCAGAAAAACAGGTATCTGAGCTCAGGTGAAAATCAGAGAGGATGGAAAGACAGCACAGTCTTCATCCATAGCCTCACTTTGCATGCCAGTGTTTATTTCTCTGGCAGTGTAAAGAAGAGGGTAGGTAGGAACAGATTTACCTGTAGTCAGTACCAATACTCTTCAAGCAATCCAGAAATTGAGGCACTTCATAATTAACCAGAGTGTTGAGTTGTCCATCCCCAACACCATCACGATACACAAAAATACGAGAGGGCAARCACCTGTTCCACTTGGACCAGTTCCTTAGAGCAGCTAAAAAAAAAAAAAAGAGTAAAAGCCATTAGGTGTAATGACGATTCATTTCAAAACAAAAATGGATTTTTTTCCTAGAAAAACAGCAGTAAGTTGGAAAACTAAGGTCCTCAATCCTTCAGTAACGTGAAATGGGTCAGCATCATGCTACACAAATATACCTGCAGGAAGAGCTCTGGTTTGCCTGTGCACCCACACAAACAGCAGGGACCCAAGGACACACCTGCTCTGCTGGAGCAGGAGCTGTCCTCCCTGAAATCAGACTCCCTTAAAGCATTCTTGGAAGTGCACTGCTAAGTAGTCTTCAATTATTGCAAAGCAATGTGGGGATCAGTGAAGGATTCACACAGAATGCTGTTCATTTTCAGCAATATTCATAACAGAGTGTTCAATCTGCTCTTATCCAAGTGCAGGTTGGTAACCTCCCCTCAGGGCAGCAGGGGAGGAGGGTTTTGAGGAAGCTGCATTGTCAGTTCTTAGATCTGGCTCCACAAGAGCAGAACTCCTTCCCTTTCCCTCCCTTACTTTGCAAGCAGACTTTGATTCCATCCACAAGTTCTTGCCCACGACTTTGAACAACGCAGCGGGAGAACCACCTGTGAAGAACAAAATGAAAGAGACTTCCAAAGCATTTCCCAGGCTCACTGCAGTGGAGTTATTTTTAAAATGCCCGTGACCACTTAGTCTTTATGGGTGTGTCAATGCAGCCAAGGAGGAGTTGGGGTTCTGTGAGAATATTCCYCATGGTAAAAGTGCTGTAGCATGACTTAACATTCTTCTCAACCAAGAAAAGCCTTTCACACAAGTGAAAAGGGAAAAGAACTTGTCACCACCCTGATGCCCTCTACTCATCCCAGCTCTGTCTCCACCCCTCTCTCAACCAATGTGGGAAAAGGACAAGGCCACTCCTTCAAGGGATGCAGTGGAAAAAATTCACAATATATTTCTTATTAGCCATTACGGCAAACCAATTTGGAATTTTCCTGAGGGACCACCACATTGCAGCTGCTCTTCAGTCAAAGGAAAGRTTGTTTTTTTACTGTTTTGGGGTTTTTTACCTTCAGCACTCTGATCTTACCGTGTCATTCCCTGGTTGAGGCTGGCGACAAAGCCTGCAATGGACTGTTTCCCAGTCACAGTGTCATGGTAACAATCAATGCCCACAATCATCACCTGCTTCAGCTGCAAGGCAATCACACACAGCACGGATCCATACAGGCCTTGCTCTTTAAACAGAGCCCAGTAAAGACGAGTTACCATTTATAAGAAAATACTTACGGGGATCTCAACACTCCAGAGTTCTCCTCCCATTTTACAGTTCATTTGCAAGGCAATTTTGGTTGCTACTGTCATGATAGTCTGTGGCTTACTCAGAGTGCGAGCCAGCACACACTGGCTGGGGATGGGGCAGTCTGTACACAGGTATTTCTTGATGGCGTCGTATTTATCCTTCCGGGAACTAGACAAAATACAAACTACCTTGGAAGAAAAAAGAACCTCTGTAAGAAGCTGCATTCTGAGCGTTACACAGCGCTCAGAGAGCTCTTTAGGAAAAGCTTGAAGAGGAATATTCAAATGTTCACAGTGAAAGAAAGAACTGCAAAGTGTCAGTGTATTTGAGAACCAGAGGCTCCTGTCCAGACAGACACCCGTGGTCAGTGTTAGGTTTGCACAAGAGGATGAGCAGTACACAGTGCATTCTCAGGAGCCCAGAGCTGTATTTCTGAGAGCAAATCCCACTAAACAGCAATCAGAGAGATAAACAGGATTTGAAATTACAGATTCAAATACATACTATGTTTGTCTCAGGGGTAATCCTTTGTTGTAAAACCCTTAAATAAGCTTCTGTTCTATCATCTACTTCAATCCTGAAAAGATAGAGAGAAAATGCTTACAGAAAAAAAAAAACAACAAAACAACTAACAGCTATTGAAACTTCAGCAAAAGCATGAAAGCTMACTAAGCATCAATGGTGAATGAAATGTCACATTTACTGCTATTAACAAACCTACAACTTTCACACATCTGAAGATTAAAGGGARTCACCTCCAAACTCAGGCTTCTGACCACAATGAAATTCAAAACTAAAGGCAAGTACAGGTACTCAAGGGAGGATATTTGTGAGGAGAACAGATCAGAACCAGAATACACCCTCAGTCAGCAGAAAATCCTCCTTAGAGAAGGTTTTGCTCAATGACTGTCTGTCTAATACTTCTGTAGTTTTTGTGGGCCTGATATTTCTGGGTCTGAGAGATTTTTAGCCTACTAGCAGCTGCTAACTTTTTCCCAAGGAAAATTTTCTCAAGAAAGCTTCTTCTCAAAACAATCCTGGCAAACAACTCTCCTTTCTCAGAACAATATTTCTCCAGTGATGTTTTGCTGTTTCTCTGGTTTAACCCATGGGATCAGAGAGGTGTCATTCCTATTCACCAACCATGTTAAGTCTGTATGAGAACACCTGATAAAAGGTAGTAAGAATTAGACAATAAAGCTTTTTTTTTCTATGCTCTTTGCCTTCTGAAATATTTGGAGTCTCTCATCTTTCTTTTGTGTCCTACGGCGACAAGTTTTGGCATGTAAAAAGCTCTGAGAAATAAAAGTATGAGTAAGAAAAATCAGTCACAAGAGAAAACGGAACAACCTGTAAGAGAAAACCGAACAACGTGCATGCTGAAGGCACCTTTGCTTTATTAAAACTCTCCCAGAGGTGGGCTGTGTCCACACTATGCCCTGTCCCCAGGGAGCAGCCCGCCGTGGCAAGGCCTGTTGGGTGAGCCCCGTGCAGACACTCACATGTTTGGCTTGTTCATGTGGATGCCCATGGAGGGGGTGACCTTGAAGAGGCTCTGCAGCAGCGTGTTGGCCACGTCGTGGTTGCGGCGGGTGTAGATGAGCAGCCAGCTGTCCACGGGCACGGCGTGGATCAGGGGCACGCCCCGCGTCTCCTTGGTCCAGTCGGCAAACTGCGGGCTGTAATCGAACTGCACCGAACACCTCGGGCTTTACACAGGCTCTGGCCTCACACCTCAGGCTTTACACAGGCTCTGGCCTCACACCTCAGGCTTTACAGCAGGCTCTGGCCTCACTGACCTGCAGTGCTCACACTGCCCATCCCACCTGGGGCTGAGCACCCACTGCCATGTTCTGGCTACTGAACTAACTCCTGGCTTTTCAAAGCCTCGGTACCATCCTATTATTACAATTCAGGAGGGCTCACGTAACGACATGTGGAACTCTGATTTCTTCAGAGGGCTGATAACAAAGTTTATTGAAAGGCAGATTCTTTTATCCAGTGTTTGGGTACAATRGATAGGGTTRGTCCTTTAGGGCACCACCTTTTTGTAAACATCTCTACCAGTAAACAAGGTGAAAAAGCACCACGTGTCAGGAGGAGGAGATCTACAGGGACTGTTTATAGAGATTATTTTGGGGTCCTCCTCACGATTTCCCAGGCCAGACTGAGAGAGTTTTGTCCTTGGCTTTCCCACAGGCCTCAAGGCACTGCCTGGAGCCTAAAAATCCATGTTCTGACCACTGACAGTTCCCAGACCTTCGTAATAGTTAGAAACTAATTAGAAGCATCTCTAGTCTCCTAGTGTCTGTATCTGACCAGAAGCACTGTTCTGCAAGGACACCACCACTGCAGTGGAGTGCCATCAAGGGTTTCTAAACACAGCTTGGGAACAGTTCAAGAAATTTACAAGTGTCCTGCTTGGACAAACACTTGTTTGAAAGACATTTTCACTCTTCATCCTTTACTTACAAACCAAGAACTACTATTTCCTTCCTTAAGAACTTGCTTCATCAGTGGGACACCCAGAAGATTTTAGAAGTTGATTTACTATTTACCATGCTTCCTGATTGAATGATCTTTTCTCCTTGAACAACTCTTCCTGTAAAGGACACTGATTTATAATCAAAGCTTAAACCCCAGTTTCGGAGTTCCTTCTGAACGTTGTCATCTCTGTTTAAAAACAAGATTTGAATTAAAAAAGTAAGAAATTTGTTCCTGATGACTTTTTTAAAAAAAAACTAGTAAGATTTCAGAAGTTTTGCTGCCAGAAGTTTGTTATACAGATCTTTGATCAGACAGAAGGAGAGAGGAGAGGAAGGTGCCATACTTTTGGATGTAGTTGAGCAGCCTCCCCAGCTCTTGCTGCCTCTGCTCGGGCGGCAGCCGGGTGTGGATGGCCAAGTCCTTCATCATATTGAAATCCCTGCGCATCTTGTCCGTCAGTCCTGCAACAGCAAAGCCCCTTCTAAGTCACAGTTACCACTAAGGACTGTGAAAATTGAACCTGCAGCTCGTGCAGATTACTGATGCACGTCCTGCAGACACAGGAAGCAGTGGTAACCAAAGTTTTCAGTTGTTTCCTGTACCTACATCCCCACTGGCATAAAAATATCCTGGATTTTTGCACTTGAGAGGGAACCACACAAGGCACTGCAGCTCTTCAGTGCTGTTTTCAAATCAAAACAGAACAGTGCTGAGATGGACAGGTACTGCTAGTGCAAAGTGAGTATCTTAGAGCAAAACATGTATTTAATGTATCTTACAAAATTATCATCAATTTCTGGTAAATGGTTCTTTTTCAACAGAAGTTCTACCRCCAGAACTCTCCACAAGTTATCAGAGTGCTGATGTTGAACACCATACCTGAACACTATGCTACAAACCCCCTCAAACCTTCCAGTCCCATTTAAATATCCRATCTTTTAGCTACAAAATGTGTTCCTGAACTCACATTTATACAAACAAAACRGTTTTGAACTCTGCAGAAAGCTGCTGTCAGAATACCTCTTTCAGTAGGCACTTATAGTTTGACAGATGCTTTGATATGGAAAAATACTACAGTACCTGTTAGGGAGCACAGCTCTGGAATCAGAGCCACAGATCCTTGGATGTTCCCTCTCCTCCTCTTCATCTGACTGATCAGGACAGGCTGCATCCAATCACTAATTTCTATGTTGTATTGCTGTATCAGAAATACAGACTGCACGTTAATTTACTCATAACAAACATTATTATTTCTGGATAATAATGCTCACTTGAGAAAATAAGAATTGTTCCTAAAACAAACCAACCCAAAAGCAACTAGTAACCTTTTTCAATTGGCACACCTCTGGCTCTGTCAGAAAAGGCCATGCAGGGAAGCACTGTGGTCTYAACTGGTGCCATCAAACTACTGATGAGTAAGAGGCAACAGAAACAAAGCCTGTGCCTTGCTTGAGGCATTATCATCTGGGGTATCTAACTCAATATTGGGATGCTCCTTCCAGTTCAGCAATGGACAAAGTTCCTGCCCTACAGAGCAATTTAATTTATGAAATCACAAGAACCAAACAAGCCTGCCAAATGAAGTTTCTGAAATTTAACCTTCCCAAACCTTAAGTTCCATCCTGTTTCAAGTGAAACTGGTATGGATGAAGAGCGGACAATTACAGTGAGAGGCCTCAGTGGTCAAGCTCTGACAGACACCATTCCAGAGGTGTTTTGGATTTCCCAGCCTCAGTTCATGCTGTGATAATGTATCTGCATTCCTATTACACCTGTCCCTGCTTCCCTTCTGGAGTTTTCCCAAGAGCTCTCTGCTCACCCCTGCATCCCTTCAGGGTTTCTGCCTGACCAACCACTCCCTGGGGTGGATTACTGCCACCAAACCATGCTGTGCAGGTCAGTTACTGATCTCAGACTACAAAATCCTGTTAAAAATACTCTGAATTACAAATCCACACATCCTAAGTAAACCTGTAACAAGGACTGAACATTCCAGCTTAAAGCATAAAGCACACTGTGAAGTTTTCATACCTTTTTGTAGTATTCCACAAAGCTGATCTCAGAACCATCTGATTTTCTAAAGGTGCCCTTTGGATTGTTATCCCAGTCAATGTCATCAATCCTGTACGTTCTGTTATTGTACCTACATAAACAATTCATCACTTTTTGTTTAAATCTTTACCCAAATAGAAAAGAAATACAACCGTGGGATGACAAAGTTAATCCCAATACTCATGCAAGTTGCAATTTTGCTCCTTTCAGAAGTAATAATTTCAAGTTTTCAATTATAATAGGCTCTCAATTTTACCAAAAGCTGAACTGTAACAAAACCAAAAGAAAACCAGGGTGTACCTCCTGCTTTTGCAAATACTGTCACCTTGATCAATTTGCTAGCTTGACAGTGACAGCATATTCAGCCTTTGTGATGCTTTACTGCACACTTCAGGACATGGAGCATCAAGAGCTCTCCAAGACAAGAGTCCAAAAAGACTTACTTTGTGAGAACAATTAAACCAATCAGCTCTTTAGCACAGGTGTCTCTAAACCTTTCCTCCCCAACCTGGGAGTGAAGGCTGTGCATAATGTCCAGCACTGTCTCCCCACGGAGAACCTTGTGGCTCACGTCTGCACACAGCATGATGTTCTCCTCATACTGCAGGATGGAACTGGTGAAGCCCAGCCACACCATYAGCCTGGCAAAACAGAACACACAAAATCTTAAATGAAGGTGCTTTGCARCATCTTTATCTCACCCCTTATTCCTGCCCACTTCCACACGCACCAGAGAGCAGTGATGGCACACGGAAACCATTATCCAAATATAAACCAGCTCTTGAAGGTTAACAAAATCAAAAATATTTTACAGGTAGCGATCTTTAGTCAGAAATCCATTTCAGGCTGTCAAGTATCTCACAGACAAAGTGTGTAGGCATTCAGGACACTTTTAAAGGCAAAAGACCTGCAGTTGTTCCAGCAGGACAGTGCCCAGTTCCTTCCATGAGCCAGGCTGTACAGGTCAGATCAATGGCAGGGAGTGCACCACAGCCACACGATGGGCCCCCAGGTAAAAGCCAGGAGCACCAGGCACCCTGCAGGGATCCTGAAAGGAACAGGGACACCTCTGCCCCAAAAAACCCAGCCAAAAACCCCTGCCCCAGCACCCCTCAAAAGCCAAGAACTTTTGCCTAACCTGTGATTAGGGATGCTGACTGGATCATTGGGGTTGTAATAATTACGTCCAATCTGCTGCAAATTCAGCATCTTCAAAAGCCTAAAAATTGAAGAATGGATGTAGTTTAGTGTTATTATTATTATTATCATCATCACATCATGCATGGTCCAATCCCTGTGCACAAACTTGTAAAATATGAACTTCTTGTTAAACCCAATTTATAAAGGTCGTGGACACTTATTAACAACAATCAGGTGAGAAGTTCAGGTCCATCCCCACCCTTCACAACCAGCTGAAAGCAGCAGTCCAAACAGATGTGACTCAGGAACCACACAGTCCAGGTACCAAGACTAAGAGGAAAGGCTACAGCAACAAAGAAGGAAATTGCCAGTTCTGTGTCCTGCTCTGTTATTTGCTTTGAGAGGCAAAGGAGGGGAGGGTGTTACAACTGTCTACAACAGCATGAACTCCTTCCACACTAACATGGCCCAGAAACACACAACTGCACATTACAGTACTGCCAGATGTCGTTGGCCCACAGTAAGAGTGGCCAGAAAAGCTTAAAAATTTACATTTGTAATACTTATTTGTTGTAGCCTATTCCTCGGAATGGAAAAACTGAAGTCAGGTATTTTTAGAATGACTTCTTATAAAGACATAACTTGTACAGCAAACCTTCTAAAAATGATGTTGTAAAACTGCAGACAAGTAGGTGAAGTAGGTGGCAACTCATTAGTGAGCGTGACTGTTATCTTCACATCCTCCCCATTTCGAGTCCTGCTGAACAGTTCAGTGACCTGAGAGAGGGAAATGAGGATATCAATTCCCTAACTCCAGCCTACCTAGGGAAAAACAAGACTAAAACAAGAGTCACAATAACAAATAAAATGGACTCTCCCATCATACCTTACTGTCCACACCAATTCCCAACTCCACCCTAGCTAGTGAAAAACAAGACTAAAACACGAGTGACGATAACAAATAAAATGGACTCTCCCATCATACCTTACTGTCCACACCAATTCCCAACTCCACCCTAGCTAGTGAAAAACAAGACAGTGACGATAACAAACACAATGGGCCGTGCCATCCCACCTTAGTGTCCAGTTTCCTGGGCAGGAAGAGCACGGTGCCRTCGAAGGCGTGTGTCTTGCCGATGGTGTCCTCGTGCTGGAAGAGCAGGGCGGAGCGCAGGCGCCGCGCCTCCATCTCGGGGCTGTAGCCCACGTGGTACTGGTACAGCGCCCACTGCGGCCGCGACGTCAGCCGGAAATGGTTCGTGCTCAGCTTGATCATCTTCCCTGAAAATCCTGCAGTGAGGGGCAACAGCTGCTAAATGTTACTGTCCCACTCATTCAACAGCCTGAGACGTTTGTAAGCTGTGGCAATCAGGCAAAGGTGAGGTCAGTTGTGTTCTGCATCTGTTCTAACCGTGAGCTACAGCTATGGCTATTACCAGACCCCCAGCCGCCCTCTGGAGCTTCCTATAAAGCCTCAGCTGCCAGGACAACTTTCCTTTTCCTCTTCTGGTACCACCAACAACTTCTCATCTTTTTCTAATACACTCTAAAGTATTAGTATCTTTTTGAAAAAAGGAAAAGAGGGGAAAAAAAAGACAGGGAAAAAAAACAGGAAAAAAAAAAACAAAGAGGGGAAAAAAAAACCAGGGAAAAAAAAACAGGGAAAAGTATCTTTTCCTAAACACATTCWACTTGGCTCTTTAGGGGAAATCAAGAGCAGAAATAAAGGAAACTATCTTTCATTTCAAATTGCTGATATGTCTAGAGTCTAATTTAAACATACCAGTTTTGGATTCTTGAACATGCACCATGGCTTGCCGAGTATTCACGCCAAGGTCATGGAAATCTCTGCGACGTCCACCCCTGTCTCTTAAAGACATATCCTGGAGCCCCGAGGAAACCTGTAATCCTATGGGTTAAAATTTGAGGGAGAATCACAATCAGGTAATAAATAACGTATATACTATCATATACTAACAAACAGAAATATATAATGCAATTAAATCCTGAAAGGCATTACGACAAATTTAAGAGACAAAATGTTACGTTTCAGCTTTTGCTATGCAGCAAACATCTTTCAAGTCTTGGCAATAAATCTCATTTTGAAAAGGAAAAAGAGAACTACAGTCTAAAGGATATCTTAATTGTATTCTCTTGCAAACACGTGCTCTAGCGGGCACTGAATTTCCCAGCCTTGCTGACCTGGCCTCCTCTCCTGCAGGACACCCTCACAGCCCTGCAGGCGCCCGTGGGCTCCGGGCTCTTCTGCCTGTGCTGGAGGAACATGGAGCTGCTGGGGATGCTGAGGCTGCTGGAGCTGCTGGGGATGCTGAGGCTGCTGGGGCTGCCGCTGCCCACGCAGCTGGCCAGGCACACCCTGAGGAACCTGCCACAGGTGGGAACAAACAGCCACTTCAGCAGAGCACTCACTAGGCAGAGAACATTCAAATACTCCACTGCAAGAGCTACCTACCCTTAAACCCTTTTTTCCCCCCATACTAAGTAGCAGAGTTGTTATTCTACACTTGAAACTCAAAATTACTGGAGTGTAGAAATTTTTTATGYTATTGTTCATTTAACTAATAGCTAATGCCAATCTTCTTTTTCCAACCTTTAAAATTTATGGACTTCTTATTTTCTACAGTCCCTCTGATACTTCARTAACTGACTAGTTATTCTATAAAAACATATTCCATAATTTTAGTGTCTAAAATTTAGCTTAGTGTAATTTAAGTGAAAAAATAACATTAAAAGGTGTCATGGCTGTAAGAACGGCAACCTTAAGCCACAAGCAATCCCACAATTCAGAGTTTCATATTACATAATTACATATTACAAAGTTTCATAAACTTAATAAAATATCCTTAATAAAGAAGAGCTATATTAACTGTACATCCAACAGAACATATGCATACACATATATAACAGATAATGCATCTGCCTGATATTAAAATAGGTTAGGTATGACATCTCAAATCCTAGTTGCACTCATTAAGAAGAAAACCAACTTACAGGTGCATCTCCTACAGCAGGAAGAGCAGGTGCCTGTCTGGGAGGTCTTCCCCTGGCTCTGGCTCTTCCTGTCATCTTCTAGAAGAGCAACCTACAGCGTTAGTGTTCTRTCTTCTCCTTCCCACCCTTATCCCAGTAAATATTATGAACAGCACCATTGCACTTGCCCTGCTTTAATTTCAGCTGGCTCAGTAAAACACCCCCATCCCTGCGGAGTTTCCTGCTCGGGAATCCCCACACTGGCAGAGCCATGAGGGGAGCTGGGGAAGGGAAGCCCGGGGAAGGGAAGCCCAGGGAAGGGAAGCCAGGGAAGGGAAGCCAGGGAAGGGGAGCCCGGGGGAAGGGAAGGCCGGGGGAAGGGAAGGCCGGGGGAAGGGAAGGCCGGGGGAAGGGAAGGCCGGGGGAAGGGGAGCCCTTTTGGGTGGGTTTGCAGGGACCGGCACAGGCCGCCACAACTCTGAAGCTGTCGAATCAATCAGATCGGAGAGCACGGCAGGATCTGCGGCCTCAGCCAAGCGTTCCYCAAAGCCTTCTGATGCTACTTGCAAGTTTCACTGGAGATTGGGTTCAGCCCGATTTGGTACCTTACATCAGCAGCAGAGCACACTTCTCCAGAGCACCTGCCGGCGCTGCGGCCTGCTCCATCCTGCCCAGCCCTGCCCATCCTCTCCACTCACCGACACCCTTCCCGGCCGGCAGGGCCTGGCCCAAGCTTCCCTGCCCGCCTCGAGCAGTTTGTGGGGCCAAAATCCCCAACCAGAGCCGCCCCATTTCCTGCACCGCACACACGAACCAACCCTCGGCCTTACCCCAGCCTGCCCTGGGACCGCACAAGGACACTGCTCCTACCGGCCTGCAGAAAACAAGCCGCCCTCCCCACGCCCCCGCACGGCCACGGCCTCGCCCCCGCCGGAGCCGCCGCCGCCGCTCCCGCAGGCCGGGCCCGGGTCAGCCCCCGCTCCGCCGGGCCCGGGTCAGCCCCCGCTCCGCCGGGCCCGGGTCAGCCCCCGCTCCGCCGGGCCCGGGTCAGCCCCCGCTCCGCCGGGCCCGGGTCAGCCCCCGCTCCGCCGCGCCCTCAGCACGGAGCCGCACGGCACGCGACAGCGGGGCGAGGCGGGAAGGCGCCCGCTGCGCCCATTGGCTGCACAGCGCTGCCGAGCGCTGCCGGAGAGGGCCGAAGGGAGCCGAAGGGTGGTGCTTGCCCCGTCCTCACGGCAGCGCCTCATGCGGCCGTGCCCGCGGTGGCGGCGGGGACTGCACCGGGACCCTGAGGGGGCTGCACCGGGATCCTGACGGGGCTGTACCGGGACCCTGAGGGGGCTGTACTGGGACCCTGAGGGGGCTGTACCGAGATCCTCCGGGGGCTGTACCGGGACTTTCAGAGGGCTGCACCGGCACCCTGAGGGGGCGACACCGGGGGCTGCCCTGGGACCTCAGGGTGCTGTACCAGGACCTCATGGGACTGTTCCGGGATCTTCCGGGAATTGCCGGGGCTCCCCCCCAGGGACTGCACCGGGACCCTCCGGGGCTGGCGGGGATTTCCCCCCGGGTCGCTCCGGCCGTGCCCGCGGTGGTGGCCGGGGGTGAGGCCCCGGGRGTGCCCCCGCCGCAGGGCGGGCGCCGGCTGTCACGGCGGGGAAAAACATGAGGAGAATGTCCCCGCTAAAAGTGATTTCCTCCTCTTCCAACCTGTTGCCTGAAAAGTAAATTCCGGTTCACCGGGAGGTGGAGCAGTCAAACCAGAAATAGAACCTGGCGTTGCTGCAGCTCGGCACCAGGGCTGTGCTTCTGCCGGTGTTTGAGCCGTGACCGACCCTGCGATTCATCACT
Source organism: Mixornis gularis (assembly GCA_003546035.1). Classification (NCBI taxonomy): domain Eukaryota; kingdom Metazoa; phylum Chordata; class Aves; order Passeriformes; family Timaliidae; genus Mixornis; species Mixornis gularis. Next base: position 3,570,025 of record QVAJ01000056.1, on the reverse strand, counting down.
CCAGCACCTCCCCGGTGACCTTTTTGTCAGCCCTGAGGTTCTTTCTGTTGACACTAGCTACATTTACCAAGTTAATATGGAAATTTAAAATCAAATACAGTACGTGAAAACCCGTTGATACATTTAAAATATTTTGAAGTGTTTCYGATTAATGTACATAACATGCATGTGTTTAATGCTTTGTATGTCCCAGCAATAAAATACATACCGGTCTTTAGAAATTGTGACTTCTTAGCTGACTAATCAAACTGACATGGAATTATAAAACARTGGAACGCAACCCATACCTTAAAAGATCTATTAAAACATGTTTTTACTTTGACTTTGAAGTGGTCTGAAGTGGGAATTAACTCTCCAACAAGCTCTTCCATCAAAAACAGGATGTGCAGATGCCACCAGGGCTCACTGCACCATTTCTGTTTACAAGCGTGCCTTTGCTTAAAGATTAAAAGGCCGTGATGTGTTTGGAGACACTGACTTCAGGGGATGAGAGAACATTACCTAATAAACACTTACCTTTCTTAAAGTCTGCTCTGATCTTGAGGTCATTTACGAGTTTTGAGGTACCTGCAGTGAACGAGGTTCCTTTTCCTTGTGCTCCGCTATTCCAGGTAGAAGTGGGTGACACTGTTAATTGATATTTAAATAATAGGAATATCTTTTTGTTTCACTTATATTGTCAGCCTGTCCTCAGAGCCAGTTTTCTTGTGCTTACTATGTCAGCACACCAACCCACTCAGGAAGCCAGATTCTCTTCCAGAGGTTAAAAAAAAAGAGATTTCGAACAACAAAAGTGTAGATGTGCTGCTTAAAGACAGCTGATATACTTCTAGCATGTGATTTCCATTATTCACATATAAATCTGGATAAATATTCAACCAACTCAATGCATACACTTAGATCTGGCATGTTCAGTGCTTTAAAGAGCAGTGATTACTCCTTGCCGTGGGCTCTTCACCCACAGTGGCAACTTTTATTGCTCTGTAGCCTGCAGAACTCTCCAGTAGGYCAGAGGTTTAAAGCTGCAGAAACACAATATGCAGATTTTTTTTGGCTCAGCAGTGTTTTAAGATAAACAGAATATAAAGATGTTGTCAAAGTCATTTGCGTTATGTAAATCATGAGAAAGCAGAATGTGTGTGTTGGAAAGAGTTATGTTTGTTTATTCATTTAAAATATCTGCCTGCTTAATGGATTTTTTTTATGCCAAATTCCTTACATTTCACTGCAGAACTTAATTATCTTTAGAAGGGAGTTGTTAAAAGTACTTAATCAGGCTGGCTACCTACAGCAATTCCTTATTAAAGTGAAAATAAACATCAACAATAAGCACTCTCATTTTTATACGTGGGCTGTCAGACAGTTMATTAGTACTTGGTGAAAGATGGGTTCCAGTTTGGTTCACAGTCTTTCAGACCTGCTTTTTTCAAACAATTCAATCCARGATTTTCATAGTCAGAGGGGATGTGGGCAAGGCAGCAGGTCCATCATGTCCTTAGCCCAGGCTGCTTCACAGCAGTCTGGAAAATGGTAACTGTTTGCTCTTTATTTTTTGTTTTGCCAGAAACGCTCCCAAACTGGGCTCCAACACGTCAAAATATCACATATGATTGTTTTTTTTCCCCAGCTCTTCGGCCTGGACTCCACTTTGATGTTTGCTTTACCCGTGATGCAATTGTTTTTGCCTTCTGTCTCCTGTTGCTACAATGAGCCATTTCCCATCCATGTCATCTCCAAAGGGGAAAAGACCGCATGGAAACAGAACAAAGAAAACAGAACAAAAGAAAATCAGGGATTTTTCCAAAGGCCCATTTGATGTACAAGTATAAACAGGAAAAAGATGCCTGAGGAGGCAGGAGGCAGGAACTGTACCAGCAGACAGCTGTTAACTTGTGTAGTGAGCAGCACTTGGGGATCCTGAATGGTAAATAAATAAGGGACTCCAATGCACACAGTGAGGAAAACACTTCCCTACCCTCAGTGTAGTGTTTAAGTGCATCACAAAGGCCTCACAATGCAGGTTGAGCTCTTACCTTCACCTATTTCTTGTAACACCACGACCAGGTATCTCCAGCTCTAACCCCAGAAAAGGYACCGTCTGGAGACAGAAGAATAAACCCCATTATTTGCTGTGCTGAAGCAAGAGGAAACAAGGAATCCATCAGAACACAACTCAGTAACTTGCATGGGTAGGTTCTCAGAAGCCCAACATGTTGCTCCTGGATCTCATTAGATACTTGTTAGAAAATTTCAAATGGGAGTTTCTCAAAAACAAGCATTGGAATTCATGTTTCTGTGGTAAGTATGAACAAGTTGTGAGCCTGGACCACAGTGTTTTCACATTCTTAATTAGTTTTTTTATAAAGTGAGAGAGGCAAAGTKTTAAAGACTGTGTGGTGTCTGACACTTGAGCTAACAGCCTTGCCTCTTCCCAGTGCAAGTTTTGAGGGCCACATTCAGTAATGGAGCTTGGGATAAAGGAATTGATGTGCCTGCACGGGGCAGCCTGATTTCCTGCCCTGCCTGGAGGGTGGGGGACAGGCAGGGCAGTATCTGCACTCCAAAACAGAACGCAAAGTTCAGGTGACAGAGAAGAAGATAAAATTGTCACTAAGGAGATAACACACAACTACATAACAAATATCATGGAAGTACTTTCTCTCAAGAAGGGGGAAAATAAATGTGCCAACTTTGTACTTCCCTGCTGTTCCCTAATCTACTTTTTTCATCCCTAATTTCTGATTTTTTTTTCCTTCAGGTTCTTACTCCTTTTGTCTGAGCCCTTATTCTTTGCTATCTCTTCTCTAAGAACACGGCCTGCTGTGCTCCTGGAGCAGGTGTAGCAGTTTCTCCTGTTCCCCTGGCACTGGAATGTTCTGTGCCCACAGAGGCAGCCTGGTCTGGGGTTGTGTGCTCCTCTGRTCCCTGCAGTCCTCACTGCCACTGTCCTGTCACACCCTGCCCTCTACTCCTGAAAACAGCCTCTGATTTACACACCATCATCCCCCTGCTGAAATTACCCAGACTCCATCAAATTGATACTTTCTGTTAATTTCTGCCCATTAAAAATTCACATCAGGCCTAGCTGACATTTGTTTTGTGTGCAAATCCTGTGCGAAGTGAGCAAGAAATGATTTRGGATAAGTTCTCTATATCAGCTGTATTAAATGGAGAGGTCACATTATACAGACAGGAACAAGGCCTCCAGAAGTTAATACTGTAATTAGATTTGTGAACCATATTTAATAAATAATATTAAATTCTGTAAGGTGTGTATTCTGTAAAATATCCTTTATTACCTATATTTTTACCTAGCAAGAGGAGATGGAGAGTTAGTGTATGGAGTATTTTAGAATAGAACAGTGTTTTGGTTCAGATATTGGATAGTAATATGGGAGTATTTCAGGAGAGAGGCTGACAAGAATTCTCAAGTTTAGATAGATTGATTTCAGCTCATTTAGCAACCCAGTTTGATCTAATTGTCTTTTTATTGCTGTGAACATTCCTGARTTACGCAGAGAATTTGGGTTATGTGATTTAGTGTTGGATTAAAAAATGTCACAGCTTAACTTTCTTTAAAATAGTGTAGAACTTTGTTCACAGTCAACGAAGTTCATTATTTTTTTGTTCAAAGCCCAGCTGCAGGCCTGGAGCATTTCTCATAAATATCAGGAAGTACCCGAAGCCACAGTCAGGATTAAAGAGTTGATCTGAACCTTAGATCTCAGCTTTAAAGCTGTAATGTACAGTGAATTTGGTTTCATGGTAAAGGAAATGGTAATTGCTGAAGTATGTTTTCTTAAGTTGCAAAATCATTTTTGAAATGTTTTCGTGGGAGCCTCTGTCAGTGCCGTGCATGCCAACGAGTGGCCTGGTGGCACCGGGGCTGGGCACAGCCTGGGCTGGTGTCACTGACACCAGGGGCAGGCACAGCCTCATGCCCACACCCACAGCCTGCCCGAGCAAGGGAACCCACAGGTCCAACATTCCCAGAATTGCTCCTGGAAGATGGGCCCAGCTCTTGGGTGTCTGCCAAGCACACACCCGTGACCACCAAGAACACAAACCCAGGAGGGGTATCCCGAGTTACAGAGGGCACAGTGAATTCCTCAGGGTAGCAGCAGTTAGGAGAAGCCCTTTGCTGGTGGCTCCCCRAAGTGTGGGGTGCAGGGCTGAGCGGGGTGAGGAGCACAGCTCAGAGTCAGACACGTTTCTGCACGCTCCGTGCACCTGGATACCTGCACCCACCAAACCACACACCCTGTTTCCAGAGCAGCTTCTTCAACCTCAACGTTTTATTGCACCAAGGCGACTGGCTTCGTGTTTAGGAGGAAAATAAAATCCCAACACTTGGTGCTCCCTGACSTCTTCCAGAGGAATTTGCATTTGAACGTGTCCTTCTTCCACCCTGGCAGAACTCACCCACGTCCTGCTGCTCCTTCCACTTGAGTGATCCAGAGACAGTTCAGTGCCTGGGACAGACAGACTGCTGTACTCCTGGAAACCTGGCATTTTGGGGTGCCCCTGCAGCAGGTCTAACCTTGTACAGAGCACAGCCTGGGTGGGAGCAGAGCAGGGCTGCTCTTCCTGCACTCTGCATAAGCAGGGACACGTGTGTGTGTGTGTGTGTGTGTGTGTGTGTGTGTGTGTGTGTGTGTGTGTGTGTGTGTG
>QVAJ01000056.1:3519306-3533485 GCA_003546035.1 Mixornis gularis | reverse complement strand
CAGGGACCAGCCCTGCTGCCCCTCAGGGGGAGATGTAGGATCATGGACCAGTCCTGCTGGCCCTCAGGGAGGTGCAGAACATCCTCTTGCCAAATTTCAAGTCCTCGCTCCAAAGAACAAAGTCTCTGGAGCGTTTCAAGGTAAACAGGGTCAGATTTCTCCGCACGGATCGGATTTCCCAGCACGGATCAGATTTCCCAGCACGGATCAGATTTCCCAGCACGGATCAGATTTCCCAGCACGGATCACATCGGGGCTAATGCTGATCACCTTTAATGATGGGTTGCAGCGCCAGCCCTGCCCATGGTGCCAGCCCTTGAATCCACAGGCTGAGCTGCATTCCTGGAAGCAGATCTGCAGCTTCCATCTGCACCYGTGCCTGCCACATCTGTGCATCTATAGACTTCTTATTTTCCCTTTCAAATTTCAGTTTGCTTCCCCTTAACTTTGTAGTCTGGCTCCAACTTCCCCAAGTGATGTTTGSCCCCTTCCTCAGCGAGGTCTGATGAGCTCAGGGCAGCTGTGACAGAGAAAACCTTTGTCTTTTGAAGTGTCCATCCTTTCTGCTGGGCTCATTTTCCGCGGGCAGTCATTTCCTGCACCACTCGAGCACCACGGAAGTCGTAAGTGACAAATGGCACAACTGATCTCGTTCTGAGGTTGGTGCTGAGGCACAGGCTCTGCTCAGCTTCCCAGGGGAGCTGCACCAGGAGCTTTCTCTCTGGGGAAAACACTGACCTGGGCGGTGGCAAATCGCTTGCAGAGACAGGCCAGGTGCGCCTCTGATCACGTATTAAACAAAAGTCATTATTTTAATCCACCGTGGTTTAAAGGAGACAGAAAAAAGGACTCCCTAATAAAGATTAAATAACAGAATTCATATTAGAGGATTGCAACGTGGGCTTAAGTTCACTGAGATGGAAAATGATTACATAAAAAATGCACGACAATTGAAGTTGCTCACAAACAAGGACAATTTACTGCCAACTTTCTGACTTTCAGCAGTTAAGAAACAGTTTCAATGTTTGGGTATTCCGGGAAAGTGCCAGTTTGTAAAGACTAGAAAAACAGGCCAAGGTGAAATTCACAGCTGTGAATAGCTTTGTATTTCCCAAAATAAAGCCAGGTTGGCACATGCAGGTTTGTCTGGGACTCCACATAATTACCAGATTCTCTTTCAGTGGGGTGTGGAAGCAAAACCTGCAGCAGAATAAACACCAGTGTATCTGCTGTAGATTTCCTGGATCTGTGTTTTCATGACCCCTTTCAACCTGCTGCTTGTCCAAATTCTGTAAAATCCAGAATGAAGCCTAAGTACATTAGTTTATACTGTCATTGCAAAAGGACAGATTTCTGCAATATAAAAAATATGTACTGACCTCTACTGTCTTCTAACCAAAATCCCATTTTCCTCCTTGACCATTCTAATTCACAAAGTTCAGAGCTGCAAACGTGAGAATCTCTCAACAGCCGAGTGCCTGGTCCTGTCTTTTATAACAGCCAGCAGTGACATTTTGAACATTCTGAACCTGGACCTGCCAGAGCAGGTTCCATCTCCATCCCTGCATTACTGTAGAAGTCAGGACATCATTTTCCCGGAGAAAAAGCTGCGGGTGAGTGTGTGGCTGATGAAAGRCAGCTGAGCTTGCAGTGACCCCGGGAGGGGACGTTTGCTGACAATTCTGCACGGCTCCCATTAGCAGTGCCAGTTGTGCACATGCAGAGCAGGGAAAGGGACTGCAATTAACGTGTTTATAGAGGAAAGTGCTGCTGCCGCTGTGCTGCTCCCGGCTGAGCCGAGAGTGACTTCCCCAGATAAGACCCTGCTGGTGCTCAGCTCCTAAATAAGGTGAGTCAGCCGGGGCGGTGGGAGTGGGGATGGCAGAGGGAATTTGCCGTGGTGGATTTGAAGTGCTTACCTTGCAGTCTGCACTGCAGCCTCCACCTGCTCGCTGGTGCTTTGTTATTTACTGTGAATTTAACAAACCTTGCCCTCTGTTGATAAGGAGTTTTAGTGCTCAGCTTAGTCCACCAATTTCCCCCGTGCCGCCCCAAGCTTTTCTAATGTCACATTTATTTTGGTGACTACGATGCCTTTGTGTGCCCTCACGCTGGCAGCAGTGCACGTTAATTCATCAGGCCCGACAGAATGTAAAATTACAGCACAACAATGAGAATGCTGGCCCCGCACTGGTGGAAAATTAGAGCATGGTCATCCAGGGAAACTCGAGTTCCCTTTGGCAGGAAAACCTTTTGTAATTCAGAGCAGGTAAACCCAGTAGTTGTTCAGGCAGGGTAATTCTCTCTCCAGTGYCTTCTCCTAGATGGGGATCTGGGGAAGGATCTCTGATGTGGGCACACAGGGAGATCTGCATCTGTTCCACCTCAGGCTCTGATTTCACAAGCTGAACAAAACTGGATTGACTCCACAAAGGATTAACAGACTTCGAGCAAAACCAACTTGTGCTACAGGAAATGTGGGGACATAACAGGTTCAGCTTGGCCCTGACCACATCACTCACCAGAGGATTCTCTGGTGCTCTCAGCAGGAACAGGGTGCTGCACACTCTCTTCTGAGCGGAGCTTTTTGGGTTCTCCTCACCAAAATGGGAGAATTCACACTGTGCCTGCYTTGAGCTTCCTCTGGCTGCCCTCAGGTGAACGGTTCTGTCTCACTCCCTCCCCTGGCTGCTGAATTTAGGCAGCCCTTGTGCCTCATCTGAAGCACAGAGCAAGAAGTCTATGAAAGGGTATAGAAAAGACAAAGAAGAGAAGTTTAGGAACAAATTGAAATCTGCCCCCTTCCCTATTTCTAAAAGCAAATCTCATCATTCACAACCACAGAGTGGGATTAACCCCTTGTTTCAGTGTGGGCTGGGGGTGAAGGTGTTTGCAGCCAGCCCAGCTGCCAGCAAGGCTCTGTGCTCCTTTCTGGAATTCACTCCATGTGCACAGGAGGCACAGAGCATGGATACTGCTGGAATTCCAGCAGCCACCCTGTACACTGAGGGCTTGTCCCAGCCTGCTGCAGGAGAGGGAAAAGTCTGCAGGAGTTCTGTGCCGACAGGGGTGAGGGATGGAAAGACTGATTAGAAAAGGGTGCTTTTTTATTCCTCTCTTCTCAGTAACATTAGCTCAGTTTTAAGCTGATGGCAGCAGAATCCTGTTGTGTGAGGACCCTGCTGCTCCCAGCCCCTGCCCACCACCATTCTGRCCCTGCTCTGTTGGCTGCCCACACYCACTGCTCTGCACAAGCCCAAAGCTGTGGGGACAAACAGAAGTGGCTGCAGGTGCAGTGCCCCAAATCCTCCTTTGTGATGTGCCTGGACACTGGGAAACAAATCATGCAAGGGAAAAATAATCCCTCCATTCAATTTTTCTTGTTTATATCTTAGTATTGCCTTTAATTGCAGGGTCATCTGGCTGAAGAGTTTACCTGGTAGGAATGCAGTGACTCTGATTCACACYGGTTGGTGGAGCACCAGGTTATCACAGTGAAGTTTCAAGGAGTAAAGAAAGAGGGGGAAATGTATAATATACACATTATATTATAGCAGTGTATAATATATTTTAGCAAAACAGAAACTTCCAAGAATGTCGGAACTGTTCCCCTTTCATTGCTCTGGCTCTTCAAATTTCTCCTCTTGCACCAAAATAGACTATTTGTTTATTACAGCAGGAACTAATATTTTCCCTGTAGCCAGTTAAAAGAAATACATCCTCTTTGTGGCTTTGAAAATCCCTACAGGATTATGAATGAATACTTCAAGAGTGTATTATAAATTCAGACATGTCTATTGGGCTTTCAAGTATCACAGCGGGAGCTTCTTACTGAGGCAACCTGAGGGTAAAGGCTTTCCCACCTTTCCAAAGTGACTCCTCCCACAAAATTTTCTTGGGCTGAAGTTAAAAAAAAAAAAATAAAACGCCACCACCCTACCTAGTTCAGCTTCTTAGAGCTGCTCCATTCTAAGCAGAAGTGAATATAGATATAATTTAGTACAGTCACACCCCCAGACGTTGCTCTGGAGCCCGCTCGGTTTTCCTGCTGCCTGCAGTACCTTGCACGCCCTTTATTGCAGGATGTTCCTTGGAACCGAGGTGCTTTTTCATTTCAAAGCCTGAGCGGGCCGGGTGAGGAGCTGTCTGTCTGTCCTGGATGTGCTCGGAGCACCTGCCATTGTCTCCCAAATTCCGCCGCAGGTCCCGTTTGCCAACTGGCAGCGCCACGGGGCCGTGAGAGGAGCACAAAGTGGGATTAGACACAGCCCATTTCCCCATCCCCTGCTGCGAGTGCTGAACCAGCAACTTCCCCGTGTTTTGATCAGATGCGCTCGGCGCTGACAGAGAAATCAGGGACGGGAGGAATCAGCAACAAAGAGGCAAAATCAAGGGCGGCTTGGAAGGGAAGAAYGGGACTAAAGAGAGTTTTAAAAGCGTACGGCTTTGAATCTATATGTACTTACTTCTAAGGGGGATGAGGGGTGTTGCTGCTTTCAAAAGAATTCGCATTTTTTTCAGGCTTTTGAATGCACATCGCCCCCAGAAAAAACCTCCAGTGGGCTGAGCCTCCGAATGAAGGAGGAGATGAAAATGAGTTTTAGCTGGAAACTGAAGGGCAGTTGTTAAGAGCTCCTGTCAGGCAGGCTTTGAAATTTAAGAACCACCTGCAGCAACTGGTGTAGGTGGTAGTTGTAACACTGTGCATGATGCTGGCTTAATGGCTCAGCAGATGTGCAGGGGTGTAGCTTCTTCAGAGAGCCAGAGGGGCTCAGAGRCATGAAAACACCGTCCTTGGGGATGTCAGCTCAAAGGACGGGACATTATCCAGAGAAGGTCAAAGAAGGTCTCCAAGGATTTTACCTGGTCTGTGAAATATCAGAGAGGAGAAGCTGGGGTTGAGGTGCTCCAGTATTGTAGCAATGGAGAAAGGTCCGGGATTGGCAACTCAACAATCCTGATAAAACACACAGGACACAGGACACAGGACACAGGACACAGGACACAGGACACAGGACACAGGGCAAGGACACGGGAGCTGCTGTGTCTGACCATCTCCAGGGCCCAGGGGTGTGTTCCTGACACTGCACACGCAGGTTTGTGGAACTTGCAGCCATTAAGGAAATTGTCTCTCAAAGAAAACCTTGGAGTAAGAGGAATGAAGAAAACTTCCAGAAGGAGACATACCCGTTCCTGCATTATGCTGCYGTTTGCCGTGCTGCAATTCCAGCTAAATCTAAGGATCTGTAGAAATTCTGACTGTCTAAACTCTCTCTTTAAATCATAAAAACCCTTGGGTGCAGAAGGAGAACGTGCATATGACAATACACACACACACACTTCCAAATTCTTGCACATGTACTCAATTTCAAACATGTACAGAATTCTCTCAAGTCTTCTGAAATGCTATTTAAATATTAAATCAATCATGCACACAGGCACTCTTGCAGAACAGTGGTCTGGGACACAGCCACTCCTCAAGCATCTCTCAGAACAATCTGGAGCTGGATTTCGGGAAGGTGTAGGAGAGGAAGGAACCTGCAAATCGATGACACAAATCTSTGTGATTTAAAATCAGCACAACACATGACAAGAAAACCCCACAATTTCATCCAAGCTGGACTAGAAGGCAAAAGCCTACTCCTAGTTATTCCATTTTGTAGTGAACTTCTTGGTCTGAGTCCAACATTTCTGCGTTTCCATTGATAAAACTGGAGACCAGCTTCGTCTGATGCTCTCTGTCTGGCTTATTAAACCTGCTAATTTGTATTTATAACTATAAATATAGAGATCATAACCCGGGTCGAGCACTTTCTAAAATTCCCCGGTGTAGACTCACACAGTACAATACAACCCCGAGTTTTAGTTGGCAGGAAAAAAAGGATGGAAGCAATAAGATCTTAAGCACTTGAAAAAACAAGATTGTTATCTCGGTTTTTCAATGCTATTAGGAGAAAAGTAGCCAGCAATATGTAGGTCATCCTCAGTAGCTGCTTTGGGAGTCTGTGAACAATTTAAAGGAAGGAAGAGGTTTCCCTTTGTGGCTGAATAAGTCACTCTATATCCATGAAGGAGCTGCGTCTCAGCCCGAAGGGAGCGGCATTATCGGCAGATGAATGAACGGGGCACTCTGTGTTGTGCCAGGAGCACCGTCTTTGAAAACAAGGGAGACCAGGAAAGTGGATTCAGCGTGGCTTTTATTTTCCTGTCTGCCATTGTAACCCGGCTCCTCCATTAACTCATTCTTGTCAGGCCCAATTGAAAGTGACACTTAATAACTCACACGGCATCTGCTCCCACTGCTGCGACAGCCACGGGGCCGTGCCTGAGGATGGACTGTGCTCTGGGAGAGGAGGAATGGGCACTGCTGGAATATCCAGGACAGAGGGGAGAGGCAGGAATGGGCACTGCTGGAACATCCAGGACATATGGGAGAGGCAGGAATGGGCACTGCTGGAACACCCAGGACAGAGGGGACAGACAGGAATGGGCACTGCTGGAACATCCAGGACAGAGGGGAGAGGCAGGAATGGGCACTGCTGGAATACTCAGGACAGATGGGAGAGGCAGGAATGGGCACTGCTGGAACATCCAGGACAGAGGGGAGAGGCAGAATGGGCACTGCTGGAACACCCAGGACAGCTCAGAGTGTGCTCAGGGGCCAACCAGCTCCTCCTCAGGTCACCTGGAATCTCCAGTTCCTGCCAATGCACTGGTGAAAAGGCTGCTGAATACAAATATTCTGCTTCAACCAAGTTATCAAACTTAAAAAATATGAATTCTTTTGAAAGTAAGGAATGAGACTCATTCCTTACTGACAGCACCTCACTCACTCCGTGAAGCTGCAGTGGGATTTCCCAGCAGGCCGGGGCTGGATCTGAGCTGGAAAAGTAGCAAATGTTGATATTTTACAGCCAGGCACAATGGCAGCAGCACGGCAGGGTGCCCCTGGGCACTGGTGTCACACTGGTGTCACACAGGTGTCACACAGGTGTCACACAGGTGTCACACAGGTGTCACACAGGTGTCACACTGTGAGCTCCAGCAGCTCTGAGTGCTCCTGCCGGTGCCTGGGCATTGCAGAGACTGAGACTCTGGGCTTTATAGGGGACATGTGGGGACACCTGGCGACATGTGATGTTATGTGACACAGGACATATGCTGACATGTGATGACATGTGATGACATGTGATGACACGTGATGACATGTGATGACACGTGATGACACGTGATGACACACGGTGACACGCGGTGACCCGTGGTGTGACAGCAGCTGCCACGCTCCCCTGCACTCTGAGCACAGCCCCTGCCCCAGCCACCCCCAGCTCTGCTGCCTGAGCTGAGCTGAGCAAACAAAACTGGCCCCACTCAGAGGTTTGCACTTGGGTTCTCCAGGAGACCTTTCTGTGCTCAGCCCCGAGCTCCAGATCCATTCCTGGTCCCAGAGGGGGCCTGGAGCAGCTCCTGGAGTGCCCCTGCCTGAGGGACCCAGCACAGCCTCAGCATCTGCCCACATCCCCACACCTCTGTAAAGCCCAAACAGCAGAGCCTGCCCGTGCCAAATCCTGTTTTTCCTGGCACCAGTGAGCAGGACAGCAGGTTCTGGTGCAGTCACTTTGTYCCCTCTGTCAGGCAGGACAAATCCTGCCTTTAATCACCCCAGTCTCTGTGAACACTGCTGGCTGCAGAGCTGATGTGTCACAGCACTGCCACAGTGATGCTCTCACAAACCTCTTGGCTGAGTTTTTCATGTTGTCCTGGTGCCAGGTTTTTGTGCTGTGGTTCATCCTCACCTGTGCCCTTTTCTGGATGGAGTGCAAGGAAGGAAACCCTCAAAAGTGGGACAATTTTCCCAGTGATRATCTTTACTGTCTCCTTTTCCTTCCTTTCCTATCCCTCCCCTTATTTCGCTAGATTCTTTTGCAGTGGCCTAGATTTAACATCCTTTTACAGCTGATTCTTGTGGCTGCAAAGCCCTGCTAACATCACATTGTACCAGTCAGAAAAAAATTATTTAGGGCAGGGAGAGTCTTTTTGGTCTGTGTTAGCACACAGATGTCTTGAGACAGAGCTGAAACTCAGAGATGCTGCTACAGTGTGAATGGGAGCAGGAGATTAAACACATTTATATCCATATCTCTGCATAGAGAACGGGGAAGGTAAATATACCTAAAATGTGAAGGGAAACTTTACTCCTTTTATTTCTGGTCCATAATCACCCTACTCCCCTTTGTTTTTTCAGACATCAGCTATTTCTTTACCTTCCCTTCTATAACCCCTTTCCTCAGTCTTTCCATGCCCTTAATATTCTTGCTGCTGAGTTGTTGGTGTATTGTTCACAGCCACTCACCCTAGCAGAAGGTAACAATGGGAATGATCCACTGAAACAATTCTTAAAATCATTACCGAAAAATCCTGGTCAACAATTCTTAAAATCATTATTGAAAAATCCTGGTCAACAATTCTTAAAATCATTACCGAGAAATTCTGGTCAACAATTCTTGCAGTCATTACCAAAGCAGCCTGAAGAGGACAATTCCCAAACACGGCAGCACAAGGCTGTGCATGCATCTGCATTTCTGTTCCACCACAAGTCCAGAACAGAGTTCTTGGTTTCCCTTGCAGCAGCCACTAATTTCTGTGTGTTCGTCACGGATCACCATCCCCCCTTCTGCTGAGTCAGGGTTTGCATGGCTGTGCTCTGGACCAGACCTTGCAGCAATTTTGAAAGCAAAACCAATGAAAAACAAACCTTGCTTCTACTTTTTTCCCCCTTCAGTTGCTATTTTTAAACCAGAAAATATCTCAGTTCTGCTTTGGGATGCGACCAAAATAAAGCAGTGATTCAGAGGAAAATAATAAAGGGGCCAAGAATAAGGGAATGAGGATTTCTGCCATCTGTTCTAACAAGACACAGAACCACAGGGTAACTGTGTGGAGGCAAAAAGGAAAAAAAAAAAAGATCTTTGTTTGAAGAACTTGCAAGTAACTCAAGAGCTGCGGTTCCCTTCCCTGAGTGCAGGGACTGTGTCATCAAAGGGCTGTTTGCACCCACAGCATCCAACAAAGGAGCTCGAGAGACTCAGGAATTTAGCTAGCATCCATTTCTGGGGGTCTGAATGGGCCTGCTGCGTGTGACACCGAGCTTTGTGTGACACTGAGCTTTGTGTGATACCGAGCTTTGTGTGACACCGAGCTTTGTGTGACACCGAGCTTTGTGTGACACTGAGCTTTGTGCCCTGTGAGCTCCAGGTCCCCTTCTCTGCCCGTGAGTGTGTGAGTGCCTGTGTCGGACGGATGATCTCAGCTCCTCGAGTGGTTTCCATTGTGGGGCTGCTCATCCCCTCCAGGCCGGGTGCATTTACTCCGTCCTGTCACGGGCAGCCTCTGTGCAGCACGAACAAAACCAGGATAAATAAACACAAATATTCATCATTCCCGGCCTCGGAACTGYTGAGGGTTGCAGGGGAGCTGTGTGAAAACGCTGCCCAGCAGTGCAGGGGGGTGGAAAGAGGCATTTGTCTGCGCTGGTGTCACTTCTCTGTGCCGATGGGTTTGGACAAAGGAACATTTAATCCTTAAAGCTCCTATAGCTGAACAGCATCTGATTGCTGCCTGAAGTGGGCTGGCAGGACGGGCGCCCWGCACTGTCAGAATATTTTCAAGGGGAGAATCTTTCTGTCCCCGTTGCAGAGTGTGATCAGAAAACCTCCGATTAATCCCCCTGGGGACTGAGACGGTACCAGAGGGGGTCAGTCCTTAATCACTTCCCAAGTTCTTTGCAGCTACAAGGAGAAAACTCTTTAACCCTTTAACCCTCTGCTCCCGGAAGGGTCCATGCACTGTCCGTGCCCCGGCTGTGTGTGAAATGCTCCTTTGTGCACSGCAGCGAGGGCTTTGGGCAGGGCTGTCACACCCACGGGGGTCGCCTCCTGTGCCTTGCCGACCATCATCAGTGCTTTAGGAAACAGATGGACCAAAGCCATKTAAAGTGATGTTTGCCAACAAGGATCAGGAGCTTGTTAAACACCCACCCGAASAGGCACCTCGAGCCTCTGCCATTTACTGCGGGGCTGCATCCGAAATTCACTTCTCTAAAACCCCGCGGGAACGGCACGGCACGGCCCTGCTGCAGGCACAGCCCCGAGGGGCAGCTCCTGGCCCGGGGCAGCAGGAGGAGCAGGGCTCGGACACACCTGTCTGCACCCACTGCCCTGCAAACCATGCAGATGTGCAGCTGCAGAAGAAGCAGGGCTCGGACACATCTGTCTGCACCCACTGCCCTGCAAAACCTGCAGATGTGCAGCTGCAGGAGGAGCAGGGCTCGGACACATCTGTCTGCAGGGCTGTCCCCTGCACTGCAAACTCTCCAGATGTGCAGCTGGGCTGGGGCTGCTCTGCCTCCCTGCTCACACTGCAGGTCGTGGCCACAGCTCCTGCCACAATCAAAGCTGCTCTGCCTGTGAAGGGCTGGAGCTGCCCTGGCTCCAGCAGAAGGGCAGGAGCACAGAGCCGTGTCAGAGGCAAGGCTGAAGAGTTCACAAGTCCTGCAATGGAAACACCAGGATTTGCTGACTTTTTCTGGTTTTAACCAGTGAAATACCTTTGTGTTAATAAACTCATTTTAACTATGGGGGGAAAATGAACTGAAGTCACACGTGCTAAGCCGGGCAGTAAAAGAAGCAGTTCTTACCTATGGGACTTGAGAAAGAGCTTGTTTCAACAGAGCTTGACTCAGAACCTTCCAGTGCACATCTGTGGCTCCACAAAGGCAGACAAAGTTTCCTATCAATTGTCTTCTTCAATTGTTTTCTGCTCGTAGTGAATCAGTGGCTGTTCCTCACCTTGGGAGCTTTTTATTCAGGGTGCTCATCTTGCCACCTTGGAGGCTGCATTGACCACCCTGTGCCAGAGTTTATACTTAGATAAACAAAATGCAYCTGACTGTTAGTGCAGATCTAGGTAAGCAAACAAAATATCTTTCTTCTGCTAAAGAGGTTTGGCTGTGCAATCAAAAGTAATTCAGTACCTGTTTAGCCTCGGTGCTGGCTAACAAAAGGCAGATTCCACGCCCTCATGGAAGAAAGATCAAAGGCTTCTTTGGCATTAATGAATGTTAAGCAAAAACCCCAAATATTTAATCAAGAGGGAACAAAACCTTAGGACTCACACAGCTGTGAGCATTTTTGCAGGTTTTCATAGCTGATATTTGAATCGTATCTGAGGGTTTGTTACCATATATCTGAACAGAGTTAAAGTCAAAGACAAAGGGTGGGATTTTCAAAGTGTTTTTAAAACTCACAGATTCGAGTGGGGCCCAGGCTGGGACAATGGGGGAAGAGCTATTAGAGGCTGTCACTTCTGAAAGAGCATTTAATGTGATGGAGTGTGGTTATGACTCAGAAACACAACCAATACTTTAGAGGGAGCCAAAAAGGAAAGGATGCACCTGACTGGTTTTGTAAGGCTGGGTCCAAGTGATCCAATAATTCTTGCACAACCAAAGGGCAGACAGCTGATATCCTGGACCTGAAGGTTTGATTGCCCAGCTTAAAAAGCACAATGCACTTGTCACACAGCCACCCTGAACAATTATAATGATGCATTATTTTCACTGCAGTTGTGCTCATGAGCCTCAATGATGGATCAGAACCCACTTGGCAGTGACCCAGCACATAAAAACCCCAGGGRTTCTTTCCTCAGGGATTTTATGGAAGCTGATGGGCAGGAAAACCCCAGGAAACTTGGCCACTGGTACTGGCCCTCACAACAAGGAGCARTCATAAATCAAAAAGTTAAACACCACCAGGTGTTTAATTCATGCTGGTTTTGTCCAGACACCACGGCAGAGGAGAGGTTTTAGAGCACTGCAGGGATTACACTGCAATTACTTTGGGGATGTTTCAGAGCTTCTCCACCTGCTCACAGAGCTAACACAAACAAAGCCAAAGGGGCTTTGCTGAAAAATAATAATGAAGTGATCAAGGTGCCATCAGAAGGAGCAGTTGTGGCTATGACACCCAGCTGGTGTGTGAAAGGTGTTGGGTGACACAAGCCCAAAGAGCCTTGGGGATGTTTGGGTGACACAAGCCCAAAGAGCCTTGGGGGTGTTTGGGTGACACAAGCCCAAAGAGCCNGCCTTGGGGGTGTTTGGGGGACACAAGCCCAAAGAGCCTTGGGGATGTTTGGGGGACACAAGCCCAAAGGGCCTTGGGGGTGTTTGCAGTGTGGAGAGGGGCACCTTGCAGAGGGAGGACACAAACACACAACCCACCCCAGCCCAGAAATGGGGACACAATCCCTGCAGGAACGTGGGGATGAGAAAATCTGAGATCAGATGGAACTCGCTGGTGTGGGCACAAAGAGGTTTTACCCACCAAGACACCAACATGAGGAATCTGCGTTTCACCCTCGATCCAGGGCAGAAAAAAGGGATTTTAGCTGTGCTCTGTGGGCACAAGGGGAAGCCAGCACATACAACTTGGATGTGATGATCCATGGAGGAAAAGCAAGGCAGAAATAAAATTCAGGTTGTTCACCCAAAGGTTGGTAAGGATGAAAGAAAAAGAAGAAGCATCAAAGTTTGTAGGCAATCATCAGAAAATGTGGAGATTTCAACCTGGACAGGAGGGGACCTTCCTTTGTAAGAGATAAACAGAAAAACCAACTGAAAAATCAACATTCTGGTTAAAGAAAGAAAAAATGGAAACGGAAGCAGGTGATGATTTCTGTTGTAGCACCCAGCCTTGGCAACACCAGAAGTGCCACCTCCCTGCCCACCACAGGACAATTGTTTATGCTCATGCAAAATCATTAATTGCAAAAGAACCTTTCAAGTGCTGATGAGATCAAGTAATGCAGGGCTGTGACTGAAGGCACAACCTTGCACTGAGGCTTTAATTACAGTGATGATGCACGGAGTGGAGACAATCACCCTGCTCACCTCACACAGTCCCAGCTCCATGGGGAGGACTGGCAGTTATAAAAACATTATTTATTTAACTCTGCAACTGGTGCATTTACCGTGGAAATCAGTGAGCCAGGGGAAGAAAAAAAAAAGGCAGATTATTCTGTGCAATTTGTAAATGTCTACTTTCAAAGTAAACCACATGAAAAATTCATTTAAATGTTTCGGAGTGAAATGTTCAGGTGATGAAAATTGAGGAATCTCCTACAAAATCAATGAAGCTTTTCATCAGTTGAATATGCTTTGGTTAGCTCTTTACCTTTCTCTTTTTTTTTTCCTCAATATAGTTGAAGCCCAGTATTATTYATGTGGACTGCATAATGCCCCATTAGTTGAGAAATCACCTGGCAGATGAAATATTAATGTGGATAAAACCAACAAAAAATTACCTGCCAGAAAAATCTTGTTTAACAAACACTTGTGTGAAGTGCTCAGCTTCTTAGAACATAGATGATGTTGAGAATTTTTATTATTCATTATTARGAATGATGAAAAGAAGAGATATTGCTCTCTTAATCCACCAAAGCCCAAAAGGAATCTATGTTTTACAGAGAGGGAATAGAAAAACATGTGTTATATTCCCTAGAATGAGGTCAATGTTCATTCTTGAAGATCCAGAAGATGCACTTTGGAGCAGATAATTATGGGGGAAAATGATCTGTGAAAGTGCAGAAGCAGAAAAAGTCTCACCAAGGACAGTCTGTGTGCCAAGGTCTCAGGGGCACCTCGGGTGGGGCTGAACACTTTTCATTTTCAGAGGAAAGAAACAGAAACATTCTCCCAGCATCTCCAGAAACTCACCTCTGAATTTGTAATTGCCCCAGTGACCACCTGAATTACCTGCCTGCATCTGTAATTCGGGAATCTTTGTACCTCGACCTGCACTTTTGTGGCACTGACATCTTTTCCTGGGGCTGCCCTGGACTTCCACTGCAGCCCAGGCAGGAAATCCCAGCACGGAGGGGCTGGAGCTTCCCTGGTGTGGGCTGGGACACCTTCGGTCCTGTGGGGTCACAGGGGAGAAAGGGAAGGGAGTCTGGGAAGCGAATCAGGGAAGGGAATCAGGGAAGGGAATCAGGGAAGGGAATCAGGGAAGGGAATCAGGGAAAGGAATCAGGGAAAGGAATCAGGGAAGGGAATCAGGGAAGGGAGTCAGGGAAGGGAATCAGGGAAGGGAATCAGGGAAGGGAATCAGGGAAGGGAATCAGGGAA
>QVAJ01000056.1:3491772-3505889 GCA_003546035.1 Mixornis gularis | reverse complement strand
CTGCCCTGCATCCTCTGTGCCCACTCTGCTCTGCTCAGGGTGTCCCAACCTGCCACCTCCAAACCCTGCTGAGCTGAATGGTTTTTCTGGTGATGAGGAGCAGCAGCTTTCCACCGAGAAACAAGGCTTTTACCATCGTAATTAGGATTTTGTGGGTTTTGCCCTGACTCCTTTTCCCCTGCGGATCTCTTACTCTTACCTCGTTAATCTCTCCCCAGTAAATCACTGTTCTACCGAGCTACCTTTGCCAGAAAAAGGAACTTTCTGCCTTCCTTTTACCTGTTCACAAGCCTGTGGCAAACATCTGGTTCTTGGTTTAGTGGATGTGCACACCAACAGAATGCATTTCTTTTAGAATTTTTATCTGATAAATGCCACTGGACATTTCTTCCTCAGCAAGTCTCCCGTGGAGTGACTGGATTGTTAAAATAACCACATACAGACACTTCTCCTAAAAGTCTGAGATCAGCAAATACCTATTGGGCCTTGGCAGTAAAGAAAAATCCTATAAGGCTCGACAAATAAAAATACAAACTTGATTTCACTAAAATTTAAAATTACTGTGAAAAATAAAGAAGTTTAATATTTTTGAGATGTTGCCTTAATGACTTTTAATATTATTATCATTTAAGTAGTATGCGGCCTTCTAAGACAAAAATACAACTTGGTGTTAATTATTAATAGTTACATTAAATTAATTGTTTTGAAAATAAGTATATMATTTATTTTTAACAGTAATGATCTTCCAATTCCTCAAGTAGCAACTTCAGTATTAAACTGTTAAGACTGTTAGGAGTTACGGGACAGCAAGAGGTACACTGTCTGAATTAATTAATTCTTAAAATGCCCTCAAAGCAAATCACTACATTCTGCTGCATTTGCAGTGCACTAGTCCTGATGTAAAGGATTAGCATCGTTGTGTACTTGAGGAATCTCATTTGCTTACCAGTAACCYCCCCAAAATAATTCCTGGATAACTGCAAGCATGAAATAAAATCTGACCACTTGGTTTAGAGTTTAGCAAGAATCTATTTGGAGGACGATGCCTCCAGCCAATCATCATTTGTCATTTTTGTAGGAAAAGGTGCAGTTCTGCTCTGGGGACAATGAAGGGCCTAATCTGACAACTGAATAAACTCAGAGTGGCAGTGGGAACTCAGCCACTGCTGAACATCTCTCTGCACTTTTTTTCTTTTCCAGAACCCCGATGGCAGGCTGTAAGAATTTGTCACCAACAATGACAGCAAACCACAGTCTACAGCCCACAAAAGCAGTGAGTGTTTATTCCAGGGGCTGGGGCAGGTTGGAGAGAAGCCTGGCACCATCCCTGAGCAAACCTGCCCTGCTGAAGGCAGCACTGGCCCTTCTGTCAGATGTGAATCTCCTGGGAGGCACACACGGTGCTGGGGAGGTGACACACACAAACAGAACACCCTCCCGAGGGTCTCCTGCAGCAACCTGCAATACACAGCTCATTTTAAAACTGGGTGTTTCTGATGCCATTGGTTTAGCCAGAGCAGATCCAGACGCACAGGCATTAGTTCGGTAGTTTCAGAAGTGGATTTGTTTAGGGCCATGTCCTACTTTGGCTGCAGCACAATGTCCTCTGACAGGATTAATTTCCAGGGCATCTCAAAGCCCTGTGTCAGACACTGGCACACTGGCACAAAAGAGCCAAAAGATATTTTCTCTCCCTCAAAAGAAAAATCTTCTATCAAAAGCTGCTTTATCTATGTGCACTTTAGACATGAAGATTATTGATAATACCTGCGAGATCATTTCTGTCACTCAGGTTCCCCGTCACTGCTGGGAACACTCACAAAGAGCACAAAAAGGCAAGAGTTTATCTGTCACACKGCACAGATAAGTTGAAAAACCAGACCACCGCTACTAAAGAAGCTTTTGTTGGRAAATTCCCAGCCACAACACGACTGTCACAAGGATCCTCACTCCCCCCGAGTCCGTCAGGACCTGTATTTTCTGTGATGAGACCCCTGACAAAGACTTTTCTAGAGCAGCCTGGGTGAGAAAGTGAGGTCCTATCCCTGCCTGAGCTGATCGCCCAGCCTGGCCATCGCCTGGAAAAGTGCAGGGAAAACTTCAGGTTCCCACAAAACCAGACTCCACTAGGAACTTCTTGAAAACCTATTTACAATTTGAGCTTCCATCGGGTAACTTCCCTGAAGCAGCATTCAAATCCTGCGTTTGCACTTCCCGGTCTCCCCTAAGTCTTCCCACAGATTTGGGTGGTGTTGGAAAGGGGAGCAGTCCCCCGGAGGGTAGAGACTGAGCTGTGTTCCAGCTGTGTGAAGGGAGGCAGCGATCTTTAACATGCCGAACGCAGCCTATGCAAATTTGGCAGGGGTGTTAACCGAGGATCATTGTTGTAATCTCAGCGCTTTGTAAACACGGTCCTGCTCGACATCGCCGCAGCTTTTTACATCACTAAAGCCCATTCAGTCTCCTCAGTGGCGGAGGCTCACAGAAATACCTTCAAAATCCATTTATTTCATTTCACCTTGCGACTTCTTTCGAGTGAATCACCGTTCTCTCTATACTTGCAGGCAAGTATAACAACTACTATTATAATTCAAAGTGGGCTTTTCTCAAAAGATCCAGGAAACAAGTTTATTAACTGCAAAGCACATCCGAGAAAATTTAGAACACACAAAATTATCAAACTAAACARCATATTTTATTTTTAATAAAATAGTGGAGCGTGAAAAATAATTGTATATTACAAATATATACAGCCCAGCACTGTGCACCCCCAGCACAGTAAAGAGTATCACTCTATACAAAGCTTCCCTTTGCAGAATCTAGTGCTTCTTGATCTATTCATAGTGAGAATTTGTTTAACAATAGAAAGAGTCAATAAGCCCTTTGGGTCTCTTTGAATTGATCCCCCCCTTTTTTTTTGCACAAATCAGTCCAAACGTGTATAACATTGGCTTGATTTCCATTAAAAAGCCACAAAATGTAACACTAAAGGGTTTCTGAGGACTAGACCTCTTAGTTCTTTTGTTAAGAGATTTCTTTTGTTGTCTTTATGTACAGCAAAATACTTGTTTCTCTTTTCATGTCATGGTAAGGAAAAAAAAATGTATTGCACATTATTCTTATTCACAAAGTTTGTGTCTGGAGCAGGAAGTTTCTCTTTCGGTGAAAGAATATTGGTGAGCATTATAGATCGAGCCTATTTTTAGGCACTCCAGGCCCCGTGGGCTGAGAGCAGTTGTGAAGGGTTTTAAAGTTAGCACGGAGGTTGTTTTCCCAGAGATCATCCTCGCTCAGGACAGGCCTCCGTGTCCCTGCAGGGACAATGCTCACTTAGAATGGGCACTTCTAAAATCCAACCATTGCTCCAGGAAACTCGACTCTACCTTGTTACTCAAGAGAGCTGAAGGAAACCCAGCCCAGCTACGTGAAAAAGTTAAATAAGTGTTGSTTGTTGTGTTTGGTTTTGTTTTCGTGTCGGTTTTGTTTAATCTGAGGGATGGGTGGATGTAATTCTTAACTACAAATTAGTAACAGAACAGACCGTTTTAATTCACAATATTTCTTTCACTGAAAACCTTTCCATGAGTAGGTTTACCTTCAGTTTTTCACCAGGTCCTGAATTCAGCATGATAYATTTTTGTGCCTTGAGATATTAAACTGTTCTGACAAAAAAAAAAGCACCATTCATGTTTTAATTTCTGACTGCTACCGTGGACAYTTGTAAGTCTGTGAGGTGAGAGAGTCTTTTCTAAAACCTGGTCACACACAAGTGGGCGGTTGTAACGTTGATTCATATTTTGCAAGGTGAGTTTTCTGTGGATGTTGAGGTTTTTTGTAGATTCCACTGCTCGTGATGACACTCGCGGGTTTTCTCCTACTCCTCTTCTTTAACCTCCGACTACAAACATTTTGCCAGGATTGGAGAGTCTTGGAAGTCCAGATCCACATGCCACTAGTGATGCCCACAACTAACAACATAAAAATTTTGACCATAAAAATTTCTACTGCTGGTATRGAGTTATTCATCATGCAGTCTAAATTTTTAGTCTGATTGTTCATCTTGCATTTCTGTTGAGTTGCCACGATTTTCCAGTAATCCATGTTCAGCCTCTCATAAAAATAGCAAGCTATCACACAGGTTGCAGGCACCGTATACAAGACTGAGAAGACACCAATCCTGACCATAAGCTTCTCCAGCTTGTCGGTGTTTTCTCCACCTGTTTTCATCACCCTCCTGATGTGAAAAAGGGCCACGAAGCCGGAAAGGATAAAAGAAGTGCCAATGATTAGATAACAGGCCAAAGGAATGAGCACGAAGCCCGTCAAGGCGTTCACATCCATGCTGCCCACGTAGCAGAGCCCCGTCAGCTCGTCCCCAGCCACCCTCCTCATCACCAGGATCATGATGGTCTTCACGGCCGGGATGGCCCACGCTGCGAGGTGGAAGTAGCTGCTGTTGGCCTCGATGGCCTCGTGCCCCCACTTCTTCCCGGCCGCCAGAAACCAGGTCAGGGTCAGGATCACCCACCACAAGGAGCTGGCCATGCCGAAGTAATAGAGGACCAGGAAGACGATGGTGCAGCCGGTGCTCTCCAGCCCCTCCTGGATGACATAGAGCTGGCCGCTGTCCCTGTCGCAGGCGATGCTCTCGGCGCCCGAGAAGAGGCGGATGATGTATCCCACCGAGTAGACGCAGTAGCACATGGACAGGAAGATAATGGGCCTCTCGGGGTACTTGAAGCGCTGAGGGTCTATGAGGAAAGTGAGCACGGTGAAAGCGCTGGAGAAGAAGCACAGGATGGACCAGATGGCAATCCAAACCACGGCGAACTGCTTGTCGTCCCTGCTCCAGTAAACATCCACCCCCGGCGTGCAGAGCGGCGCGCAGGAAGCGCTYTTCTCCACATGGTGGAACTTGCCGGGGTTTTCGCAGGACGTTCTGCTCGGGCCGTCCTTGTGCTGCTGCAGGTCGTGGCCGCTGCTGGGCCGCTGGGGACGGAACATGGGGGGCAGCATGCTGGAGCCCCGGGGCGGCTCGTCCGACCCGTTGTTGGGGGCTTCCATGCACAGGTAATTGGGGTCGTTCTTGTTGGGCAGTTTGCTGCAGTCCAAGGAGTCCGGCCACTTAAAATTGAACTGCTCCATAATCGGGGAGCACTTCAGCCTCGCCTGCTCGCACATCACCCTGCAGGCCGGGATCGGCGTGGAAACCTGCTCCGTGCACATCGGGGCGTAGAGGGAGCACAGGAAAAATTTCAGATGGCTGTGGCAGCCGTACTCCACCAAGGGGGCAAACTCGTGCAGCTGGATGGCGGCTTCCCTCTGGTTCTCGTGCCCCATCAGGTTGGGCATCCTGGTCATGTTGTAGCCGATATCCTTGCACATGGGGATCTCGATGGGCTGGCACCTCCCGTCGCCGGGCCGGTCGATGTCCATGGAGCTGATGGCCGCGCAGCAGCCGCTGAGCCAGCAGAGCAGCAGCGCGGTGCTGCCGGCCGCCGGCCCCATTGTGGCGGCTCTGGCGCGTCCGGAGCGCGGGGCGGGGGCCGCGGGGCTCACAGCAGCGGCCGGCCCGGCCCTGCCCGCAGCAGCAGCAGCGGCCCCGAGCCCGGCGGGGCCGCGGGGCGGGCGGAGCGGGGCGGCATCGCCCGGGCCGGGGCGGCCCCGCGGGGAGCGCCCGGGAGGAGAACGGCGGAAGGGAAAGCGGCCCCGCTCCGCGGACGAGCCGAACTTACTGCGGGCGGCCCGGCAACTTTCTGCTCCCCGGGTTTCCACTTTGGCGATCCGCCCGCCCGGCTCCCGTCCCTCCGCCGGTCCCCGGGCGATGTCCGCGGAGCTCGGTGCGGGCACGGCCGGGCGCTCACCGCGTCCCCTCGCACATGTCCCGGGCGCCTTTCGGAGCCGAGGGCGTCTCCGGGGATTCTCCTCTCCTCTCCTCCGGCGGGTCGCGGCTCCTCACTTTCTTGCCGAGAGGTGGGGATTGGTTTATCCGAACGCGGAATAAAGGAGGAGGAGGAGGAGGAGGGGGAGGAAATATCTAAGCCATTGAAGAGGGGGGACTGAAAGATCCCCCCCCTGCTCGCCGCCCTCTGGTCTGGGTTTGCAATAGGTCGGCTCCGGCTGTGCCGAGCAGCGCTGCGGTGTCCGCGGTGTCTGTGCCGGCTCCGCTCCCCCCGCCCGCCGGCTCCTGGGGCCGCGGCAGCAGCTGGGCCTTTTGGGGGCGGCTGAATCCCAGCAGAAAAAAAAAAAAAAAAAAAAAAAAAAAAAGCTAAACCCGAGAAGAAGAAAAAAAACCTGTGCAGGATCCGCCTCGCATACGACATCCACTTTGCATGAGAAAGGTGAAGCTGACACGGCGATTACTTTCCAATCACTCGGAACGCCTTGAAACCTCCTTAAGGACCCCTACAGGTTCTCCTTGATCGGCACAGATTAGAAAATGCCCCATTTGTTTCTCTCTCCTTCTCCCTTCCCTTCCTTTCTGCTCTCCCTCCCGCTGCCCTCCCTTGAAAGTTTAACGAGACCTTTTCTTTCGGAGGCGTCAGCCCGCCCTCCCTCGCCCAGGTAGGAACGCGGGGAGAGCGGAGCCTTCAGACTCGGTGTCTCCTGCTGGCAGGGTTGAAGGTGGTGCCTCCTTGACTGCCTTGATTGGAGGGGGGCAAAGCTTCAGCAGGGAGGATGTGGGGAGGAGGATGCATTTTATGGCCGGTGCTATAAACTCTTCGCTGCCAGGGTCATAAAATATGCTTGCTTTCAGCCTGGAGTCTCAGCTTTTTTTTTCTTTTTCTTTTTTTTTTTTTTTCCAAATGTCGTGCTCTGTCTCGAATTCCTAAATGAACGGGACAGGCGGGATTGCTGGCGAAGTACCTGATTATGGTTTTAATCACAATATGGCATCACTCGGAAAGTAGCTTGTTTTTTTGGTTGGGTTTTTTTTTTTTTTTTCCCTTCCTTAAATAAGAAATGCTAAGAGGACGAGAGACATACCCTTGGGGAAGTTACTTCATCCACTATAGAAAAGATGCTTACAGATTTTTGGAGACGGGAGTCGTTCTAAACTGAGTCGTGTTTGCTTTTTAAAGTCAAGCTTTGAGATTTATTTTGCTTATTGGTCTCTGAGAGCTGGGGAAGGAGGAAGTTAAATCCCCAGCCAAAGCAGAGCTCGCAGTTTCACAGAGGGAAAAGGAGCACAGTGAGCAGAAGTCAAAGATTAGCTCTGCTCAGCTCCCCCTTCCCCCGCCCGCCCGCCCCCCTTGGAGCTCACTTTTAGCGAACATAYTAATGAAGAAGGAAAAAATCTCTCTTTCATTTCATTCGTGCTCACCCGCACAAACCGGGCTCCTCTCCATCAGTGCCTGTTTCTTATCGAAAAGAACACGGATTCTCCTGGAAACTCCCAAATCCCGCAGGGTCACAGTTAATACCCCAGCAGCTCCAGAAAGGAAACTGTTGGCTTCCTCAGCTGTGATAAGGGTGAAATGGATCCCAGCAAGGACAACAAACCAGGGCTGATGTTTGTCTGGGGAAGCCCTGAAGATGTGGCCAGCTCTTGCCAAGGACTAAAAGCCATCAGAAAAACCTGCCTCGAGAAGCCAGGTCCTTTCTGTGGCTGTTCAGATTATATTTATAAAGCTCTGGTCTCAGGGGCCGACCTTTGCTGGGACACTCAGATTCCTCAGGGGATGTTTCCAAAGCAGGCAGTGTTATGAGCAGAAAAAGAGCTTTATTTATTTTAGTGTGTCTGTGTGTGAGAGAGAGAGAGAAAGGGTGTGCTGGGGCATTTCCATTCTTCATTAATCTAAGCCTGTTTTCTTAGTATTTGTATTCATCCTGATTCCTCTTCTGGAGAGCTCAGCTGGGGGTAGCAGGGAAGTGTGGGGAAAGCTTTTTCAAGGGACGAGTAAATTCTACTTTAAAAAGTAGAATTTAAATAATAATAAAAAGTAGAATTTAAATAATGCATAACAGGCACATATTCAGTGTTTGTTTTATCCAGCTGGATTGTTTGGGAGCTTGTTTTTCTTTCCCTTTTTTTTTTTTTTCCCCAACAAGTATTTTTGTAAAGCATATTCTATCACCACTGACATGAAAGTAATCTAGAAAAAATACAAGATATAAAACATGGCCTTTTTCTTCTGTAACACTGATAGCAACCTTTTTCTCCTAAGAGGCAGAAAAGAKACACAAATGAAAGTGAGGGCAAAAAAAAGGGGGGGGAACCTCCAACCTTTGTAGTTGTGTCTCTCTTAATTGATCTTTCATGTGCCAATTTAAATCAGCCTTGTTTTCCTAGCCATTATTTTAGCCAGTGCATCCTGCTTTAGATCATTTCTTTTACTTTCTATATTTTTAAAGAGCCATCTACGACCATCAGGCGCCGAATGAGCCCGAGCCGGCGAGAGTGACAAACAGAACATCATTGCGGAAAAACCAGAGCGCTGAGAAATCAGCAACTGGAAGATACCTCTGTAACTAATAAATGAAAAGAACCTTTTGAAGGCTCCAGCTGAAAAGATATTTTATTTTATTTTATTTTTTTTTTTTCTCCTGTGTGTGGGATTTGAGATGTGTGATTCTATGGAGCAGCCAGGCACCCCTGCTGCTAGGCCCTGGCTAGGAGTTGGCCCCCCTCTGGCAAATGTTATGGAGAATTGGGAGGAATTTTATGGCTGTCTTTTCCCTCAGCTCTTTTTTCTTTTGTCTTCTTTGAAGAATGACTTTAGACATTTTATTTACATATTTAACCATGGATGAAAGAGGAAAAAGAAAGCATTTGGGCCGTTGTGGGAATAGTGATATGTTTAAATTAATGGAAATCTTATTAGGCTTCTAAAATTTTAAGCAAAAGATTTTTAATGAAACTTTATAATTAAACATGATTTCAAATAATGTGCCAACTCGCAGGAAGGATGCGTTTCTCCCTCTAGCTATTCATCTCCCCACCTCCCAAAAATGTGCAGAGGAATAATCTCTATCTTAAAGTCCAGCTCTTCTTCTGTCCCGTAAGGAAAAGATTTAAAAACTGGAATATTTAATAAGGCACGCACTAATTCAAACCATAACTAAATATTTCCTAGGTAAAGCAAACCATAAACGAGCCAGGAAAAAAAAACCAAAMCAAAACAAACCCCACCAGTCCCTGCAATGGCAAAGTTCCATGCTGGATAATCTATTACAGTGGCAGTGGAATAAAACACTTTGATATGGCTGATGGTGAAAATCAAAGTTGCATCCATTCTATCCATGTTGGAGGCGTTGGAAATTACAGAGCCAGGCAAGGTTCTCTGAAATGGGATTAAAGGAGACCCAAATAATCCATTTGAGGGAAAATGTTCTGACGCTTCAGCAGCAAAGAGAAATGGAACCAGCAGCTCGGGGAGTTGAAGAGTTAATTAGAACATTAAAGATTTTTAGTGAAATAGTCTAAATTACTTACGAGGAACAATGGAGTGTCATGACAGAACGTGAACTGCTATTGACAATCCTGTATTTAAGAAGTCTGTAGCTGTAACTGATTTTCAGGTTTAATATTTCTGGCCAGCCATTTATTGCACAAAAAAAAAAATAGAGATCAGTTTAATGTTAATCCCATTCAATAATCCTATCCTCATCTATATTTTTACACATTCATTCACTTTTTAACTCACTCATTTTATTCCAGTAATGAATTCTATTTATATATTATTATAAACCACAGACATTAAAGCATATATATTTAAAAAATTGTTAGCCATAGAGATAACAACTGTGAAAGAAAAGGATCACACACACAAAAAGAAAGCTGACAGCACGTTATAAGCCTGTACTTCTTACTGAATTTCCACTGGATATTAATAAAATTAAACGGCATGCAGAGAAATGTTTATTTTTTAAACCAAATGGGTTTATTTTTTCCTAGCTACAGAATCTTTGTAGCGGTTTTCCCCCAGAATTTAAGCAAACACGTCTGCCTGATAGGACAGGCACTCTGAGAAATATTCCCATGCAAGTGCGAATCCGCACAATGCACAAAAGTTTTAATTGCCTTAGAAAGGCACCACCACCAAGAGTTAAAAGAATTAAAACCAAAAACAAATCATAAATGGCTGAGTGGCTCGGATGGCATTGCTCTAATACAATTTAGCTGGCTATTTTAAGGGCACTTCCCTTGAAATGTGGTTTGAAATATTACCAAAGGTTCGACGGGGTGCATTAGTGTGAATTGCAAATCAGAACATTTCTTTAATCCCCTTTTCATGGCCTGGCTTCGGATCAGTGGCATCTAAGGGACTCCCCACTGCTCCTGGCTCAGGAGGAACCATTCACTGGGGCAGCTTCCCTCCTCTATTCCCACAGTCCAGAAAACAACACCACAGACAGACACCCTCCAACTAAATTAGATTAAACTCCTTCTCCTCCACAGCACATTAGCCTTTTCACTGCCCAAGACTCATTATTCAGCTACTCCTAATTTAAAGATACAGTATTTTTCTGCTCTTAGGAACAAAAACAACGGACAAAGCTAAAGCCAAAGCAGGAAAAAAAAAAAAAAAGAAAAAAAAAAAAAGAGAGGGAATTCCTGGTCAGAAATAAACCTGATAATGCTACAATTATATAAGGGCAGGAGAATATCCTTTTCACTGCTACTCTAATATTACAGGAATATTATAATTTTAAAGCACAGGTCGCAGCAGAAAGTTCTACAGACACTAAAAACAAGAACAGGCTCAGTAGAAAAAGAAAATGCACACAGATTTTCTTCTCTTGCAAACACCATTTGATAACCTTCCTTCCCCAGCCTTTCTGCAGGCACCGTTTGCATATCTGGCAGCCAAATCTAGGCTTGYAAAGGCACAAACAGTGAAAACTGCAGATGATGGCAAGGATTAATTACTTCTCCTGTTGTCATTTCCTCCCTTAACTTCTCCACTCCTCCTTTTCAAGGTAGAACCAGATTTTACCCCCTGTGTCAGTGGGGCCTGAGCCTGCACCTGCTCACAAACACCARCCCAGGCAGGAGCCGTGTGCAGGGGCACATCCTGAGCCAGCTGCCTCGGGGATCCCAGGGATTGCCTTTGCTGCTCCCACAGCAACTCCCGCTGCTGGGCACTGCTGCTCACAACCCACACTACCTGTGTGCACTGGAGGTGCCAAGGAGAGCAGGGATGCCCTCTGACCAGGAATGTTCTCTGATTTAGGAAGAAATGAGCTCTCTGCAGCAGGGGAGTCTCTCCTGCTCACAGCTGTGAGGGCACCGTGGTTTGTACCAGCACCAGGGCAGGGACTGTCCCTCTGCACCTCCAACCTGCCCTCAGCTTTGGGCTCCTCGGGCCAGGAAAGACCCTGAGGGGCTGTGGCCTGTCCAGAGAAGGCTCTGGAGCACAAAGCTGGTGAGGAGCTCCGGTTGTGTTCCCTCAGCTGTCCAGCAGCATCCCTGGGGATGCAGTGGGTGTGTCAGTTCCCTTGATCCTGCCACACCCATCCATTGCTTTGCTGTTGTTTCTGTGCTCTTTGTAATTCCAGAAGATTTTACACTTTTTATTGCTGTTTTCACTTCCACAGTGCCTCACTTGGTAACGTCKGTGGGTTTGTCCCATGGAGAAGAGAACAATTTTAGTTTTATCATAACCCCAAATGCAGGGAAAGCTGACATCTGTTAGAATCATGGAATTATGGATCATTAAGTTTGGCAAAGGCCTCCAAGATCATCAAGCCCAAGCAATGGGTTTAAGGTGATTTTGAACACAAGCTAAAATTCCAGACCTGTCTGTGTGAACCCTCATGGCTCCTCACTCACTCTGACTTATCCTGCTGTCTTGAGGTAATTTTGATTTTCATGGATTAATAACAGTATCAATTTTAACCTTTAAGAATCCTTGACACAGTCCAGACCTGGACCAAAATTTAGCAGTTCAAAGACTCCCATATGTATATGGTATTSTCCACAGGGACACGTTATTTCCCCATTATTTACTAGGATATATTGAGGAAGAACCAGTCCCACCACAGCTTTATGTTCTACCCCTCTGCTGGAGGGCACTGGCAGAGACAGGACGTCCTGCTGGACGGGCTTCTGGCCTGACCTGCTGATCCTTTTCACATTCCCAGGTAGCAGGAATGAATGATGGGGGTTCAATCATTGCTGGAAGTCGCCCTCGCACATTCTCCATCTGGCATCTGAATTTTCAGGGTGTGATGGCAATCACACGTCCTCTGAAGGAAGCGTGAAAAGTGAGAAATTGAAATGCCATTGTTTGGAATGCTGTTTATTATTTCCAGATCACAAAAGGAGATGCTCTGGGTAGGTTGGATGTGAGAGGCACAGGAGGGACGGAGCCAGCAGAGAAGGCAGGCGTGTCACATTTCTCAAACTCAGCACAGAGGTCACGTATAAAAGTGGCTGGTGTGTTTCTTGGCCAGCCTTTCCCTCACCTGATGACACTAAAACCCAACTGCAGCTGGTGGCTGTACTCTAATCTCAGTGTCAGGCTGCAGGACAAGGGACATGCCCCAGGCTGAGTTTGGGGCCAGAGTGGCTGTTGGCTGTTTGAGCCCCACATTCACTCACAGCCCATTCCCATGTCACCAAATCCAATCTCTTTTTATCCTCATCATCCAGAACACGGCCAGGCTGTACCTCCCAGGCCAGAGCAGCAGTTTGATAGAAATGTTAAAGCATTTGACAGAGAATCCATCTGGCTCCAACCCACAACTGCCAGCGTGGGACAGAGTGAGGCACAGGAAACTTTCCTGAACAGTGGAGTTACACCAGTATGAAATATGGGGAGGAAGTGTTACATCTAGATCACTCTTAGATGTTCAGACGTCTTTTTTCCTATTTAAAATTATTATTATATGGAAGTGATTAAAACACAGCGGGAGGAAAGACCTGCTCAGTCTGAAATACTTGTATCAGACAGGGAATGCACAGACAACAGCACGGTGAATATAATGAGATTTTAGTGCTGGAAATGTCTCTGTGTCCTCCAGCCCCTTGTCTGACGTTTTYCCTGTCTTTAGATGAAGAATATTCTGCTTGATGAAGGTGAACAGGAAGAGCTGGGACACAGCAGYGTTGGAATTCTCCATTAATCCAAGAGAGAGTGATCAGAAAACTCAGACATGTGGGAAGATACTGCCAGAGCTTTGTGGATCCACTGCCAGTCCAGTGCACGTGTCTGAGTTTGGCAATCTCCTGCTCAAGAGCACAGGAACGCTGGTACATGCTGCACACATTAGACAACCATGTATACACMATCAATTCAAAGCAGCTGTTGGAGACCAGAAATTTTAGGGGAGCTATAGGGTGAATTCCTCCATCTATACTTTTTTTTTTTCCCTGAAAGTGGGAATGCAAAGGAGGAGGGAATGAAAAATTGATACTGCTCTGTGCTCCAGATGAAAGAACAAACATAATTTTATTTTCTTTAATGACTGTACTGGATTCTGAAATTAAACCCAGCGGGTAAAAAGATCCTGTGCAGATTTCAAAAGAGATCATGTAGTCTGCCCATGTGCTAAGGCAGGCACATTTTTTAAGCCCTGCCATGTTCTGTAAAAGTGAAAAAGGGTTATCCCTGTAAGCATTCTGCTTTTCAAAGCCCTCTCTCTCCCTCCACCTACCCCAAGTCAGTGGATATTCCAAAGAAATGTCATCCTAACTTTAAATGTCATTTTGTGGTTCCTCCCCCTAAGTTTAGAAGGAGAATTGCTGTATACTCTGCATTAAATATTATTAGACCTCAACATACAGACAGCACGCCCTTTTTTTTTCTTTATCCTCTCAGCAGAACCAGACAGTAAAAGAAGCCAAAAAAACAATCAAAAAACCCCCCCAGCCATATAAATAACTGAATATAATCCCCAGTACAGATTTCAAACCAATTGAACTGAGAACAGCTAACCCTGGCTCTGAACTCTCTCCAGCTGCAGGTTAATGCAGTTAATTGCAGAGCACCTGGTCTGAGCCTCAGGTACATGAATCATCCCAGCAGCACCTTTCAGTCTCCTTCTCCTGCCATGGCCCGGGGCTGACAGCGCTGCTGTGCCTTTGTTCCTGCTGGGTGTGCCAGGCGGCCACGGCTCCCTCTGACAGCCGGGGAGGGCTGCTCCTGCCGGCCTCCTGTCGTTTACCTGCC
>QVAJ01000056.1:3472759-3490828 GCA_003546035.1 Mixornis gularis | reverse complement strand
CTGAGCCCGGCCCTGCCTTGTTCTGCCTTGCCCTGCTGTGCCCGGGCTGTGCCGGGCTGGGTTTGCTCCCTCAGCTCCTCCCGCGGTCACCAATAATCCCCCAAACGCTCCTGGCACAGCCTCAGCACCAAACGGGGAAGAGCAAGAGGCCGGTGCTGCTGCTGGCACTGTGCGGGTGTGGAGGCAGAACAGGGAGCATGGCACCTGCACAGGTGTGTTCATTCACAGGTGTGTTCATTCACAGGTGTGTTCATTCACAGGTGGGTTTTGTCCACACGTGTTTGGACACGGCAACGTTCCCCATGTCTGTGTGCACACACCGAACGTCCCAAGGGAACTCCTCTCCAGTTCTTCTTTCCTCCACAAGTGAACTGCYCATCCCTCCAAACCCCAGGGAACTCCTCTCCAGTTCCTTTTCCCTCCACAAGTGAGCTGCTCAGCCCTTCAAACCCCAGGCCAGTCCTCTCCAGTTCTTTTCTCCACCACAAGTGAACTGCTCATCCCTCCAAACCCCAGGCCAGCCCTCTTCAGTTCTCTTTTAATTCYCCAAGTGAACTGCTCAGCCTCTGTCCATGGAAAGCCTGTTCTTGGATGCAGATTTGTTTATGCACCAAGAGCAGAAAGGCTAACTGAATTAACTGTTTACCCAAACACTGTAATGTAGATGCCCATAACATATGTAGGGCCATGTGTGTTTTATAAATAAATACCTATGTGCACATGTGTCAGGAACCGAAATGCCTACGGGGTCTTTTGGTGAGGGTGAACTACTTGTAGATACTTGAAGTTCTTGCTGGTCTGGGATTGATTATGTCGTGCTTATTAAAGTGGTTTGCAGCTTTAAACTAGTAAATATAATTTGAAATGGGCAGGACAATGTTTTGAAAATAGTTGGTTACTACTTTGCACAGACAGAACTCTGCAGTTTCATTTATCTCACCAAGAATTAACTGKACTACATCTCTACATGGGTGGAATAAATTGTGTCACAGGACATCCTTCAACTACTGGTGATACACAGATCAAGAACATGAAACTAATGGATGTACGGAAGGTCAGTGGAGAAAAGTCATGAAGAGAAGGCAAATGAGCTCTGTTGRACCTGTACCTCACACACAGAATTAATGGCTGTTTGTACAAAAACGGTACTGTGAGAAGGACAGGCTGGAAATTATAAAACTGCCCTCTTGGGCAATACTGACTCCTTGTCTCTTTGATGTGTGTCAGCACAGAAGATTAGGTTACTCCTTCAATTACACACAAATAACAATCAGACGTTGTCACAACAACCTCGATGTTGTCATCTTTTCCATTGGAACATTCCACTGCACTGGCTGGCAAACTACCACCCAAGTATCAAAGTAGCCCCTCCCAGTGATGATGATTTCAAGCTACTTACTTTCAGTCTGCCTGATACTCTTGCTTTTTGCCTCTTGCCTCATTAACTGTTCCCATAGATAATGAGAATGTTACAGGTGTACAATACTAGATCTCGGATTTCATGGCGTTTGATGTTTTCTTTGTCCAGGCATAATAAAGGAGCAGACCCAGGGGAAGTGTGAACCAGGCACTGCAAGCCCCATGAGCAGGAGCCCTCTGAGGAGCTGGGATGCCTTTCACACWAAAAAAGGCCAAATCTGCTGCCATGGGAGTCAACATCAGAACTCTCGCTGACTCACAGGGAGTCAGCACTTTGTGTCAGGAGATGTCACGTTCAGATGCAGCTTTGGAACCTGCAGAGCCACCACAGCTCAGGGTGARTGGCAGATGCAGAAGAGCAGGACATGCAGCTCCCTCCCAGGCCACAGAGGAGTTCTCTCAGGAACAGGAATCTCTGTCTGTGAGGCTTGGGAGAGGATGGATGGTTATCTCTGGTAACCTGTAGGAAAAGTGGAGTCTCTACCCTGATCTGTGGATAAGATTTAAGGAATCAAAAGAGTTTCCACGGTTACCATCAGTCACTAATCTGATCAATATTTAGATCAATATCTGAGGTCATTATGGTGGATCTTCCTCCTGTGTAATCACTTGGGTGGGACAGCTCATCCTCTGCTGCAGTGACACGGATGTGCATCCACCCTGATGTGACAGCAGAACCCAAGTCATGCAATTCATTATCTAAAATTGCCTGCTGGAGTTCAGGCATAACTCCTCTTCTGGAAATTCCCATCATGTCTCTGCAAGGGCCTGAACAAGGCCTGGGCATCCCTGAAGCTTTTAAAGTAATGCCAAAGTGATGCACAGTGGAGAATTTCACCATCAGRAAAAGGATCCCTCTTAAATTCTGTCTGTAAAACAGAATATATTAAAAAGGAGCCATTCAAAGTTCATGACATAAATGGGAAGTTGCTCCAGCAATCCTAATTTTCTTCAGTTGTGGACTCTAGAATTTGCTTTTAATGTTTTCACTGTCCTTGGTTTTGGGTTTATTAAAAATTCAACTTGAAATTCAATTAGATGATAGTTTATGTTATTGGAGTAAATACACATTTCGAATCAGATTGGTCAGTTAATTTCAGTTTTACTTTCCCATGTCAAAGCAGTGAAATAATACAGTTACCATCACCTCCCCATTTCTACCTGCCCCAGGTGCTCCTGGAGAACCTTTCTTTTGATTCTAGAACAAATGTTCATAAAATGCTCAAAGGTAAAGCAGAGGACAGACACGTCCCTTCTTCCCTCTGATGATGAATGTTTGCTGACATAGGTCACCAACTTTATAACATTCATTCCAAACAAAGGCCTGCTATTACAGAGTGGGGGATACCTGTGACAGGGGAAAGAGGAATACTTGCCCTTGTTCCTGTAGTTCAGTTTGATTTTATTACTATTATATTACAGTGTTTGGGTTGTTTGGGAGTTCTCTAAGAGGGAAACAAAAGAAGCGTGGAGTTAATTTTGTTTAGCTTCTAATCTCTTGCCAAGGGGATGAGCTGGAAGCATTTTATCCTGACAAAATACGGTCTGAGCTGTCGGAGTTCTGACTCATCTGCTGCTGTCCRGTCTCCCTTGGGAAACAGTTTTGTGTAGCCGGGGAAATTTTGGTCCGTGGAGTGTCTGTTGATGTGTTTGATTACTGGAGACACTTTGAGCCTGGGATCCCCCTGCCCTGTGAAATGGCAGCCCAGGAGAGCCCCGAGTTCCTGGGTGAGTCAGGTCATCAATCAGGGCAAACAACAGGGCCCTACAGACAAGTTTAATAAAGAAGGATGAATGGAGCCAGCTAAGCCCCCAGGGACAGATGAGCCTACTTCTCATTTTCTGTTTATTAAAACCATTCATATCAATTTGTCATGTGGAAGCACTTAGTTCATTCAAGCACAAGTGTAATTTAAAAGTCTTATTAATAATACTTTAAATGCAGACTGTCAGATTCCTTACACACAGGTGATAAGGGAACCAGAGGGGCAGCTTAAAATGCCACTGCAAGACGTGCTAAACTATGGCTCAAACTTTCCTGTAAGTTCTCTGAACCTAGAGTAGCTGCAGAAGGCATGAGTTTAGTAAAGCACTCCAAAGTTCCCTTTCTATTTTTCTATTTTTCTATTTTTCTATTTTTCTATTTTTCTATTTTTCTATTTTTCTATTTTTCTATTTTTCTATTTTTCATCAGTTTTCTCAGATTTATCTTTCTATTTGCTCTAATTGGCTGTGAACTGATTTCAAAACTTGTGAGAGTTCCTGGAAGACTCAAGAAGTTTGCTGGATTTTTTCCTCAGGATGAGAAGCACCTTGCAAACTCTTGCACTGGTGAAAGCAGAGGGTAACCCCTGGCTAAGTGCACTTGCTGTATTTTGCACACTCACTGCAAAGATAARGTCTCCTTATCCCTGGAGCTGTGAGGAGCCAGAGCACAGCCCTGCCTCACCAGGTCAGACCACCGACAGCTGTGGGCTTTGCTCTCTGTAGAATTTGCTCTTTTTCAGACATTTAACAGCGAAATTTATCCAAAAAACCTTAATCGTCGAAGAGCTAGCCCTGTCAGGCTGGTTTTCTGCACAGGTCCTTGTGAAAATGTTATATTTTTATCAAATTTGACTCAATGTTCTACCTGTCTCTGTACTGGATTGTGTCTTTGGGCTTTATCCAAAGCCTGTTGAAATGAGGGTTCCTTAATTTCCTCCAACTGTCCTCAGTTCAGAGCCCCTAAATGTGCCCTTCAGAGTGTGAGAAATGTCTGTGAACTCTGGGAGTGCAGCTGCCAAAGAGCAAGCTGAGAAGTTTTCCTGGTGTGGCCTTGGCTTTGCCTTCCCCTCTCCCATTCATCACCAGTAATCCAGACACTTAGCCCTGGCATAACATCCATCTTCACATATGTAATTAGTATCACACCTACAGGCTCTGTTTCTTTTAAATAATCCTTTGATGAATGCTAGAGATATTAAGCATGTTATTAGAAGGAGATGGTGCTTAGAAGAAGGAAAAAAAAATGCTGTGCTTCCTCACTGCTTTGTTCTTTTGAATTATTACGTGGTGGAAAAAGAAAACAAAAGCTTTTCTCTCTTCCAAAAGAATATACAAAATGCTGCTACGGATTCGACTGAACTGTTCAGGTTCCAGTAGTTACTAAAAATCTGAGGCAGAAAGGAAAGGCAATCCCAAACTCTCAAAATATTCAATAAACTCATGGTCCAGGACTAGCTCAGCACACARCAGCCCATAAACCTCGAGGCTGGGAATTGAAACGACCTCTTGGGATGAATGGCCAGACCAGACCTCCCTCCTTAAACCAAGCAACTACAGTACCTGGTAAAGTTTTATGGCCCTAACAAGATCTTTAACAAATTAAAGCCACTGGAACCAGGACTTTGTTCTTTCTTTTCAAGCTGCCCACCTTCCCATTCCCATCCAGAAATGCCACTGCCCAATGGATGGTTTTAATTCAGGCCCCAGACTAGTACAAAGCTTGGTGTTCAGACAATAAACCTTTCAAAGGAGAATTTAGGTTTACTGGAGCTGTTTAGTTGTTGTAGAAGCTCTGCTGTAATAAATAAAGTCTTCTGTCATTTTTTTATCTTTGTTATAATTGACCAAATCTATTAGAATATATTAATAGCTGAGGGAAGACTGGGATCCTTGTGACTGCACTTACATTTGCATTATTTATGGAGCAACAAGAACTAGATAAGGCAGAGAAATAAGATCCTTGATCATCATCTCCTTTGATCATCCCCCTTCCCCCTCTGCAGGCACAGAGCACACCATGGAGGTAATTCTGGTTCAGAGCTGGGGATCCTTCCAGGAACACCAAAGTGCCTCCTTGGGGCCTTTGCAGTGGGGTGACCATGGGCTGTGGCAGTGGCAGTGTCAGCCTGAGGGTGAAGCATCCCTCTGCTCACACCACGGGCACACACCGTGCCGTGCCAGCAGGAGAAGGGGGCASGGATGGTCAGCCCGAGGTCACCCTGAGCTGCTCAGGCACAGAGGGAGGGCACCTGCCCCGGTTCAGCCTCCCCAGCAGAGTCTCCAGCCTCTGTCGGCTCCTGCTCCCCCAGCGAGGCAGAGATTCCCGGGCAGGGCTCCCCACGGTGCTGTGGCTGTTCAGGCATTTTCTCTCTTTCTTTCCTCTAAGAACCTTCTGTTTCCTGGGGACTTTCACTGTTTAAATTCCCAGGCAAAGAGAGATGCCCCCCAGAACTCTGGCAGTGATCCAAGGGAGCCCCTTTGCATCCAGCTGTAAGAAACACACAGCGAAGATTCTGCTTCACTCTCAGTTTAAGTTCCAACTGAAAATCACTTTGCCCAAACTGTTTCCCCAGCCTGTTCAGGAAAGCTCTTGGGTTTACTATGAAGCCACCGAAAAGTAGAAAATTGGTACCAAGATTTTGCATACTTAAGGGAAAGGGAAAGGGAAAGCACATTCCCATCCATAACAGGATGTAAACCAGGGCACTGAGCAGAAAGAAAATGCCTGGAAATCCCTTCCCATTACATTTATGGGATTTGGGTTTAGTTCTAGATAGTTTTTTTGAATCCATTGTCAGGTTTGGCATGTGCCCTTCTGCTGCTTACACAGCAGCCCAAGAATCAAACAGAAATTCTGAGGATGTTGTGCTTGAATTCAGCCCCCGTTTGTTAGGGAGCTTTCATGGTCCAGGTGTAAAATCCCCAATAAACATTAGACACAGCTCACACAGACAAAGCCACCCCTGCTCTGGCAAGCTGTGAACCACGAGGCCACAAAGCACAAAGAAGCAGCTCCTGACATGGAGACACACGGTATTCTTAACTGACACCCATAAAACTGAAATTAGTCARAACACATTCTTCACCAAGGCTTGGAGCTTGGAGCATTTACTGAGCACTGAATAAAATTCCCCACAAAAGAGAAAACTTCAGCTGATGAAACGAAACTTTTGGTCTTCAGATCCAAAAGAATTCATCCTACCTTTAACATCTGTACTTCTTTGTCATAAGCTACAGACAGAATCTTGTAAAATAATTTTGTACGAGTACTTGGGCTTGGCTATTTTTAGCTCTGTACAGCTGTGATTGTRCAGAAAAATCCCCAGAAACATCCATTCCATTACCAGGGCTCGAATACCTGTTGATAGTCAGGCCTCAGACAGTCACAGAGCAGAGAAATCCCCCCAGCCCTGCTGTGTGTGCCTCACTGCAATAACCCCAGGGCTGAATGCAGGGACAGGGTGGGCCGTGAAGTCAGAATTACCTGCAGGCTCCGGGATGTGCTCAGCTTGCCCTGGGCAGGTGGTGCAAAGGTCAGGAGTGATGTCCAGGCAGAGCTGCTGCAGTTCAGACCCTCCTRCTCACACCCTGGCACCTCTCAGCTCAGCTCAAACAGCAGCATGAGGTTTATAACACTTAGAAATAGGTATTCATTTTCTTACAAGCTGCCCTGATAGCAAATGTGGTCATGTAGAAGCTGGAGGGGTGCAGCAGTGTGCCAGTAAAAGTTTGTTTTCCTCTGCCAAGGAAAGCGCCGTTCTCGAGGCAGAGGCAATTAAAGGCAGACGATGTTACCTCGAGGAGCCGCTTTGTTTACATTTCAAAGGCCCGGTCCCCTCCTCAGACCGATCCTGTATCTTAATGAAAAGCGTTTCTTTGGTGTTATACCCCGACAGCAAAGTGGGTTCTCCCAGGACAGTTTGGCTCTGTGAGGAAACTTGTGTGACTGCCCAGATTTCTGCAGTGCCATTGAGGTGACGACCCTCACATCTGCACTTCCCAACGCTCTGCTCAAGGAAAACACTAAAAATATTCACATCTATTACAAACTTACGGGATTTATCACCCCACCTTGATTTAGAGAACTTATTTTCCCTCTAAATTCCTGAAGTCAACCTGAACTAAATTACAGTACTGAACATTCTGGTRGTTCTTACCCAGTACCTTTTAGCAGTGTCCCTTTCAGACACTGACAGTGTCTGATCTGGCCCACAGCAGTGGCAGCTTTTTTCAGAGGGTTTTGGAAGGTTTCTCGCTACACCAAGAAATAAAAATAACAGAAAAGTGACAAGAAAAATGACTGCAATCATCTTACATATTTCCTGTCTCTTGCTTCTCCTGTAYGATCATTTTAAAAAAGGCACTCTCTGAACATTCTCTACTGAACATTTCCCCTACGGATGGCTAGAAATTAAACTGGAAGTCTACTTATAAGCTACATTCAAAGTATTTTTGTGATAAGATCCAGAGAAAGCTACAAGAACTTCACTTATTTAGAGAAGCAAACTCCCCTGTAATGTAAAATAGCTATAAAATTCATATATATATATATATATATATATATATATAAGCGCTAGTGAGGAAGCGTTTTAGTACCACCACTTTGATGCCTAGAAAATAACTGTAATTTATTTGTTGGGAGAACTATCCAGTCAGTGCTGCTCTGGAGTACATACCAATCAAAACCCCTCCATCTAAAAGCCCACTAAAATCTGAAAGCCAGGCTATCGTTGTTTTATTCCTGGCGTGCTGCTGCAGCCTAGTTTGCAGGGCTCCCTGAGTGAAACGTGCAAGATCCATCCCAGAGCACCAAATGCATTAAAAGGAAACACAATAATGAAGATTTATTYCTATTCCCATCTCAAGCCCCTTGGGCAGAGTTTGTCACACACAGGAATGGAGCCCATGGGAGCCAGTTCCAGCTCCACACTCAGTGCCTGGGCTGGCTGAACCTGCTGATTTTGGCTGTGCCAAACAAAGCTGGAAATTCTGTACCCTCAACCAGAAGAGCKTGAATGACAAGTGACTCATATTAGGAATTCCTTGTGTTCAATCAGGTCCCCTTGATGTGAGATAAAGAGACTTGATGAAAACAGACAGAACCCAGTCTCAGTCTCCTCTTGGGAGGAGGGAAGACCTTTTTTACATTGGGACAAATTCATTCCTGGCATAAGGCTTTTTACTCGAGTGCAATGATAGCAGGGAAGAAAACAGGTCATCTTGTTTTGTACTGCATGCCTCACATCAGTGATGAAATAAACCAGGTCTCAAAGGACAGGTGATAAAAAACCAGCCCTTGTGCTTTTTGTGATTTCTTTTAAACTATAAAACCTCCTAATGCTTAGTTTTTAAAATATATGAGTTTGATTTGTCGTTGACTTATGCAACACTYGGTGCAATCACTACTAAAAGATTTCGTGGAAAACAAAACACACTCTGGAACCATCCAGACCCAGCAAAGCACATTACCACAGCTCTCACAGAGAAATCCAAAATCACCTGCTTTAAGCAGCCAACTGGAAGGAGAAAAAAGACCAAAACAACAAAACCCAGTGAAGGCTTCTAATCATCCCTCATATCTCCCTTTTGGTGTGCTTGATTTGAGACACTTTGATGACTCCTCATTCCCAAACAAGTGCTGGGTCCCTGTTCCCTGGGAATCAGGAACATCACAGCAGTCACCCAAAGGCCTTTAGGGGAATATTCAAGGACCTCAAGCACAGCTGAATATTTATTTTGTGATTCTATCCCGGTCTGAGCCGTAGTTTTTGTAACCTGAATGTCTCTTTAGTACTACTCTGGATATATTTACAGTACTCCATAGTCATGGTTGCAAATGCTGCAGTCACACTCTCACGCAGGGCCGGCTGCATTGCTTTGATCATCCCATTATTTGGGTTATTTTACGGCAGTTTTAAATGGCTGAGAACGGCACCGGGATGACTCAATTGTATCATTAGCCACCAACAGCAAGCCCGTGTTAACAAGCTTTAACTACCCCTGGACAATGTCAACAGGAAGCCTGGCGCTGGAAATTCACTCTGATGATTTCCACTCTTCTTGCAGGTCACAAAGAGAGTCACAAATTGAAAAAAAATGTCTTCACAAAGTGCCAGCCAGGAGTTCAACTGCTGCTGGACCTAAAGAATGGATGTTCTCAGCCATTCTGAAAGGTGTTTTGTGTCACCGTTCACAACAGAATTATGTGAAAAGTGTCCCGGCATTTTAATTGACTTATTGCATAAAAAGCTCCCGGTGATACGTCTGACATGATGCACAAAAATAAATAAATATTAAAAAAAACCACTTCAAAATCTTTAGTGCTTTCTTAAATGTGGTTATAAGCATAGCAACCTTGGTTCTATATT
The DNA here is from genome assembly GCA_003546035.1 of Mixornis gularis. NCBI lineage: Eukaryota > Metazoa > Chordata > Aves > Passeriformes > Timaliidae > Mixornis > Mixornis gularis. The sequence continues at coordinate 3,481,274 of QVAJ01000056.1, read as the reverse complement.
TCCCTGAGTTCAGAGGGAAGTGACTGTGACTGAAATGCTGCCAGGAGATTTCTCTCCACTACCCAGTTYATTCAGCAGAGTAAGTTTGTGGCCTAAACTCTTCTATAATAAGGATATTCTGGAAAACCCCTAAATCTCAGATTCTGGCTATATATGCAGTGTTGTAAAATGCTGTGTGTTTGCAGGGTTTGGGTGTTGGGTTAATTTTGGGKTTTTTGTTTGTTTCTTTCGTTGTTGTTCTGATTTATCYCAAAAAATCTTCCCAATAAACACATGGGAGAGGCAACATAAAAACCCCCAATTTTCTACTGTATGTCCCAGACAGTTTGACACCATCTATAGTGCAGAAGAAATTGTGTCAATAATTATACYGGATTTTACGTAAAAACAACCTCTATAGAAACAAGAGAACAAATCCAATGAATACCCTGTAATCTGAACGAATGTTTTCGGTACCAGAAAGTGTAAGGTGAGCAAATTGCTGCCCTGAGGACAAGGTGAAAATCCCCAGCCCCCCTTTCCAAAGCAAACAAATGGGGCTGAAATGTAACTCGACGCTCTTTTGCACCGAGGGAAAACATTTTGTCTGTCGGCCACCTTTGTTTTCCTGAGGATGTCAGAACGTTGTTTTCTGGCAACCCGACCCTGGCAGGGGCTCCCCCAGCRGCTCCCGGCCGGTGCTCACCGGGCTGAGCTCACCTGGGCTCACCTTGCTCACAGCTCCTCAAACCCTCCGTGAATTCCCACTTAGGGATGTTTGACCTGTGGATCAAATGTGGCTTTTCCCAAAGGCACCACTTCCAAACCCAGCGAGGTGTTCAGTCTTTAAGAGCCCTACGGGAGCTGCAGGTCTGCAGTGGGTGAAGCTGTTCCTCCCCAGGTAACYCATATTTTGGAGCTGCAGGTCTGCAGTGGGWGAAGCTGTTCCTCCCCAGGTAACCCATAGTTTAAAGCTGCAGGAATTCAGGACTTTTCAAAAAGCTGGGCAAAATTGATTTCTTGAAACTCGCACACAAATCAATAATGTAACTGGAAACACGATGCAGAAAATTTAAAATGTAGTATTTTGTACCGTCCAGGTTAACAGTGACCAGCTGAGACAGACCGAATTTGTGTGTTGAGGACTGGCTCKGGTATGGATTTATTAACTGGGCTGAAAAACACAGCAAAGCACCATCACAGCTTGTACCAGAGTTGTAGTTGGAATTTTTTTTGCTTTGATGAAGAAACTATTTCACTTTGATTTTAGAGTTTCTTTATAGCTTTTGAGTGGCAGGCAGCCCTTTACATTATTAATAAATGTTTTGAATTTAAAGTCTTTAAACTGAAAAGTTTTTTGGGGGGAGGAGCTTTGAAAAACCAAGAAATAAAGGAACTCATCATAACACTTATAAGAGAAAGCTGCTTTTCTCACACTGAACTTTGGTTTAATGTGTCAGAGTCATGATTTTAATCACAAATTCTATCTAATGTTGAAATAAATGCCAAGGATGATGACTAGAGGAGCTCTGTCTTTATAAATCTCCCATCGAATAAAGCAGGAAGATGAAAGTCAGGAGGGTGCAAAGGAGGGATCCCCTCATCACCTCAGAACAAAACCCAGTCCTGGAGAGAGGCCAAGGCCAGGCAGGCAGGGCAGAGGAAGAACCTGGTCCAGCCTCCAGTGGAAAATCTCTTGTGGAAGTGCACAGGAGCAAATCAGAGTACAAGGATGAGAGATGCTGCCTCTGSGAATTCCTCCAGATCTGCTGCGATTTTCTTTTATTGATCTGAGTTCCTTTACTCATTTAATAGACAGGCTCRGTGCAGGGAAGAGTTTTCTTTTCCCCAGAGGTGAGAAAGCAGCAAAAGGTCTGCTTGTGCTCCAAGGCCTGACCACAGCCAGAGCCCAGGCAGCTGTGCTGGCCCAGACCTGATTTCATCCACGGGAAATCCTCTCTCCAGGCACAGCAACAACACACACAGATACAGAAATCCTCCTGGTATTGAKGAAGGCACACAGGTAAAGTGGTGCCTAAAGCCCCCTCTGCACCCAGACAGGGATTCTGGATTCACTGGGACCTCGCCCTGGATACCAGCACGGCGTTTAAAGGTCAGAGAGGAGAGATTTTCAATAACTGTGGGACAAAGAGCAGAGGTTACATCACCCTGCAGTGCACTTTAGAAGAGGAGCCACACTTCCCAAATTCTCCATTCTCACAGGCAAGGGAGGCATTGCCCCTCACCCCTGCTCATCACCCGTGTGGGATCACACACTGTGGACTCAGCACTGAAGCACAATTTCRGTTTGCAGAGATTTCCACTTGAAAAACGCCTGCCAGCTGTCATTCCCACTCGTGGGTTCACTGGGAAACCTCCTGGGGATGTGCAGCAAAGCTTTAAAGTGGCTGGCACGGCAGCAGAAGTGTGAGCAGCACCCAAAGGTCCCAGCCCACTGCAAAGCCCCTCAGGACTGCCAGTAAAAGTCAACTTTCTTGATTCCACTCAAGCAACACATGGCAGGGACAGCAGAATTCCTCTTAGAACCAGGGCTGGCGTTTGACATGCAGGAAGTYCACATTGTGGTGACATAAAATCTTAATGCATGGTAATAAATACCCTGGAAAGAATTTAATAATATGTTTTGTTTCATCATAAATTGACAGAAACCGGTGCATTAAACAGCCCTCTCTAGGCCTTTTCACATGATAACTCTCTTAATAATTGCAGAGTGTTTCACCTTTCACAACATAAGGGTTCTGTAAAGTACATTTTAACTTAAAAGAGCCTCAGTGTTTATGCAGGGTTTATACAGATTGATCTGCAGTAATCTATCTAGAGTTCCTTGCCTTGATGAGAGATATTTGAAGTGGTCCTTGCTGTATTCTGAAGCTTCACCCGTTGCACAAAGAGCTCCTTCTGAAACGATGCGCTGGGTAAAACATCAAGAGCAATTAGATTTAGCGAAATTATTCAGAAGAGGGCCAAGATCAAATAAACATTGCTTTTCCACAGCAGAGGGGAACAGTCTCTCACTTTTTGCCTAACAACAAGGTACTGACAGCGGTGCTGCCAGCAGGATGGGGCCAGGCTTTGATCTCTGCAGGAGGCTCGTGTTAACCACCACCGCGAGCTGCCTGAGAGCCCACAGGTCAAGCAGGTATTTTTAGTTCTATTTTCAAGACGTAGAAACAGACTTTCTCTCCTTTCAACAGCAGGGCTATTCATTTTGGGCCGGGGAGGGAGGGGGAACTGCAGACAGATATATTGTTGAGATAAATCAAAACAAAGGAGACGTTCGATGTTTATCCATTAGGAAAATACAGGATACTTCCTGTGGGACAGAATCCCTCCCACCCATTTCAATGGCTGTATCCCTCATAAAAGTTAACAGGGAACAATTAAGGAACAACATTCCACAGCAAYCGTCCCAGGCACTGCAATATCATTTTGAATTGAGCATTTTGGATGATTGTTGCAGATCGTTTCAGCGGTCATTGAAAGAAATTAAACAGAATAATTCAAAATTTGTAACACCGCCAGGATCAGAACAAGCTGTTGTTTAATCCAACAAATAAAGATAAAATAAAAAACAGGAATGGGGACATTAATTCTTGGCTTTTGCTGTAGCTGAGTACGATTTGAGTGCATCAAGGCAACCTTAGTGACCAAGCAAGAATGAATCCCATCTCATCTTCTCCCCAGCCTTTTCCCCAGGGACCCTGAGCAGGGGAGACAGAGGCTCCACCTGTTTCCTCCTTCCCTCCCTTGCAAAGGTCTGGGTTAAAGGGCTCTGGTGAAAGCTCTGCTGGAAATAGCCTGTGTGTGGTTATGCCCCGAGCCTGCAAAACTTGCACTCATGAGATTCCCACCGACTTGGATGGGAATTTTGTGCACCATCATTTCAGTGTCTGACCACAAAAACCATAATTGGAATTAAAACATCAACCGAATTGTTAAAAATCCAGAACCTTGGCACCGAGATATTATGGTTTAACTTTAGTCTGAATATATGGGAATTGCATCTGTATGCTATTGTAAGTGATCCTGGGCTTTTCAGTAGATTTTCATTTACTTCACAGAAAGAATAAATTAAAAGCTGCCCTAAACGGTGTCATAAGGATATTACGAACACATACCTGAAATCAAAGCAAACTGCCCCCCCAACACCCACTCACCCATGAAAATTATTTTTAAAAGCACAGTGCAAGCCACAACTCTTTCCTCGTATTTACAATAAAAGCTTTCTTTCCCTTAATGTTTGATCTGACTATAAAAGGCAAAAATGTTCTGTTAGTAAAGCTCAACCTTTGGCAGGCAGCAAAGTGACTAAATTTCCTACAAACAAGTTCAGTGGCTGGTGTGTTTAGCAGTGTGCTCGTTTCCCACCGTCCCCCCGGGAGGAGACAGTGTCCCTGTGCAGATGTTCCATGTTATAATTGGGCAGCATTCAGCAGAAATGTCATCAGCCACACAACACTTGAACAATAAAAGAAAATGAAACAGACATCACAGGGGACTCCCATTTCAAAGCAAACCTTCAAGGATCTGAACAGGAAGCATATTTTCCATATTACAACTTCTCATTTAAATTACAAAAGTCCACTGGCATTTATTTCCTTAACAGATGAGTTTATCACCAGTTTAGCAATGAGTATCAATGGCAACTGAAATTACAGCTCCTTTCATACTGAGCTTCTTTTGATAAGTCCTTTCCTTTACTCACAGCCTCATACAGATTTCTTTTATTCCGACTGTAACATCCAACGTTTTGCATAAATATAAATTTTCATTTTATTAGGAAGAAATGCTGCCATAACACCTTTTTTTCTCTTGCAGGACAGCAAGAACAGCCCATTGCAGGCTGGCCTTGTGCCAAGTGCCACTTTGCAGTCAGCTGTAGCTGAGGTCCTGCTCTCATGGCCTGGGAGAGCTGGGGGAAAGGGCAGAAGTGGCTGCACAATTCCTGTGTTTGCTGCTGGGGGAAAGGGCAGAAGTGGCTGCACAATTCCCGTGTTTGCTGCTGGCTGCAGAAGCTGAGGTGACAACGTGACGAGTCCCAGGGCTGCACCCCAGGCTCAGGGAACCTGTGCTGGGGTGTCTTTCTGTGCCTGAATGATTCTGTTCAGGTGCCACAGCACAGCCAGGTAACAACAGCTGGTTCTTCCTGACCACTGTGACCACCCACTCGGGAATCTCAGGCTCCCCAGGGGTGTCTCCTCTGAACCTCCTCACTGATAACCAGCCCTGTGGAGACCTGATGTGCTGGAAAAGCTGGGAAAAGCAATCCCACAAACCAAAACTGGGGGGAAAGGTCTAGAGGTGTGTCTAAAACATTATGAATCCAGGTTTTGTTCTCAGATCCACATTGGGTAACTCTTGCTACCTTTATTCATGTAAGAATTACGAGAAATTCAGAAGCTGAGCAAAATTCAGCTCAATCCCGTCAGCTTCACCCAGAAGACAAGTGCAACTGGCTTTTCTACATTCTCCCCCAGGATTTACAGGGTGGTGTTTCCTGCCCTGCTCCCTGACACGTCAGCAGGASTGGATTTAGGTGGGTAGCACAGGCAGCCTGCAGGGAAGCTCTGGGGCACACACTGGATKCTCCCACCGTGCACAGCATAGTCCTGGGCAGTTGGAGACTGGCAGGATGCACTGATTAACTCCACATTGATCAAGCAATCCCCAGTTTTTGTCAGGTGCCAAGCAAAGCCAGGGTATGACAACACCTACTGTGCCTCACCTCTCCTCCCCGTGTACAGCAGGGCACGATGTCACAGTCCCAGCAGCAGGTCCAGAAGGATGAGCCTCGGCTAAACCTGCCTCAGCTGGAGAGGGTTTTGCATTTGGCTGCAGAACAAACAAACAAATCCAGTTCAGTGCACAAAAGAAAACTTTGAAGTACCTTTCTTATGCAGTCTGGGGTACAACGTGCTGAAGGCTCCAATGAAGAATTGCAGGAGTCCGCACCTGAGGGGGAAAGGAGGGAGCAGAAATTGGAGCAAGGAATTCACACAGTGCATTTCCCTTCAAAGCATCGTGTACATCTGCAAGCCTTGCAGCTGTAATTTGCATTTTTGTCATAAACATTTCGGTAACACAGTGGAAAAAGCCCGGAGTATCCAGAGTGGATCCCAGCACCACGGCTTGCTGCACTGTGTCTGTCGTGGGCCCAGAGCCTGGAACCTCCCCAGAGCCTCCAGCAGGACAAGGAGGGGTTTGGGGTCTGGAGAATATCCTTACTAACTCAGTTCCCCCCACAGTTACCACCACTCCATGGGACTTCCAGCTGCTGTAACAATTTTCTCCAGAATCAGAAGAATTTCTTTAGAATTTCCCTAAGTTTTCCTGCCCTTATCTAAGCTTTGCCCCTCTTGTACAACCAAGAAAATGCTGATAAAAATTACAAACTTATCAGATGAACAACATACATAGGAGGAAGAATTCTTTCCATCTCCACAACTTCAGTCACGAAACTACCACCCTTTACTCCTACAGAGTTACAAGAGAACAATAAAAACCCCCTAAAGCAAACTCCTATCCTGTCTTTTCCCAGCAGAGTTCTGACCCTTCCGAAGGAGACATTCCTGAGACTTGATGGAGTCCAGCAAGGACTTGATTTTGTTATTGATCTYCCGTGGAAGTTGCACAAATGCTGCCAGCCAAGGATGATGGTTGGAAAAAGCTGTGGGAGAAATGCCATTACGTGCACACACACGACCTATAATGACAGGGAAGGAATAAACACAGAGCTGCAGCCACCTCCTCTGCCCTCCTCCACTCAAACCACCTGCAGGCCCTGCTGCTTTCTCAAGCTCCTGCTGTTCCTGTGTGCCTTYGCCCACCTTCTCCAATCCTTCCGTTCAATTGCATTTTCCTCTGCACTAAAATCAGATACTTGTTCAAGGCTCTGTGTAGGTGAGGGCAAAATTCCATCTCTTGCTTCATTTTTTCTTTGCTTCTCCAATGTCTCTCCTGAAGGTTCCCTTAAGGCCAGCTCAGGCTCCATGCCTTCTCTCCTGCTAAGTTCTCACACTGACAGTAAGGGCAGGGTTTTGTCATCCCCCATTCCTCTTCCCTGTTCAGAGCCAATGTGCAGACCCTGCAGTGATCTCCATGTGCTGTGCCCTCATTTCCCCYCCTTTTACCCACTGCCACAAGTGTCATCATGTGTGTTTTGGGGCCTGTTTCAGCACCAACTGCACCCTTCTGCTTCCTCCTGGTTGGACCARACCCCACTAACTCTGTGACATTCGTGTGACGTTTGTGTGACACTGGGRCAGAGCTGGTGGCTGAGGAGGAAATTACCCCATATTTGGAAWTTTATTTTCCAAAATAAATTATACAAAGCCTGAGAGGAAAGGAAAGAGGGGGAAAGGAAAATGGCAGTGGGAAAAGGTGAGAAATAGTAAACAGGAGAAATTTTGTGTGGAGGTTCTGATCGTGAGCAGGTCCTACATCCATTACCTACTCCTAAAAGAGCTGACCCTGACTCTGAAAATCTATCAAGAGCAGTGAAAGGTGTTGAGAACAGCTTCAGAAACTTGCCTTAAATCCCTACCATACTACAACACAGGTACATCTCTGCTGGCTCCAGCAGACGTTGGAAAGTTTGATTTTATTTTTTTTTTTAACCCAAAAAGAGACAACCAGGCCTCTGAGAGGCCCTCTTTGATCTCACCTGGAAGGAAAGTTCTAATCTGGCCCTGAGAATCTCCACAGTTGAGGCTTAAAAGAGGCAAGAGAGGAGAATGTGAAAAGAACAGGAAGCAGCACATAAAGCAAATGGGCTTGGAAAGGCAGCCCGGCTCCCGGGACTGGCTCTCAGTGCAGTGATGTCCTTGGAAGGTTCTTTCTGAAAAACAAAAGCTGTCTCAGAGATGTGCCAAACCCYCGGCTTTTGATTTGGGTGGCAGCAAATGGGACACGACAAGTAGAGCAGAGCTGAGCTGCTGCACTGCCCACAGCAAAGGAAGTCCCAGTTAGGGGAGAGCAGGAAAAGGAAAGGTGATAATCCCCAAAATTACCCACCCACAACAGAGGATTTACAGAAGGAACGTTCATCCAAACACATCATTCTGCAAGAACATTTATCCAAACACACGCACACAATATAAAAAAAAAAAAAACAGTGTCTCTCTGGCTCTGTATTTTTGTTTTTCTGCRCACACAACAGAATTTTTTACATATTTATTGTAGTTCCTAGTCCTTAAATTACAGTCAAAGGAAAATGTAAGAAGTTAAGAGATATTGAAAATCTGTGGTGGAAAATAACAGCAGCTGCACTGCATTGGAATCTGTCCGTTCATTAGATTGTTCTGTATAGAATGTTATCAACAGAACTTGTACATGATAAGTTAAATATGTAGTACAGGAGCTGTTTTTATGTGGTATATTTGTGTATAACAATAGATACACTCAGTTACCAGAAGTTTCTGTATTTACTTTTTGGTTTTCCTAAGTTCCTCTTAATTGACCCTTTTCCTCAGCAGACTCAGGAGCTGGCTGATGTTGGTTTTTATTACAACAACAC
>QVAJ01000056.1:3460096-3471014 GCA_003546035.1 Mixornis gularis | reverse complement strand
TCCATGTAGAGTGCTTGGATGCTTGGATTAGTCCATGCATAACAAGCACTGCCAGAACACACGGTAAGTTTCACTTCAGAGGGGTCTGCCCGCTAAATAAAATGTTAAAACGTTAAAATTAAAAATGTTGTCAGTGTTCTGAGTGGTTCTGACACTCCAAGCCCTGGGAGTGTCCTCTCAGCAGCTCGAGGTGGTTCCACCCTCCTGCCCACGGGACGCTGGGGCTGCACAGGGACAGCTGAATGCAGACAGTGTGCATCAACAGCATGTGAAGGTGCAGAGAAAAGGTTCAACAGTCTGCCAGGCTTTCCACAGCCTGTTTGTGGAAATTTCCGACACTTCTTCAGATCACAATCGACATACTTAAGCTTATTAAAAACATTTAAATATATACGTAACGTATCAGTCTTAAATTTTTGCTTCTGGCTGCGCTGAAAATTTAAGTTATGGAGTCATTAATTAAAGAAAGGCGTATCWGTTACATCAACATTCATTGTATTTTTCTCACTTCAGGGAAAAGCTTTGTCATAAAAATATAAATCTTGCAGTTTCGCATGTGGAACAGAAGGCAAATTAAACTAATAATACATAGAAGATTTGCTGTATGTATGAACTGAGAGGCATTAAATAAACAGTCTCTCCTTAGCCAAAATATTGTTCCAGTTAGATGTCAACACAAACCTTTGTACTACCTCTAAACTGACCCCCTGTAGACAGGAAGAGAAATCTAATTTGCATCAGGATAGTAAACATTAAACTACTCTTGATTTCCAGAGATCAAATTTATATTTTTTATTTTGATTTACTGGATATCAAGTGTCAGTGCAAAGTGAATGTCAAAGAACATTAGTTTTCAAACTCCTGAAAAGATGAGGAAAGCCCCTAGAGCAGTGAGCAGAACAGATCATGTTTCCTGTTCCAAGAGAGTCTCGTTACAGAACTTTGATGGTAAAATAAAACTCTTTAATCTGGGGCATAATCCTGAAGATAGCATGCTAAAACTTGAAGGACACCAGCATGCAGATGTTCTGATGCTTTTAACCCTGGGCTACCTTGCTTGCCAAGAAAATTTAATCTCCTGACATGTACCTTCATGAAGAGGCTGCTGCTGGTGTCTGGGGGACAGCGAGGTTTCCTGCTGGCAGCCTGATCCCAGAGCTGCTGCTCAGGGCTGGTGGAGAGCAGAGCACTGGGGATCTCACAGGGCTTTGGCACAGATTGGCACCTGGCCTCTGGATATTTTCTTAAAAAGCTTTATTGAAAAACCTCCAGTCTCTCCTGTATTGGGTAAAGGAGTTAAGGAAATGTTTCAGATTTGTGCACCTGACATGCAGCGAGCAGCTCTGCTGGGGGGAATCACCCTGAGACCAAGAGATGCCCCTTGCCAGTTAGAAACACACTCAGAAGGCTTTACAGAGCTGCAGCCTGTTAATAAAAACCTCACTTTTTCAAAAACCTCCTGGGCTGTAAACAATCCTTCCCTTAAAACAAGAAAAAATGGGAAAATTGGCTGTTAAGCAAAAAGCAAGTTATGATTGAATTAAGCAAACATGTTTTTAGAGTGATCAGAGCAAACATTTTTGCACGTAACCTCTCAAACTGTGACAGCAGTGCAGAGTGAAGGACACCTGAAAACCCCACTGAGGGGTGAAGTGGGGAAGGATTTGTGCTGGCCACTGTGCTGAAGTTAGGAAGAAACTGTGGTTTCAGTTGGTTCAGGACCACTGAGCCCTGCTCCTGGTGAGGTTTCCTGGSTCCTGCCCCGGTGGGAGGGATGGGCAGTGGCAGTACCCAGCTCCAGGTCTGCACTGACATTCCCTCTGGAGATCAGCAGAGGCAGCTCTGAACAGCCAGGAGGAGAGTGCAGGGCTGAGTCCGGGGTGGGAGCTGAGGGAATTCTCCAAGCAGCTCATTCCACAGGAGCACAGAGGGGATGGAGAACCCAAGGAAAGCAGCAATCCTATCAACYGCACTCGTAGGCAGCTCACTGGATTGAGATCTCAGCTAGGCAAATGTAGTTTCCAGCAGAACCCATAAATCCCTCCATGGAGCTTTCAGAATCCCACCCTACCTGAGAGGATGGAAACAAAGCCAGTGAAAGTCTCTTATTCCATTCTAAACATCTGGGAGGTGGCCGTGGGGGTYAGTTGGGATCTCACCATTAGATCTGTACAGACTCACCAAAGTATTTCATGTAAAACTTTCCAGCTTTCAGGATCTCACCATTTTCTGCTGGGGACGTTTCCACTGCCCATTGGTGACTTTCTTTGGAAKTCCATATTTCAGCTTCTCCCGTACAGAGTGAGAAAGAGATGGACTTTCTGTGGATTTGGGGAGGTAAACGTCAGGATGATCACAGATGACTGCTACAACAATGGAATGGGTCAGAAAGCCGAGTGCCCGAGGTCCTGGAATTCCTCTGTAATTAGCACATCGGGAACGGCCARATGCCAAACCCTGGCAACCTCGAGGAGCGTGCAAAGGAGCTGAGGAGCACAGCAAAGATGTGACACCAGCCTGACCCTGGCTTTTCACACAGCATCGGGCAGCTGCAAGACTGCTGCTCCTGGAGGGGGAGGAATGGGGGAAAGGGAGCAAGRATAGCTCAAGTTATTGCTTGGAAATTTTAATATTTTTATAACTGCGACCTTCTCAGGGTTGTTCTCACTTTTCATTTATTCTACACTCCAGCACAAAACGGGCTCAAAATGCAGCCCACCAGGCAATGTTACTCTCCTAGCTGATTTTCTGCTTCTGTGGTGTTGTTCTAGGACATTTAAAAGCAAGGACTACKTTCACTGCATAAATCCTTGTGGAATGCCAAATTAGAGAGGACAAGGAATACAAGAAGGATGCTGTACTTAAAGAAAAGTAAAAAATCAAGGAAATAGTAAAGCTAGGCTCAGGAATTCAGTTGGCCCGATTCTCTTCACAGRTATTTCTGTGTCTGTGTGTCCTGCCCTTCCACAATGGAGCTGGAATCATTTAACCCTTTATTTGGCTCTGCAGAGCACCGTAAATCAAACAGGTGTGGAGTGGGTGCAATCAGCCTGACCCTTGCTTTCCACATACAGAGATCTTGTGCAAAGAATCTGTGGCTGAAAAGAAATGTAGGTGTTTAAAATTAGGTTTATTTTAGATACTGAAGGTAAAAAACCCTCAAAGGATGTGAAGTATTTTTTGCTAAGTCTAGATGTCACTTTAAGATTTCTCTGAATTAGAGGAATTCTTGAGGAATGTAGATATTGCTGTAAGAGWGCAGAAAAGCCAAACATGTACCTGCACCATTCACAAGGCAGCCTCTGATTCCAGTCAAAGCAAGCCAGGGGTAACATAAATGGATGAGATATAACAAATGGAGAAATCAAAAGGTGGCAAAGCTCCTTGCTCCTCTCCCTGGCTCTGTGCAGCTTGCCACAGGCATTGTGACACCTTAATGCCATTCAGCAGCTCCGGGTGAGTGATCTTCCTTCCCTGCGGCCTTGCTGTGCACTGTGGTTCTGTAGTTTCCTCTCCATCTTTCACTATTATTACAGTGTGGGGTTTTTTTTTTCTTTTTCTTTTTCTTTTTTTTTTTTTTTAAAGCATTTGATTTCTCTTTTGGTTGATCTTTGGTCTCAAATTAGATTCTGAAACTGTACTTTAGCAAACCATCCACTCTGAGGTGTGTGATCAGCAGCGTGTCCTGATCCCCAGCGAGGAGCTGCTGATATTAATATCAACACTGCACCTTGCAGGGGTCACCGAGCCCGTGCCAGCACCATTCCTGAATTCCTGAGCCAGCCTTATCAGGGCTAACTAGACACAGCTCAGTGCCTGCAATTCAGCCCTGCAAATCACAACCAGAACGCAGGTTCTGATTCATTGGACGCCCAAGCCTGAATGATTTCCTGCTTGCAATTGTTCCTGGGTCTCTAAAACATTTATACTTTGAACGGAAAATGTTCTCACTGCAGATAAGCAAGGTGATTGTTCCCTGTTTGGTATAATAGGATTTAATTCCTAAATACAGGGAAGATGGAGCTCGTGTTTTATAGGGAGAGAACACTTGTTTGTGCTTGGCTGGAGCTGTTATTACACATCATTAGGACTTAGTGAGGCACAGATGCTGAATGGATGTGGGAGGATATTCTTATTAAAAACGGTTTCACATGCCCCAACCACAGGAGCTGCAGCTCTCCCCGTGCTCTGAGCTGCTGGCCCCTCTTTCTGTGCTAACAGCAGCCCAGGATCCCTCTYCTGCACTCCCTGACTCCTCTCCCTGCAGGGCCAGGGGCAGGGTGTGTGACTCTGGTCACTCCCARACCTCGGGTCAGCCTGTTCCACAGGCAGGACAAACCAGGGAGCTGCTGAGGCTGTTTATAATAATAATGTACAAACGAACATCAAAACACAAAATAGCAAAAAAGAGATAACAGGGATGGATAGGCCCAACCAGGCAGTGGTGGATCACTGCTTTCCCACAGGCCAGTTCTTGCTGACTCCTTCCCCACCCTGCCCGAGCTGTAATCCCCAGGAGCCAGGACAGGGATCTGCGACTGGATCTGCTGACTAGAAAATACACACGGGCCCGTGGTCCTTTCATCAGTTCTGGCAACGAAGCTGCTAAAACAGGTTTAACCTAATTATGATAATCAACCAGACAATTTAAAAGAAAAAAAGTAACTTGGTGTGGAACGGAGAAAATGTCAGCAGAGAAAGAGGTGAAAGTTCCCGAAAGAAACTAAAGAGTTCTGCCTAAAAAAATCAAACCATACCACGTCTCTGGGCTCTTATGAATGCCTGCCAACGTTTCCACTAATTAATTAATTTTGCCATACCACATCTTCATTGGAGAATAAAAAAAACAACTCCAACTAAAAATCACCAATAAACCTTTATTTTCTATTTGTCTCTCTGCCTCTGTCGTTAGACTCATTGGTAAGTGCAGCTGAACAGAAATAAARTGCTGTGATTTGTGGAACCTCCTCTTCCTGCTGCTTTGCAGCTACTTCTGTGCTGGAGCCAACAAACAAAATTACTCCCCTATAASGTTTKTTKTKGKKTTYTTTYKTTTTTTTTTTAACAATGCCAATGGAAAAGAACTTTTGGTCTAAAATAATCGTCACCGGAGGAACATTTGGCATAAAGTCTGTGTGACAACAACATGAGCTCCATTAAAGGTGGGATAAGGGCAGGGATCATCACTGGGAATACAYTGACATTTAACTCCATGGTTTGGGGCTGGTACAGCCATGAGAGATCCATCTGAACCTGATAAGAATTTACCTTTTTAAAAGGATCGTGCCATTAGTTTCTAAAAAGATAAGAGCTTCTGATCYGTGAACTGGCCTATCAACACTAAATATGGATTAAGGACAGGTTTGGCTGCATTATTAAATATCTAATTTACATCAGCTTTATCTGAAATCRTGTCCCTGACACCCCACAGGAGAGAGGAGCATTTGCAAGTTCACTGTTAGGAGATGGAGCTTTCACTTTTTAATTTATGCTGTACATTTTCACTTCCTGGAGTTTATATCCCCTAAGTGCAGCGGCTTTGGAGCGCTGGAGTGCTCTTGGATGGAATTCTCCAAGGTTCCTTTAGCTCCTGTAGATASCAAGACATGTAAGGGAAGGAAAAAAAATATATACACATCCTTTTTTATACTTGTTTTTAAATCATCCTTGTAAAAAGCATCGGTGTGGCAGGATCCAGGACGGGAGAGATGCTCCAGCTCAGGGAATGTGGGGATGCTCACACTGCCCCTCTGAGGCCACGCTGCAGCACGAGGAAAAGATGTTTTTAACAGCCCCGGCTTTCTTCWTTCCGTGCAGGGCAACAGCGAGAGAAAACTCATCTCAGGTCATTTACCGGCCATCACTGGAAGTTAAAGTAGTGTAAAGACTTCTTAAATACATTCCTGTGTCCTTTGGAAAACATCTCCGGCCTTTTTGGAAATCCTCCTTCTCTGCTGAACRCTGAATAGAGCAAGGAAATACAGTCTCCATAGTAATTTCTGGAAGTTACAGACAGTTGGGATACTGGGAATATTGAGAAAATCAAGACAGAACYCCTGGTGCAAAGATAAAGAACGTTMGGGTACCTGAGCTCACCCAGGTCAATCCYATCACTTTTGCAGATAAACCGCAAGTTTGCTGATAATTCAGTATTTTTACTGGCAATGTGTAAGCTCGTCGAATATCTCAAATTCACAAATGGCCACTGGACTGAGCAGAGAAATATCTGTGTGCCGCAGGATTTACCTGCAAATGTGCAGCRAGTCTGATAATATCAGGGATGTTTAAAGACCTGAAAAGAATATGCGCTTTTCCAGAGGCGCTTCCGCTACAAGAATCCAAAGGGCTTTTTGGTAGTTTTGGAAATGCAAAGCTTTGAACGTGTAACCCCTTTTCAGCTGATTGTACGATCTGCGGAGCGATTTTATTTACTCCCATTTCCCCGGTGGGTTTGAGGATTAATGTTCTCCAGAGAAAGATAGCCAGTGGCAGCTAGAAGGCTTTATTCTTCCACAGAGTTCAGCGAGYCGGGCATTCAACTCCTCTCAAAATTTACCCTTCTTCAGCTGCCACTTCAAAAAAAAAAAAAATCATCTTAATCTGCAGAAAAGGAACAATGGAAGTGTTGGACTTGAAAGAGGCGCTGGAAGATCTCTGCTCTGAGGACACAGCCTGACGAGACCAAAGGAATAAAACCGAACAGAGCGAAGGAGTGGAAATCCCCGGTGTCGGTGACATCCCTGACACGGGCCGGGGCAGCGGCGCGTTCCCCGGGGCTCAGMGGGGTTGTGGTTTTTAGGACAGGACAGGGCCAGGGGTGGGCACCGCCCGGGCTGGGGCCGATTGTCGCCCTGATTCTTCAGCCTTCCGACATTTACATAAATCGGAGTTTTCTCAGGCGTGGTAATAGAAACGAAGAGTGATGTTTGGTAAATAACGCGTTCCTTTCCAGGGGGAAACACAAACTGATGGACTTCTGGGTTGACCAGTGGGGTCAGAGAGGTGTTAACCTCGTCCCCCAACCCCTGATCAAACTCCAAAGACTAGACAAGTCGAGATCCCAAACCCAAACTTCTTTCTGCYCGCACAACTGGRCAGTGTGAGTGTGRTTCTGTCGTGYCCTGTCGTGACAGCCGATCCCGATTACGGTGTAGGGGAGGTCAGAGGCTGCGCTCAGRGCTGTTCTCAGGGGGAATTTCCCCTCTGCAGGGTAATGACCACGAGAATCCCCAAACCGCAGCCACGAGCACCTCACCCACACCCTGCACCRGGGGATGGAACAGGGGAACCAACACACGGATCTAAACCCCGGCGGACAATCCGGCACAATGGGCTTCGTGTGCTCCAGCTCATTTACATTTCAATATCCCCCAGATATCCCCTCTGCTGATGGTGCCCAAAGGATGTGCTTTCAACTTCGTCACAATCTCCTCCGTTCTGTTCCAGAGCCCATTTCTGTGAGTTTTTCTATCTGCGGACTTGTGTGTAACTTTCGGAATCGGAGAGGATCACCACMCTGCCGGGGGGTGCCGAGCTGAAATGGAGCATATGGCTATTAATATAATTATGAATCTGTTGCTTTAGGCTACGTTAGATTGCCTTTGGGGTTCTGATTCTTAAGAAGAAAGGATTGAACTATAGTCACCCTCCTTTTTGCAAAAGATGTGGAATAAATAATCACTTTTTCACTTTTTAAAACATCATTATTGACATGCTTCATTGAGGTAACCTTCAACATAGCAAAAATTTAGACAGGGTCCTGACTCATCACATTATCTGTGGCACACTTAGCTTTAAGCATTTGGTTTTGTTTGCCTTCTTTTGTTAAGAAAAAGAGTTCCTARTACATTTCTAAAGCTTTGTACTTTTAATTCATCATAATAAAATTCATATTTATCTTTAGAATTGCCTGCTTTCCTTCAGTTCAGTTCAGTTCAGTGTCCGGATGCATTAATGCCCTTTTCCCTGTTACAGCAAAGGTGAGTTACTCTCTTGAAATAACACGTTTCAAACTATTGTATCTCGGGAAGGAATAAACTGAAAAGCGTTGGTCTGCAAAGAGAAGCTAAATTAACATTTTATAAGCTGGGCAACTTGAATTGCTGAGAGCCAATTACATCAAGCATCAGTTGAAATCAAAGCTTCAACTTCTCTCTCCGACACACTAACCAGCTTGAATTCAAAGCATCAGATAAACGGGGCTGGAGATTTGCATGTGTGAATAAGAGCTGAATTAGAAACAAATCCGGAGGGTTCCAATGTACTGAAGATAAGCCCCGGATTTTCACCTGACACCTCCACCGAGCTGGGGAACAGGACACGGAGCAACAAAATTGTGTCAGGGGTCTGGAAAGTGTCAGAGGGTTTCTGGGGCAAATGGAAAAGTGGTATTTGGAGGGATAGATTTACACAGARCTACAGAACTGCGTTTTCTAACTTTTGTCTCCGCTGACAATTCCCCTTTCTCTTCTCAGTAAAATGAGAATAAAGGAATTCTCAGGGAAAGGGGGAGAACTGAGATTGCTTAGTGCTTTAAGTCCCACAGCACGAAAAAACAAACCCTCCTTTACAAGGGAGAGAGAAAAAGAGTATGAATGAAAAGATAGATTTACTAGAATAAGAGTATGTAAGCAGATACTGAAGTTCTGGAGTGGATCTGATTCACAAGGAATTAGAAAGATCCAAAAAGAAGAYGCTGTAGAGCCATTTTTTATTTAAGACTTCACTTAATGATGATTACTCGATATCATTTCTCAAACAAGAAAAACAACCTAATGTGACTGAGCTTAATTGAGAGCCAGGAAGGGAAGGTGAGTGATGGTGCTGGAGTGGGTAGTCACCTGAAAATGAACTGTCAGCAGATCCGGCTGACAAGACAGAGATTAAAATCAAGCCTTATCTCGTACCTGGCCCTGTCCTCAGGGAACTGTGCTCCCCAGTGTGGGGTTGATCTTGTTTTACACTTTGGCAGTGCTCAGCATGGACTGGAACAACTGCGATATTATATAAACAACCCATGGAGCTCAYCCAGGGCTGAACATCCCCGGCAATAATACCCACGGAAAATACAGAACTCATCAGCTAATTGCAAACTGCAGGGCTGCGTGTCTGAGCAGGCCCTGGAGAGTGCTAATATYAATCTGCAAGTACAGGTAATAATTCCACACACAATGAGCCGTGCTGTCTCCTAAGGCAAGCTGTACATCTTACAGGTACCAGTCTGCACGTTGAGAATCCGGGCACGACTATTTATAAATATCTCGGGTGTAACCTCATTGCAGGAGACCTGCGGAGCACCTTAACTAGTTTATGGCACATCTTGCACAATATTTCACAAAGATCACTCACTTTTCTGAGGTCTCCTTCAAACTGCCCCGGCCTTGCCCCACATACAGCAGAGTTTCAAAGAAACCTTGATTCAGCCCCATGATTTCCCCTCCCTCTCCCTCCCGAAACCACAGAGGCGCATTTTCCCTGGAAGCGACACTTTCTCATAAGATTTTATTTTGATACGTCTTTTTTGTCCTGCAATGTTTCACCAGCCGGCAGCAACTCTGCTCATCTGCACTTCAATGGGGGAATCCACCAGAGGTCCAGGTTTAAATAGCACATCCTGAGATGGGAACAGCGAGGTGGGGGAATGGCTCTGCAATAAATAAATAAATAACGAAATAAATAAAGTCCTATCACACACTTAAAGCCAAATGCCTGCTGGGACTTGGGTTCAAAAGCGCATTTGGAAACCGATCCCTTGAGAAGATACGTCTGTTACGGTGTTTGGCCTCAGGATTTAAAAGGATTTGCTTTTAAGCTGTTAYTTTACTGCAAGTATGTGACTGGAGGCCTCAGGTGTGAAAGTCCTTTGATAAAAGGGACCCGTGTGTGCCAAACAGAGCAAGYGAAAAGCATTGACGCTCGCAGGAGMGGGAAGGGGAAAGCGGGGAAAGGATGGGACAAAGAACATCGGGTTTAAGGCAAGCAAATGCTTGGAAWGCAAGAGGGATGAGAAACCACCAAGGCCCTTGAACTTCTTGCTTTGCATACGAAAGCGATTACGGAACAAACTCTCAAGGAACTGAACACCGAARTTGCAGAAAAAGGTCATTTCCAGTTAACCAGGTGAAGCCCATCTGGAACCAAAACCCTCCATAAAATATTATGGCTGGAAAGAGCCCCGGGGGTCACCCCCGCCCTTGGCCCCAGTGCAGGACCAGCTCGGCTCAGGTCACTGCAGGCAGAGAAATGTTTATCTACCTGCACTTAAAGACCTTTATCAGCTGAGACACCGCGGTTTCACGGCAGGAAATGTGTTCCAGGGCTTATTCCATTTCCATCAGAAAGTGTTCCTGAGCGTCCGACTCGGGTGCTGCAGCCCACGTCTGTTGCTGCTCAGGCTGCAGGGRATAAAGGGAAGGGCCTGATCCCTTTCTCTTTGCCAATCTTTCCTGTATTTGATGAAACTTTGGTGTCCGAGCTCTGCACTCCTCACACACTGCTCTGGCTCCACGAGCAGAACTGCATCTGCTCTCTTGTCAGAGAATCTCTGCAGCATTTGCATTTTACAAGTCAGGTGCACCATTTTTCCCCGACCTCAAGGTAATTCTACATTGTTTCCTCCACCGCCCCCATATAACAGAGAAGCCTTTCTTGCATCCCAAAATCTGCTCTGAGAAAAAAACTACAGTAAGCACAGAAATGTGCAAAACTCACACTTCCCCACAGTTTTACTGGCAGTGGAGTTGAGTGCTGTTCATTCAGTGCATTTCCAGTGCTCTAAGATGGTTCCAGCTGCCAAACCTGTGGGCTGCACTGCCAGTCTGCCAGACACTGGACAGATTGATGGSGATTCAGTATCACGAGTTTATGCTGAATAGTAAATAAAGTAAATATATTTACTTTATTTACTATTCAGCATAAA
>QVAJ01000056.1:3428622-3457486 GCA_003546035.1 Mixornis gularis | reverse complement strand
TTGGGAACTCTCCCGGCCGGTGCCAGGCCCGGGATGAATTTTGGGAACTCTCCCGGCCGGTGCCAGGCCCGGGATGAATTTTGGGAACTCTCCCGCCGCTCCAGACCCGCTCGGGGCGGCGCCCGTTCCAATCGTTGTGTGCAGCGCCGCCCCGTGGCCGCAGCCGCGCACTGCAGCGCGTTGGGAAATCCCCAAATGGATGGAATTGTTCGGGAGGAGTTGGAATCGCTGCTTTGGTCACCGACGGCACACGGCTGTGCTTRGCTCTCAACTGACCCAAAAATACGGGCTGGATTTTTAGCCCTTACTTATCTCACCGCCTCATCTCACAGTSACTGCCGAAGCCCAATTTTTTATTTCAGCATCAAGTTATTCCATTTATCACAGGGAACGGGAGCACGTACACATAATCTCCCTGCTCAGAAACTGTTTCTCTCTCTGTTGGATTCCYATTAGGGTCTCAGATGATTTACTGGTGTCTGGATATGAACTGTACTGGACTTCRCAGGGGAAAAAATGTAACAGGAACTTTCTCTCCAGTTTGAGAGGAAGATCTCACATCTGATCATGGTCTGGGTCTGACTGTTATTGTGTAAAGCAATAAACACTGTTCGGCAATTTAAATTCAGTATTAGAGAACTGAAATAGCATCGAGCAACAGAGAAAACTGAGCTCATTTARAAAACTTCTATGTGTGCTGAAAATCCTGAACAACAAATTTTTCAGGCCATCCTGTTCCAACAATACAACGTCCCAGAGTATTTTGGAATTTCCAGAGCTAGATTATTCACTATAACCAGTTTCAAATAGAAATGCAGCTCAGTTGCAGCTGGGATCCAAGCTGAAAAAACTGAAATGATCCATGAAATCATTCCAACATGGAAATCATGAWTCATTTTGCTTGAAGACAACACAGCAAACACTGCTGAAAGCTGCCAACACAGGAGTGCTGTAAGATGATGTGTCCCTGCCCYGAAACAGGGCATAGCACAGTGGATTATGTTCTTTAAACATCAAGAAATACAGGTGGCTGACACCCCTTCTGATAGAGCAGCAACAGATCCAAAATCCTGCAAAATTATGAAAACAGGTAGAGGTGAGGTGCCCGATTTTTGGCACCTTTTGAGCCTAAAACATTGCAGTATTTAATATTGAGAAATGCAAATGGTTTTTTCCGTTTTAGCCAGCTGAGATCCTGCACACAACAACATTTAATGCTAAAGGGGGCATCTCCACATTCTCTGTGTTTCCTTTTTCCATTGATCTCTTTCCAAAGAAGGAAATTAAACAGACATAATGCAAGTGATAGAATACAGATGAAGAAAATGCTTAATCACATCAGACACAAATTTGAAATCAGCAGACCATGCGTGGCAGGAAACACGGATTTATGTGGCATTTCAAATGCAACACAATCCTTTGCCTTTCTCTATATTGGGGCACTTTTTAGATTTTTATTCATCAGATAGAACTGCAAAGKACATCTTTAAATTGTGACTCAAATCAAATCAGCTCACTAAAAGCAACAAAATGGGCAAAGACAGTTGTGATATTTAGTTAAGGATGTTACAAGAGAGAAAACATAAAGTAATATTCCCTTAACCCTAAAGAATGATTCACTAGGTCACCCCAAAGGTGCAGCAGCCCTGTCTGGTCACAGCCCCAGCAAAAGCAGGAGGAAAAGGCACAGASCTGCTGATGCTCCTCAGCCATCTCCAGCTTTCAAACATTTCTGACTCAGGACCTTGGAAACCCATAAATGTGCCTGGACTGGGCAGTTCTTGGCAGTCGTTTCCTGCGTGATTTTGTCAAGTCACTTTTTAAGCATTGGCACTGTTGGTTGACAAAACACCGACCTCATTCACTGCCAGGATTGTTTCTGGAAAGACAAGGGGAATTCTCATCACCCTTCTCTGAACGGGATTTCAAGTTTTGCCTCCATACCTTGAAACAAAATGATCCAACAGCTGGTCAGGGCTGGAAGCTTTTAMTGTGATCTCTCCAGCACCATTCTGGTCCTGCATAAAACAATCTGATGACCATTTAAAGTTTTTTCTACTGCATTCGGTTTAGACAGACACCACATTGATGTGCAGGACTGGCAGGAAGGTGTGAGTGTTTGCTTTTGCTGTGTGTTTACACCACGGGCTGTTGAGGTGAGTTACGAAGAGAAACATCAGAATTATCGCACAACCGGGCACTGCAGGGCTGCTGTGAGCGAGGAGTGCACACTGAAGGAGCTGCAGTTTTAGAAGGAAGGTTTATCCCGGCTCCAGACGGCCAGCACCGCTGGAGGAGAGCGCGGGGGCCCAGGGCCGGTAGATGTCAGCAGCCGCCTCTGCCGGCGCTCCTGTTCGATCTGCCTGCACCTCCATCCCTCTGCCTGTGCTCCTGTTCCCTCTGCCTGCTCTCCCATCCCTTTCCCGGGCTCCTGTTCCCTCTGCCTGCACATCCATCCCTCTGCCGGCGCTGCTATTCCCTCTGTCTGCCCCTCCATCCCTCTGCCGGTGCTCCTGTTCCCTCTGTCTGCTCTCCCATCCCTCTGCCGGCGCTCCTGCTCCCTCTGCCTGCTCTCCCATTCCCTTTCCCGGCGCTCCTGTTCCCTCTGCCTGCTCTCCCATCCCCTCTGTCTGCTCTCCCATCCCTCTCCCGGTGCTCCTCTTCCGTCTGCCTGCACCTCCATCCCCTCTCCCGGCTCTCCATCCCCTGTCCCGGCTCTCCCATCCCCTCTCCCGGCTCTCCCATCCCCTCTCCCGGCTCTCCCATCCGCTCTCCCTCACCGGGACAGGGTGAGGATGTCACTCGGGAACACTTTGGTTTTGCAAAACTGTGTTATTCTTCCCCAAAGCCAGTTGGGAGCCCTCCAACCCTTAATTGCGTTCCAAGGGCAGCAGCTCCGGCCCCAAGACTTTCAGGAGCTTCAGGCTTCTGTGGCAGGACACACTCAGCTCAGCCAGTGCCAAAGGAGAAATTATCTCTGCAATTTGCATGAAAAGTGCTCCAGCCAGACAGATCCTTTCCTGTTTTGTTGTTTTATGTGGTATTTCAGAGATCATATTCATAGATCAACAAATTCAGTTACTTTAATTCTCTGGATTTTACACTGAGGCTGAGCCCAACATAAAGTAGATTGGCAGATCGAGGGAAAACAAATTCCTGGATTCTACAGGCTGTGAACATTATATCACATCACTTCAGCATCAAAGGGCTGATTAATGATCCTGGCATTTCTGAACTCAGCAATTCCTCCTTGTTCAGATACGAGGCATTGCAGGAGCTGTGACAAGTGTCCAGGAGCTGTGACAAGTGTCCAAAGTTCTGCCCGTTTAATCTCATTAAATTATGGCCCGTTCATTTATCTTTCAGCTGTGTTATTTAAGAAAGGCTGCATTTTCAGGCAGGAACCTGAGCAATGACATCTTGGTAGGCTGGTGGGATGTGCCTGAGTTATGGAGCATTTCCTCCCCCAGTGAATGCCAGATAACCTTGCAGAAGGTGCCGTGGCTTTCCTCGGTGCCACAGCTCTGCCAGGGTTGATTCTCACTGTCCCCAAGGCCACAAAAGGGGCCTGGCAGGAATTGCAGGGGATTGCACAYGGGATTTCCTGTTCCCATCCTGCTGTCCAGGACCAGAGCACTCCTGAGCCCAGCCAGGGGCTCTCCTGGATTACACAGCCCACTGGCACTCCACAGAAAGTTTTTGAATTGGGGCCATCTGCCATGTCCCATTAACCTCCACAAAGCCTCACTCCACCCAGAGGCTTTGAAAACCCAAATCCTGACACTCGTTTCTTCTTGACCTCTTTTGATCTTTTCTTCCTCCTGCCATTAACTGTGAGTTCAGAACCACAGCCAGAACAATCACAGTTGAAATGACTGCAGTACTTCCCGAAAATGTAACAAAAAAGGGGTAAATACAGAAACTTCATTTGGCTGGTTTGAGTACAGTGCAAACCTTCTGACACCTGGGCATTTGAGCATTAGGATCTACACCTACATCCAGAACAAACAATTCTTATCAGAAATCCTGGGACAAAAAATTGAACTCAAAAGTGTCATGTTCAAAAGCACAAAGTAAATGTACTTTGAGATACCCTACCAAAAGGAGATACTCTTTTGCTTTTAACTAAAATCTAGTAATTAGATATGATTTTACAGCACGTGTGCCTTAAATTACAATTCATGTTGATTTYCAGGCATGCAAATCTGAGTGAAGGTGTGCATTTACATGTGCTTAGTGGATAGAATATTTGCTATTGAAGGTGGCAAAATAAGTGAAGTACACAAGATGTTCTGTTTGGTGAATTAAACAAACTCTTTCAAACTTTGGTGTAATATCACATTATTTACCTTAAAAAAAGGTAATGCTGCAAATGAGAGCACATGCATGGAAAACTCTGCTTGCTACTGTTAAAATTCTCCATTTCCTTTAAGTGCATTGCCCCATCGTAGATTTTTGCTTCCATTTTGCCCATCCTTGTGACTTTTATTCCACAGGAAAACTCTCCCTGATTTTTATCAGTGCAGTTCAGGTTTCCTCATGGCCAAGGCTGCAGTGATTCAAAAGGAATTACTCAGACACCAGAACAGTCTATAATACTGTCACCAACCTGTAACATTTGAATATATTCTGGCCACAGAAACAATGATCTACAGCTCATTTTTACCTTTTTTTYCCCCCAACTCACTGGTTTATTTGTTTCCACATCCCATAATCTTTTCACTCTTCTTTGGCACGTCCAATTTAGAGAAACCATCACTCTTCCTCTTCTCATTAAATATGCTCAGAACACTTTGTATAAAATAAATAAAAATACTGACTAGTTTGAAAAGTGTGTATTTGTGACGGGAGGAGGTTTAAAGCCAAGGCACTAATTAGCCAGCACAGATGCAGGAAGTTAGATTTTGATGATGTGATCAGATGTAAGAGAAGATAATACACAGCCAAAGAGGGGAAAATGATGCATTATACCCTCAAGAAAAGGATYTGATTTGTTTGGCTTTCAAAGTCAAGTGCTGAAGCCCGAATGAGCTGAAAGCCAATTTTAATGCGTGGAGAGAAACATCTGCGATGGGGATGGTCCAGAATACACAACATGTGGAAGGATCAGACAAAACCCCATSGCAGCTTCGGGGGGGGGAAATCACAACCCTCCCCTGCAAGTGCAGCTCCTACAGAAGATGCCGTGYGAGGGGAGAGTCAGGGGCAGCAGCACTCGGGAGGTTTCAGATGTCAGGAGCACACCTGGAGAACATCTGGATCTCGGCTGGGCCCTGTGCTGGAGCTGCTCTTCTCCCTGTCAGCAGCCAAAGCTGCCTCATTTCCCCTGAGGAGCAGGGAAGGAGAAAGGCTTAACTCACCCGGGCAGAGCTGGGAAGTTGATAGCATTAGGGTTAAAATGTTTCTAAAAATCATGGRTTTGTAYGCAATAGATTCAGGGGAGGTGGAAAGAAAGRCTGGGCCTGGATAGGCCTSGGAAGGGAACCAGGGCTGCCTAGGCCCTGGAAACAAAGGTTGGGTTTTGTCTTTACYGGATCATGTGGAACTGCACCTGCACAATCATCATGTGATAAATGATATGATTGTTAATTGTAAGGATTGTTTGGTRATKGAATATGATTATTGTTTAAGAATMATGAGAAACRATGTTTGGGGKGCCTGATGGAAACTACAAGAATTCATACAATAGAACAAGATGGGTTTAATAATTAATATGTAGTTATATAACAAAAGGGTATAAAAACATGCCCCTCCCGAATCCATGTCASAGTCAGATTTGGGTCTGTGCCCTGCACCCCTCATTCCCAGAGCTCTTCAATAAAARCACCTGCATAYATTAATTCTGTGATTATGTGTTCCAATGCTAACAAAGTGACCCCGACATCTCCAACTCAGCCCTTTGCTGCCCAAGGTCTTTTTGCTGATAATGCTTTGTCTACCTGTCCACAGAGCTCTTTGAAGGGCCACTGATGGCAGGAGCACGGACACCCCAAGTGGGTTGGACACTCTGCATCACTGGTCTGCTGTCCTTTTGATTTTTCAGCCTTCTGATGTTTTATATTTCTACTGGAGCTTTCTTACACATTGAAAAATAAACAGAGACTGATGTTTGATAAATAATACATTCCTTTCCAGGGGGAAGGACAAATTGATGGACTTCTGGTTAGACCAGTGGGGTCGGAGAGGTGTCAACCTCGTCCCCCAAYCACTGGTTAAAGTCCAAAYTTTATTTCAACCTTGAATCCAAATATAAATTGCTTCTTCTTTCTCGTTTCACAACCTGAGGGGTGACTGTGGTTCTTTYRTGTCCTCTGGTGCCAACTCACAGCRRTATTTACAGTTGCCATTTCCCACYRCTGAGTGTGGGATGTGCTTTGGAGCTGCTCTGCCTTCCTGCCTTTCCTCAGTGCAGGGAAACCCCCAAAAATAATGAAGGGTTGGAACAGAAGCAACGCAGGTCCGACCAGTGTGGTTACCACTACGTTCTTCCTTTATTCCTCTGAAATGGCTGCTTATATTCACTTCTAGATGGTTTACGAATTCAGTAGCTTTTCCATTGGCACACAGCTCAAAAAAGAAATGCAAACACACATTGTTTAACTTTTTCTTAAGGTGGCTACCACCTGTCTATTACTAACTCTACTTACTAACCTTTAAAGCCCCATTACCTTTCCCTAACACCTTAATAACTAATTCTAACTGCGCCACAAGTTCTGTAGCCCAATTTTAACTGCGTCACAGGCCTCAAGGCCTCAGAGCAGGCCTCAGAGCAGGCCTCAGAGCAGGCCTCAGAACCAGGCCTCAGAACCAGGCCTCAGAACCAGGCCTCAGCTAGGGCAGTTCAAAGAGTCACTCTAAATAGAGATCATGCCCTCTTGTCACTCTAAATAGAGATCATGTCCTCTTTCTCTGAGGAATTCTGCAACACCTCAGCCTGCTTTCAGCGCCCTCTGATTGATGAATGTGCAGCCCTGGCTCCGGTAAATCTGTGTGAAGCACACGAGGTGCAGCACTAACGCATGCAGGTCACATACAGGTCCAAACGACACCGCAGCACTTAATGCAGCCCTTATTATTAATGAAATATCCTTTTACAGCTCTGCATACAGAACCAGGCAATGCTGTAATGGCTGCGGTGGAACATCAGATCCCTGCGTGTCAAAACCCAAAATAATTGCACCAGAAATGAAGGCGGACTCAGAAGGGCTATTAAGGAAAGCAGAAAAGAAGCTTTCTTTTAATTACTGAAGTGAGATATCCTAATTAATACAAGGCTACGTCTTTGTAATTGAAAACTCTACCACATAATATAATGTGTGCTAAAATAAAAGGCAATAAAGCATTAAAGTTCATGTGACATTTTAATCAGAAAGCCAAATAAATGCATTAGTAAACAGAATTGACTTAGGCAATTATTTTAGGTTTTAAAAATTAATTTGTTTACCATTACTCCATCCTTGAACTTGTACCATTAACATCAAACACCATTTTCCAGCCYGTCCATGAGAAAATTCTCAGGGTATTTGAAAGCAGCTGAGAGGTAAGTGCTTACCAGATACACGCTTATGAGAAATAAATTACAACACTGCAATATGAATTTGCATACACAGTAAACAGGAGGAGGGTTCCACAGCAGATTTTCTAGGTCTGTACCTGTAGCCCTGGTTTTGTGCCTGAGGTGTTTTGGTTTTCTGAAATTCTTTTCCCAGGGAGTTTTCTGTAAACAGGAGAAATGTTTTTGTAGCTGTACCTTTGTTATTCATCCCTTTCCCTAGGAGGGACTTCTTCTTGATGTCCCTCTGCTCTGACCAATGTGAGTGAAGAGGTTTGTCTTTGTGTCCCCAATCCAATTGGTCTGTGTAGAATAGTATAAAAGGGAGACACATCCCAAGAATAAAAGAATCATTTTCAGCCTTCTGAATCTTGGAGTCTGTGCTGTTTATTACTTTCAGTGTTCCCCCTCCACTGGTCACACTATTAGTTAATCAGACCAGCGTGCACCAACTTACTTTCTGAAAAAACCTGCTGGAAACATCCCATCCCCACACCAAATCCATGCACTGCTCATACACTGATTAATTATTTATTCATTCAATTTGAAGTACACTGTTAAGATAGCAGAGACTTACTAACTTGTAGCAAGTACCTAAAAGAAAGTGCAAAGCTATTTTAGGACACTTACTGTCCTAAAGAAGAAGAACAAAACATTTACTGTTCCTGTATTTTTTTCCCCTGAGTCCCTTGTATGTCAAAAAAGATTTCTTCAGACAAAGAAAAGCATTATTCTTAGAGGACATCCCTAGGAAAAGAAAACTCGTGTTCTCAGACTTGGAGCTAAACTCCAAAAAGCCAAAATAAGCTCAGAATATCTGGTTTCATTATTTATTTAGAGGAAATTAGATCTCTAAATTCACCTACAGCCTGTCTTAGAGGTGCAGAGCAGGCAAGGTAAGAATAGTTCATTTTCCTTTTAAAGATGATGTTAATCCTACTCTATRCACATCTAACAGGACCAGGCACAGGGGAAGAGCAAGAGGAGATAAATGCTTCATCTGTCCTACCCTAGAACAGCAAAATATTCCAGAACAGAGAGGTCAGGTAAGGAACAGATCTATTCTTTCTCCAAACAAGCTTTAAACCCAAGATTTACCGTGACAATCAGCTTTCAAAACTTCATGGACAAAAAATGAAGTCTCAGAAGCCGGGCCTATTTCTTGAAACCTTTGGTCAATAAGAAAAAAACCACCTTTTATTCCAATCCAACAGAACCTGCTCTACAGCTGTTGTTTGTCAGCTCAAGCACACTTTTATGGCCTGAAATGCAATATCAAAGTGTTTCATGTGTTTTAGAGAACGAGGCATTATTGACATTTCCATATACTAGAAGCCGAGGGAAAATTGCATATTGACGATAGTAGAGTTGTTCCAGAGAAGAAGGGATAAGAAACCATTTAAGGTTTTATTAGATATGTTCTGGATGTTGGATCAGGCAGCTTTAACACTGGCATAAGGAAAGCATTTCCAGCTTTGGTATTTTCTCCCTTCCATTTTCTGCAGATGCACATTTTACCAGACAAAACGGTTTGGCTGCTTTTACAGAGGGTCAACCACATCCAAAAACTCTTCTGAGGAAATCTTAAGCCCAAACAGACGAACAGCAAGTTGTATCTCAGTTTCAATACAGATAGATTTAATTTTTGTTAACACACTAATCCTTTACTTCCAAGCAGATATATATACATAAAGTAAACAAATCATGATAGAATTCTAGAATTGTTTGGGTTGGAGGAGTTAAAGCTCATCCAGTGCCACCTCTGCCATGGCAGGGACACCTCCCACTGTCCCAGCTCCAATGTCCAGCCTGGCCTTGGACACCCCAGGGATCCAGGAGCAGCCACAGCTGCCCTGGGAATTCCTGTGCCAGGGCCTGCCCACCCTCCCAGTAAAAAACTTCTTCATAACATCTAATCTAAACCTACTCTCTTTCATGTTCTGTGTGATTTATTTCCCCAAAAGATAACTTTGCATTAACGAAATTAAAGCTGCTTTCCAATCACTACTGCTTCCCTTAAAATCAGGATTAAATGGCAATTACTTAGGAAGAAGCACTGTGCTTAATTTGCTCATTTGCTGTGCTGCCAAGCAGCACACGAACCAGATAGTTATCAGCTGTAAAAACCTTATTGAGCAGAAATAGGAATTAATTAATGTCGCTGCTCTAGAATCAGAGGGTCAGCATCCTCGGGCTGCCTGAGGACTTCTGTTTGTCCTAGAGGTGATTGCACTCAGGATGTTCTCAGCAAGTTCTCTCAGTGGGGAATGTTTTATTTACCTCTTAGAGACACCATATGACTAAACAGCATGATTGCAAATCAGGTTAAATTTTCTTATTTATTACTAGATCTTAAGTTTT
This sequence comes from Mixornis gularis, assembly GCA_003546035.1. NCBI lineage: Eukaryota > Metazoa > Chordata > Aves > Passeriformes > Timaliidae > Mixornis > Mixornis gularis. The sequence goes on along the minus strand of QVAJ01000056.1, from coordinate 3,447,573 downwards.
GAGTCCAGACTTTATTGTTGCATATCAGATTTATCCTAATTCTGATTTTGTAGAGCTGTTTTACTATTTGCTGTTGGAGCTGTGTGCTAAAGAATGGCCACAGCACAACCTGAATGTATGTTTCACTTCCCTGTTTAACAGACCGTGAAATAACACAGGCCACACCACAGAAGAATTTTGCTCATATTAGGCCAGACCTTTTGTTCTCTCCTTATATACAGTGGCAGATTTATCTATGGTATAGTACAAACTGTAATTTATTGTAAATTTCTGAGGACGTCTGTAAGGAGGATCCAACTTTATCACGACGAAATTGACGGAACAAGGGGAGCTGAAGCCTGACCGAGGCTGAAAGGTACGAGAGCACACCAGCACTGCTGCTCTTACACGGAAATCAGGAATGTCACATCTGTGCCACACCTGTTGCACTGCTGGACTCTCAAAGAAACCCTGCGAAGGTTAAAGGAAGGGGAGAGAGCTGGCTACAAGGATTTGTTTATTCTTGGCCTTCCCTTCTGTTTGTTTGCTTATTAACAGAGTACTCCGTCCCATCCCTGGATTTCTTTTCAGCCTCCCTCCTTTTCATTTTAGTGGTTTTGCTGAAGATAGCTCTCACTTCAAATATCACACACGTAGCTGACATTGACTTCTGACCAGCAGTGCAGTAAAATTTAAATGAAGGTGGAGGAGCCTTGGCTGGGAAGAGAAACCATGACATTTATCACAGATGCACAGAATTGTTTGGGTGGGAAGGGACCTCAAAGCCCACCCAGTGTCACCCCAGCCAGAGCAGGGACACCTYCCACTGTCCCAGGCTGCTCCAACCCCAATGTCCAGCCTGGCCTTGGGCATTCCAGGGATCCAGGGGCAGCCCCAGCTGCTGTGGGCACCCTGTGCCAGGGCCTGCCCACCCTCCAGGGAAGGATTTCCTCCTAATATCTAATCTAAATCTACTCCTTTTCAGTTTAAAACCATTGTGCCTCACTCYGTCCCTACCCTCATTTTCTGGAAGACTGATCACCTCCTCTTCCCAGGCACAGCGGTGCTGATCCCCAGAAATCCATGATGTATCCTTCTGACAGAAGGAATTAGATTTATCTGATCTCTGTTACAAAAACGGATGGGAAATCGGTTTTCTTTCAGCTCGGGATTTTTTAGCAGTGTAACTGTTGACTGAGGCAGATCTCTCATCATAAAGGAAAAGATAAGAATTTAACTTCTTGGAGAGTAACAGGCATTTTTCACACCCTTAAACTGAACTGTTTTACTATTAAAATGAACCGTTTTGCTAATAATTTTTCTTCCAAAAGTTCCACGCACACACATTCCAAAAGGAGCAAATCCTCCACAGTACATCAACTGTTGATCCTGCTTTTGTATTGGGGGATAGATTTGGAATATTGTTTTTCCTCCAGAAATTCATTGTGCTGGAATAGACTTCTGAGACACAATTAAAGGAAATAACTTCAAACGCTCTGAAACTCCTGAGCGTTTGCTGCACGCTCTCAGTTATCCATAATTGAACACGCAGTTAAGATTTTAGTCAATTTGTCTGGAARTATTTCAGTTCATCGGCTTTACAAAATCTCCTGGGCTCATCAGGAGCTGCCGCACACCTCCCCTCATCCCTTTCATTTTCTGGTTAATGCTCCGGCCCATTTCCATGCAAGGGGCTGCTGCTTGAGACAGGAACAAAGTGCATCTTTGGTTTACTCGCATACATTTACATCCCAATGAAAGYCATCGTGGTGGAAACATCCCAGTTAATTTTTGGCGTTAAATTCAGCAGGAATATTCATATGAGTAAATATTGTCACAATTGCTTCTGTCCCAGAGGATAGGCAGGAAATGAAATTTGAAGCCTGATATACTACTTTTTTCTGTGAATATAAATTTCATAGGACAACGTTGGTTTTCTCACTCTTCGCCTTTAAAAGAATAGCTCGAATGATCAGATTTATTAAAGTGACTCTATCAAGGCTTAATTTAGGAACTGATGAGGTAACAATATAAAAATATTTAAAAAATCAAATCCATGCTTCCTTTGTGTTGCTAATCTATGGTTTTCTGTAAGACCGAAGTTGAGCCTGTGGAAAATACAGTTTTGCATTTGGAAAGTTTTTTCCTTCTAATGAGCTGGAAGATGTAGCAATGTGTTTTTTATTCCTATTCTTTCTTACACGCCTCTGGTTTTTTTCTTCTAGCCCATAAGAGGTTTTTTGGATCTCTTAGGCTGAATGAATATGTAGGTTCTTCCAGTGAAAAAATATTGCATATTGGAGTATGCTTACGGAGTAAWAAAGGTATTTGTGGTGATGCCAACTGTCTGTATTTTTAAAAAGTGAAAATAACATTAAAAGAGGGAAAGACTAATTGTTCATTCACTGCTTACACAAACCCATTCCTTCAGTTCACTTGTATATCCACACGGAATTGAGCTGACATTGTTGTTATCAGCGTCCATGCATAGAGACAGGTTTGAAAGTAATGGAGTTAAAGGCTGTGGAACTCGAGCTTTTTTTTTTTTTTTTTCCCCTCTTTTTAAGTTCACATGATTGATGTAGATTATACTGTAATTTTTCCAGGAGGTGCAGATGCAAAATTATATGGAATTGATGAGCTGACAGTTGAATCAGCCCCAGTGTGCCCTCCTGCCTTGCAGCCCAGCCTCCTTCCCAGGCTTCTGTTACTTTGCCATCGTGAACGGGGAGTCACCTGCCTTCTGCAGCTCTTTGGTTTGAGTGATCTTTTCATGTTAAATCAAATGAAAAGTATTCAGCACTTAGCTGTTGTTGCTGTTTTGTTACCTGAAGCATTTACCTGACAAAGAAATAATCACTGCACTATCCCATAAGGCTTCCTCCATTATCAGATTGACAGCAGCATGTTTTGATTTAGATTAGTGGCTCGTGATGGCTGCTGTTAAAACTTTACCTAAAAAACCGATTTCAATTAATTTTTTTTTCTTTTTGTGAGAAGGTGAAGGAGCTGGTCCTTCAGAGAAGTTACCTGATAATTTTGCAGTGAAGAACTCCTGCGTTTCAAAGACAGAATAATTCAAGCGATCTGAATAAACCTTGCAAAATCAGGATCTTTTATTGACCAAAGAGGTCTCCTCCACTTGGYTCAGCTCTCTGAGTGCAGGAAATCCCTGGGAAAGGATGCTCAGGTATTTCATGGCAGCAGGAGGACTTGACATYCCATCCAGGTACCTTAGCAAATCCCGGGCTACCTCAACCAGGCTCTAAAAATTACTCTAATATGAATAAAATATTTATTTTTCCCTTGTATAATGGATGAGCTGCCTTAAAATAGTGCCACGTGAATAAACCCCTCCAGCCTCAACAGCAAAATGCTCAAGTTGTCATCACGTCCCTGCGTATGAGACATGACTGAATCAGTTCTGCTTAATTCAACCAGAAAAACAAAACCACRAGACCTGGGGATTCCAGTAACTGCCATGTTATAAATGCATATTATAAACTTGGCTTTTTGCAAATATTAAAATKAATTCTATAGGTATAACTGTGCTGTATTGTCTTTTATTAATAGAGTTTGGAAAKGTGATAAATGTTTATTTTCTGATTGTAACATAGTGTTAACAGTAAAAAGATTAGGTTTTTTCTCTTTGTAATATCTAAACTGACCAAACCAGAAGGTGTGGAGGCTCACCTTGCATTCCTGCATGAAGACTGCTGAACTTCTGTTTCTTATCCAAATGAAGACAACCAAAAACCCCAGGAGAAGAATTTATGAGACCCATGTYACCAGACGGAGTGGAGCACCCACAGATAGATCTACCAGATAAAACKATTGGGGGAGAACTGAAACTGATCAAACCCAAAGGGGATGTTTGACTCATGCATTAGGGTCTATTGAACATGTAACACAGCCATCCTTAAAACACAGAATTTTGAAGGAGTGAACGTGCTTTCTGGTGAGGCACCCCAGCTGGAACTTCTGTTTTTCTGTCTCCTACATGGTCTATTTTTATTTTTTATTAAACTTATAAATTTTTCTAAGAGAGCGAAAGTGATTTTTCCCATCCCAGGAAGGGCAGCCCAGCATGTGCAGGACTGTTCTCTGTGCAGGACACTCCAGCTTAGCCCTGAACTATCACAGAGGTGTGAATTGGGCTGTTGCCCTCAAAGACGTCCTGAAATCCTTTTCTGCAGGATGTTTGCAGATGCACAGTGTGAATAAATGAAAGGGACACTGAGCTATCTATTGGTACCTGGCCGTGGAACTGGGTAGCCCCAAGTCTGGATGTTGTATTAATGCAAAGAGTAACCAAAGACATGGCCTGAGCAATATTTCTGGTTACTCTTTTCAGTGAATATTTTGAGAGCAAGGTTAGAGAGGAAATCACTTCCTTTGTGCAGCAAGCACTGACTGAACAATGGAACAATGAAGCAGTAAATTGTTACCATCAACTCCRGCTTAAAAATAGTTAGGGCTGAGATATGATATGCTAATTCTGAGGCCAAGGCCATCTCCTAATTTTTTTTTCACTAAGCATTTCTAGTCAGGTTTGAGTCATCAAGAACTCAGTTCAGTTTATACCTGTCTTGCTTCCACAGTTTCCTTGACTTCTGCTCAACTTGTGGGAATTTTGATTTAGAGACCAGCCCAAGAACTAAATATCCACAGTTGATGGGAAAATGCTTCTCTGAGCACTGCATAAAGGCACCATAACTTACACCCCCTCATTCTTCATTAATATGCAGTTATACAATTTATATACCACTTTAGTCATTAGCATAGAAATTGCCACCAATATACTGCATTCCCAGAGCAAAAATAAACCGGTGTGAGGAAAGGAAAAGCGACCACAGAATGCCTGGTGTTTTCATATCTCAGAATGCCTGGTGTTTTTATATCTATAGCTGCTGCAGTGAGTAATAACCCCAGAGAGTCAAACTCTTACACTTGGCTTCATTACATAGAAATGTTGCTGTGATCACTTCCTCACCACTCTCAATGCCTTACAATTTGAAATATCAAAATATTTTCCTGTTTGGAAAGCAAGCAAGTATTTTTTTGTAGAATATTCTAAATAAAAAAATCTAAAAATCAGGTTGACATTGTTTTACAGTGTCACTCAAGAAAAATGGAAAGCTTTTTTTTTTTTTCCCATTCAGGAGAATGGTAAATTTATAATTGTCTTTATTAATGATGTGCTTGCTGATCTTGATGACTTGGGTTAACACAAAAGGAGCTTTGAGGGCAGGAGCCAGAAGCTGTGGCCACAGGATTGAAGTGAGAGCCCCTTTTGGGATGATTTGCTGCAGCCTCCACCAGTCCATGCTGAAATAGATGGAACTTTTCCATTGAGATTTTGGGGGTTTTAATCAGAGCTGGAGAGGTTTCTGTGATGTGGTGGATCCACAGTGGAAGATGACAGTGGAAATTCACGAAGCTCAGATGGAGAAGAGCAACCCATCACCAAAATAAAACCCCAAAACAAACTGTAAAAAATCCACTTGGTGAATTTGCCGAACTTTATAAACGACGCTTCATTTGCATTRCAATAAAAACACCAGCTTGCATCCCCTTCTGCTTTAGAGATGCATTGTTAACTTCTCAGGATCACAGTTTCAGGTACTTCAACTGTTCCTCAAGCACACTTTTTGTTTTACAAGGACGGAGCTTTTGACAGTCTCGTTCAGGACATAATTAGAACAATTAAGTAATTTCCGGGTAACTTCAGCAGCGAAGAACGGGCAGACTTTAATAGAAGGAGGACTGGCTTTGAACTAAGCTTAGGCATGATTTTTTCCTTATGCCTTTGAAGACACAAATAAAATAATCTCTCCTACATGGCTGGATTTGCTGGTTAATTATCCACAGCATCTGCAGCACGGAATCCAGTCTTGGGCCATTTAAGGTTTGGCTCTGCAGTCAGMAAACTGCATCCCAGCCAGAATCACTGACATCTGGAATCTGGAATGACATCTGACATCTGGAATCACCAGGAGCCAGGGGCTGGCTGGAGTTGGTGGCTTTCCATTAGGGAAATGGAATTTTATTCCAGGAAAAATGTAGGGAAAAATGTATTTTGAAGTGACTGCACATTCATCACTGTTCATGGCTGGGCTTCCCATTGCATTGTGTTTCTGAAAATATCAAAAGTCTTTTAGTTCTTGCAAAAGGTGGCGACCAATATCGTGAGAAAACGTGGAGGTTTTCCTGCAATAAAATAGCAAAAACTCTTGTGCTTTTTATGGAGTGTGAATGGCAAAGTTCTCATTTGGAACTGTAACTCCCCACAGTTTTAGGAGTGCTCAGGAATAAAATCAGAGTCTCTCCTGTAACAGGGGCTGTCACAATGTCTGTGTCAGACAAAGTGCAAAATGGAGATATTTGTAACTGTGCTGTTATTTCCCTCTCCATGGACAAATCTTTTTTCACTATTCCCTATGAATATACATAAAAGTGACAGGAACTCCTCCCTCCTGCTCATCTCTGAGAGCTGGAAGGAACACTCTGAACTTGCCAAATAATGTCCCAGCCGTGGTCTCCTTCTGAAATGGTTAAAATGAGCAACTGAAATGGTTAAAATGAGCAACTGAAATGGTTAAAATGAGCAACTGAAATAGTTAAAATGAGCAATTTTCTCTCTGAACGGTTAAAACGAGCAATGCCTCTCTCTGATAAAATTTCTGTGTCAGTTCTAGTATAAATATTGACAATTATTTTCCAGTCTCTAAATCCTCTGAGTGTTTTGCCCCCAAAACTTGGCTCTGTGGTTCCTTGTATCATTCCAGGTGGGTGCAGTGCTGTCAGGTCCATTCCTGGAATGCTGGAAGTGCRACAGGCCCCACTTTGCCAGAGTTCTCTCTGTTATTGACACGGAGGCTACAGGAGGACATTCCTCACCGTTTTGGGAAGTGTTACCGGCCCCTGAGGAAATGCCAACATCCCACACTCAGTTACTTTACTCAAGTGTAATTTAAAACCRGCTCTCAAGCATAATGGGATGTTACAGCCAATATTTATTCTTCTTTCATTAGATAAATAGTATTAAATTGCAATCCTTGAGAAAATTGTACAGACTGTATCACATTTGAATGCGTTTGAGCTTGAGTCTCACTCAGGCAAATTCTCATCATATTCAAATAACCATCATTATGCAAATAAGAACATCCTCATTGCCGGGGAAGTTTAAAATGGGTGGTTGTTTTTTATCCTGATGGATTATCTTCCTCCTGGTAGTAGCTACATGCACTCAGAGAAGCTGTGCAGATCCTGGTTATTCTTCAGATTTCTTTTGCCAGTTGCAAGCCGAGTTTTTTGCCAGCAAGGATGGATTTTGGTTGTTCCTCTTCCCACGGATGCTGCTTGGAAAACAGCACAGCCAAGTTTTCTTATCACCAGGGGCTCACTTCTTGATGGCACTGAATTTTCATGTAATAAATAAGGTGATTCTGTGAGAGCCATTTTATTACATCACTGCTGCCTCAAGGTAAGAATTAATTATAATTCTGAAAACAGTAAATATGAGGCCGCAAAAGCCGTCTTTGTGTTTCCTCTCTGATGTACGTGTTGTGCAAAAGGAACGGCAGCTGCAATAAGTTACAGCATTTAGCCCAAACACAGGATCTCTACCATCAAAACAATTTGAAATACTTAAAAAGAAGGGGATTGTTATGGAGATGACAGAGTCACGAGGATCTCTTGCTCCATTTGTTAGAATGTTACCAGATCCTTCTCCAACCCGTGCAGAAAACGGCAATTTCAGCCCAGTCACAGATAGTGCAGGTGAAATGCACYGCATCAGTTATTTATGGCAGAGGAGCACAGGGAAACGTGACTCTACAACTGATACCTGATGCAGGACAATTTTTGCAGATGATGTTCCATTTAACTTGAGAAACACAAGTTCTGTGAAATCAAAGAAATAAATTCATTRGAGCTTTTCCACATGATACAGGATTCACTGCAAATTTACCAGTGCCACCTGTATCTTAACCTGTAAACTTTGAATGCTTCACTCAAAGAAAATGTCCACAACCTACCCCATGCTAAATGATTTTTCATTTTTGCTTCTATAGGACAAAAGGTCTGCAGCAGAAAGAATTCTTTGTGTCCCAACTTTACAAAGTTTGATTAATGCAATGAACAATAAATAACAAAACTAATCCCCCTCATATTTGGATTAACTGCAACCTTCCRGGCCCTTTCTGTTCTGTTCTCTTGGTTTTCCTGCTAAGCATACTGAGGATCAAGAATTCAAAATAAATAGCTGGAAAAGAAATGTTCAATTCTCTGCAGAGCCATGAGAGAACGTGCAAGTGAGTTACAGGCTGGGCAGGCTTGTTATGGTAACAACATTGCTCTTATTTCTATTTACAGTTAATGTTAGAGCTCCTGGAAATTAAAAACGCCACCAAACTACTTGAAAAGGAATTAGAATCTATAAATAGCTACTTTATGCACACTGCGTTGTTTTCAGTTCTGTTAGGGAAATACATTTTCATCCTCCAGTCCAGCAGCTCATCCCAAGCAGTTATATCTGCATGCAAGTGTGTGCTGCAGGCCAAAATCTGCTYCCATTTATACCTTCCTTTTTGAGATCTCTATCTCAAAGAAGTGGAACGGGATATTTTCTATGACCAGATTCCATCCCTGGCCATTTGTGTGTAATCCTGAAATAACAATCACTTCCTATGGTTGATCATAAGCAGTTGTCAGTGTGGGTTATTTATCACGAGACTGATTTTTATGCATTCTCTCATGTACATTKCAATTGCTTTGAAACTCATTCTTTCAGGAAAGTTAAATGCCCCTCAGATTTCTAAATGAATGGGAAGTTTGTTTTAGAGGAGATCCTCACAGACACGTGAAATCATGAGATTTAAACTGCTTTTCTAAGTGCTAGGGGATAGGGGTTGACATTTTAGGCTTTTTTATTTAAAACAATAGAACAAAATACCTGTGACAGRAGGATTCTTGTAGAGACCTAATGCCAGAGGGGAAGGCCTTGGCAAGGAATATTACATTTATTGCAGCCTTTCCCAACAGCACTGAYGCAGAACTCTTGCCCCCATCAACGGTGGAGAAGAAAATCAAATTTGTGCTTTTAGTCCTGACACGGAGCTGAATCCTGGAGTGCTGAAAGTGGCTTTGTTGGGGAAGGATCAAAGACGTGCCCAAGTTGCTGTGTGCAGCACTTTGATTCAATTAGAAAGAGGTGATCAGCTCTTACAGCTCTCCAGGGGTCACTGGATGGAGTCGATGGAGAGACAAAAGGTGCAATAAGGCAGAGCCCTGCTCTCGGTGACTGCYGAGAGGGGCAGCCCCGGGAGGGGCAAAGGGGGAGGAAAACACCCCCAGTCTGCCCCAACCCTTTTCTGACRTGCAGTCCCAGAGGAGAAATATGTAAACATTCTAAAAATACACATTGTTTTTGCATGAAGCTGGGTGAGAATCTGCAGCACRAAGTTACAAGCACTCCAAAGCAAGAAAACCCAGGGTGACAAGGGACATCAGAGAGAAATCACTTTTTTTYTGAAGTGCTCAGAAATGGACTGCAGTGATGTTTCTGCCAGCCCTGGTCTCCGGGCTGTAATTGTGGCTGGGCACAGGGACTGTCCCTGTCCTGCAGCAGCAGAGTTACGGCAGCACCACGGCACATTCCTCAGCTCAAATGTTGTGCCCAGCTCACAGAGAGAGAGAGCAAAACAAACAAATGAAAATGAAATCGGCTGCTCTTAAATAAAACAGGAATTGCAGAAGGATGTGGCTTACCTCGTGAGCTCCATTTCATAATGACAGCTGGTTTATTACACCTTTTACAGACCGTGTGTTTAATCAATATAAAACTCCACTAATGTAACAAGATCCCACAATGTTTTCTGACAAGCACTTGTAAATTTTTCTGGAATACTTCTTGTTAAACAAAGATTAAATGTGGCTATTAAAAGCGGGCAATAATGTTCCAGGAAGAGAGCTTTATTTCTACACATGAAATGGGAACTGGGAAAGGATTGTTAGGCTCTGTAAACTTAAAAAAAATGAGGTAGTGACAGAACAGCTATTACTTTATATAAATAGTCCAATAAGCAAAGCTGCTCTTGCCTTGGTCTACATGACTGTGAGATTCTCAGCAGTACAGAAAGCAAACAAAAATCGTGTTCATTCCTATACATCAGCACTTCAGGTAAAATAATCTGAACTGCATCAATCCCATGATATTAATTGATACTGTTCAATTCAACCACCTCAACGTGCATTGCTGAGGGTGTTACTCACTCTGTAACAGTGTCATTAACCTGCCAATTGTCACTTCAGTTTTCTGAGTACACAACAACTTGAAATGGTGCTGGACCAAAAAAAMCACTTGAAAAGATGCCGAACATAAAAGGTTGAAATGATGCTGAACATAACTGAGGTTTTGATTTGCTGTCTGAATCAATGAGTGCAGATCATGAACATCCTCACTGCCACTGATGAGCAGCTGCATGGAAAGTCTCCCTGACCTGCTGTGGCCAACTCTCTGAGCTGATGTTCATCACAGGAGAGATCTCAAGATCTCAAGGTTTTGACCTTCCACCCCGAGTCAGAAGGTCTCAGTGCTGCAAAATAACTCCTTAATCCTTAAACAAATGCTAAGAGCATGCCCAAAGCTCAGGGTTCTTTTAGGAAAGAAAGTGAAACTGATGCCCATGAGCAGGAAGATCTGCATGATAGAAACTGAGCGTGTCAGCAATTTGCAGTCAGCTGCTCACCTTGTGCGTGAAACGGGATTCTGTGGGATGGAAAAAGCATTTCCTGGGTTTTCCCAGACAGGTTCTGTGGCTCAGACCCCATAAAGAGCCTGGTTCTGCTGAGCTTTGAGGGGTCTGACACCCACATCTGCTGCTTTTCCTCCTGAGGCTGAGTCATAGCACAAGGAAGAACGGGAAGCACTTGGGGCTGGAAGGAGACAAAACAGAGCTGAAGTGTCCTGWAGTGTTTGCACAACCTGAGAGTCCTGCTGGTCTAATTCTGGTGAGTGTTGAATATAAAACTGAACTGGGAAAATCCCTCCCTGTTCCCTCCCAGGGGAATGTCTCCACCACCAGGTTCAAATGTCACCACAGTGTCACTCTCCTGGCAGAGACCCTGACGGAAAAATGTGATTTTGCATTGCCATTGATGATCACTCCAGACCTGCTCAGGGGAGACCTCGACGTTTCCTGCACGTTGCCAGTYATGTAATTCAGTGTTAAATCTAGATTTATGTGATTTGGTGATAAAGATTGCATTTGCTCTAATCCTGGGATAATCCTTGCTTATTTTTGGAGAKCCTTGAAAACAAACTCTGTGACAAGATCTATCCAAAGGTATTCTTAAAAACTTTCAATGATCAATTAACAGCAAGTCTCTTTTTTGGCAATTCTCCTGGCCAAATAAAGTCTTTTGATGCTCATCCAAAGATGCAGGGGATTGCATTTTTCTCCTTGTGCAAATCACAAGCCAGACTTYTGCAGTTAATCATGGCTTAATTCAAGTACCAATATGAGTTAGATGAGAATCAGGTGAAGTGCTCAAAACCAAGCAATGAAAGAATTCTCTCATAAAACCCCACCAATTAATTACTTCATAATACTATGGAATAATGATTTGGGAAAATACAGTACTTGAGAAAGACAAGATTTTATTTCTACTCCTTCARCTTTTCATCTCAAAATATTTATAACAACTCTTTCAATGCACCTGCTGTGCATTTAAACGTTTACATTCCATTTTCCCGGAGAAACTGAAAGAGAAATCCAAACTTTCATTTCCTCCACGTGGGTTTTACTGGGCTTTTGGGTTTGCTGGGTAGCTTTTATTCACAAAACAAATGTCACAGCCAACAAACTTGTGCCTCTTCTGCAGCTTGGGGAGAGATAACTACACCAGCAGTGCCGTGGGACCAAACACCAGCAGCTCCCTTCAGTGAAATTTAAAGCATCACAGGTAGTTCCTGCTMAACCTGGTTTAAAATTAATCCATWAAAAAAACCCATAAAAAATCAGTCTTCTTCTTAAACTCCCAAACCATCTTATTTTCTCCCTTTATTTTTTCCTCCAGTTTTGCTACTGTACATTCATTGCGGGTTCTAATCCCTCAGCTTTTCAATTTCGTATGCAAACTCGTTTCTTTTTCCCARGATCTTGTTCTCAGAGCTGTTGGTTTGGGGGTTATTTGTCACACATTCATGGAGCTAGTGTAATTTTCCCCCTCCCCAATTTCTTCTCCAGCAGCTCCAACTGCAAGGACAGGCAATGTTTATAGTGAGAAGGCAAAAATATTCTGGATATCTTCCGTTGCTTCCTCCCGTTTACTGATGCTGCAGTTTCAATACCAAATCTACTATAGTGTGGAAGCTGTTTGCAATAGAGTGTAAGGGCTTCCTACCATATGCTCTCCCATCTGTGATAAGAATGGGGGCTTTGGAAAAAAAGGCAAAAATTTCAGTGTGACTGGAGCTGAACTGCATGCAATTTCTGCCTGCTTTGAGGAAATCTTGAAAAGTAAATGTGTGCATTATACACGGCGTGAATTCTCCTGCCTCCTGCTCACTCCCCACTGCTGATCAAGCATTTTCTGTGCAAAAACCAGGGGCTGAGATCCCCAGAGGACGAGTGGAGCTGAGCACACCTCAGGAGCTCAGGTCAGTAATCAGTTTGCAGACACTTTAATTATTGCAGTGACTTTCAGCCCCTCGGTGCTGACTTTGGGGAGGGCAGGTAGAGCTTTGCTGTACAGGTGTTAAACCTACTCCCAAATGTCCCGGGAACTCCTTTAAGACCTTTTGTGGAACCTGCCTGCCCTGTCACCTCTGGTATTTCCAGTGTAAATGTATTTCCAGACAGGAAGAGGTCTATGCTGTACTAGACAGCATAAACCCACCCCAAACAACCAAAAAAACCCACAGAAGAAGGGGGAAAGACAAACTGTTTAATTTAAATGTCTTTATAGAAATMATTTAAATCTTAAAAGTTTCTGCATTGCAAAGATCTTTCCTCCTGATGGGTCTGATATCTCATCACTCTGCAATGGAGTCAGCAAACCTGGATTTGGAGGTAAAAGGTTCACTGTCTTCTACAGTAGGTTTGAATTTGGCTCCATAGAACTACTCGTTTTGCTACAATGGATCTTCCACTCATAAATATTTTATAAAGAGTCAATAAATTATTAACCTTTAATAGCATTACAACGTGGATATAATAGTAAAAAATGTAGTAATCACGTTACTGTTGAGTATTACCTGTAAGCAAATAACAGACTTCATTAGACATAACAATCATTTATCCCCCATTAAGAATTGATTAGACTTGCACTTTATAGACCAACCCTAAAAATGTTTYAGTGTGATCTAAAAACACACAGAATTTGGTATGCAGACAAAACATTGCAAAAACCACAGCCAATATTTTTGGGCAACAACAATACTTCAGTAGCCGACAGAGATCCAAGAAGGGAACCAGACAWATATTTTCTGTATGAACATATTTAAGTGATTCTCTTATTTAAGTAATCCCATTCTTTCTGAAACCATATTAAGCAAGACAGTCAGTCAGTCAGCGTGCTTTAAGGGACCCAGCTAACTATTCTTTGATATCTAGAAATGGAAAACTTTCAAAACTGGAAGTTTTGCTTTTTCTTCTAACGCCCTTGGTTTACTGTTTCCTCGTGTCATTTATTTCACTGTACTCTATACATTTATGGTACAGACGTGGTTCAGATGCCAGTTCCTGTCTCATTTTGAGGAGAAAACGCCGCGCTTTGGTATCAGGATGGTGTCTGGAGCCTCAGTGAGCGAGGACAGCACTAGGGGTCACTGGCACTCCATCGGTGGCTGTGACAAACCGGGCTGGGTTTTGCCGCAGCYCCGAGCCCGTTTTCCCGTGAATTTCGGCAATATCGGTGCCGGCGGCTGCTGTGGGCTCCGACCTGTGCGCACAGGGCGGTACCGCACCCGTTCCTTCATTCCTTGGGTCTTTGGGTTTCTCGAGCCTCCCAAATTCCCGGGCTGCGCAGTTTATCCGTGAATTCCAGCCTCACCTACAGCGGGAACTGCCCTGCCCGTGTTCTGCTGGGGCTGGGAAACTCCGGACCTCTGCATCCAGGTCACAGGCACCAGCCCGGGGCACTGAAATGCTCTTGGGGCACTGAAATGCTCTTGGGGCACTGAAATGCTCTCCCGGAGAGGCTTTTGCAGCACTGGGCTCCTCCTTTCCAAGCGATGTTGAGCACAGAACATCAGCTGCTTCTCAGAAAAAAAATTCTAGTAACTGAGTATCAGATCTCTACTCAAAATATTGTGTTACAAATTGTAATTTGTGTATTTAATGACCATTCTACTAAAAAAWGTCAGTTGATTGAGCATAGGAGTTGCATTTTTAATGGTGCTAATAGAATTGCTGTATTTTCAGTATTTTTTTGTATTGAAAAGGAAGGTCTAAATGATGAATTAAGGAACCTCTGTTTTGGTTTTCCAGAAAAGGAAGCTGGCAGGACACGCAGGCAAATGTTTTCTTATCCCCAGAGTGATTTTAAATGGGCTTTGCCTTCCTCGTTTGCATCACATCAGCTTGTCTTTAGTTACATCTCAGGTCAGGCAGGGTAACAACATCCCCCGTTCTGCTGTTTCACGTTATCTGCTGCTACAAACCGGYGAGTTTCCAACTGCTCCACTGGGAATGTTCCCAGATTTCCAGTTGGACACGCTGCCTGTGAGCATCGACATTCCAGCCCCTCGGAGCACTCTGCCTGTGGTACCCCGGCAGGTATTGCTGCTTTGGTGCCTGCTCATTTCCTCACAATATATAGATATTCCTTCTCATCCTGACTTTTCCCCGAGGTGCACACATATTGGTTGGTTTGTTTATTGAGTCTTCTCTGAGCTGGCCTCTGCATTTTGTGTGATTTGGTCTTTATAAAGCATTGCAGTTTATTGTGATAGGAGTACAGTAACGTGCAGCCGCAGCAGCTTTTAAAACCCTCCTGTCAGATAAAGCAGGTTAATGCATTAGTTCATTAATTCAAATCAAAAAGCCCCCTTAGATACACCTTTGCCTATTAGAGTGCTGCTGATGTGGCTGATAAGAGCCAAGCTCTGTTGTGATAAGGTCCTTTGTCACTTTTAGCATGACAAAGGAAACCATTTGGAACGGAGATATTTCTGAGTTTTCATTGGAAACAGGTAAAGGAGAGTGGAAATTCTGACATAATCTCCTCTTCCAGCAGCTGTKAGCCGACAGCAGGGCCAGCACCACAAGGCAGAGCTGTGGGAATGCTGTTCCCACCGAGGCTGGGGTCTGATCATCAGGGAGGTGGCACTCGAGGGGACAGCCAGGGACAGCAGAAACACAACCTGTCACACAGCTCTGGCCTTCAGCCTGGCCAAGGTGCTCCAGTGACTCTGCTTTTCTCATCAAACAGAAGCATTATAAGGAAATCAAGTGATCTCATTTTTTATCTCCCCRTGTGGTTTGAGTGAACAGATGAGAATTACTGAAGATTTAATGCTTCATCCTGCTGTCGCTGAAACAAAAATCTRAGTGCTGGTTAATGTCAGAAAAGCGTAACAGGCAGAAATTAAGAGGCAACTGAAGCGAGTGACTCAGTGTGGTCCTTGTGGCATCTCCCATGAAGCTGTTCTGATTTTCAGAGCATTTCTGAGGGAGCATCACAAAGAGACTCAGCTGTGACTGTGCTGCCCTGGCCAAGATGGGGGGACACCCCCAAAGGAAGTCCCTTCCCCAAAGACTCTGTACCCCAAAGGAAGTCCCTTCCCCAAAGACTCTGTACCCCACAGACAGAGAAATGACCACAGAGACATGTGAGGAGGAAATAAGAGACAGAAACACGAAATAATAAGGGAACAACTTAGGCTGTGCACTCCAAGTGGCAGTCACAGCCCACCTGCCGCGTCACCGCTGGAAATGTTTTGAAGACAACACACGAAATTGTATAAAATTGCTGGGAGGTCAAGCTGATCATGCTGATGCCTTTTCATCTTCTCAATCTCTGACTCTAATTGCTCCTCTCTTTGGATGTTGTGCAGTTGCAAACCCAGATAATCCATTTCAATGCCCTCTGTGCAATCCCAAGCAGAGGAGGAAAAAAAAATAGGAGTAAAAATCTGTCTSTGCAAAAATCAATGGCAAGGCATGCACTGACTTCAGCAGCACCAGGATTTTTCCCTCAGAGTTTAATTGAAAGTGAAAAATATTTTGTGAGAAAAATGTGTAACTGCTCAGGTTAAAAGACCCAACAACATGCCTGGCTCTTCCAGGTCTGTGGGCAYTGAGTGACAATTTTTAAATGCAACWGGCTTTTGGAATGAATTGTTTCTTTTCRGATCACTAGGCATATTCTGTATTTCCATGTCTTTTTATCTATCCCTATAGATTTATTTATTGAGATAACTGTATCTTTATCTGTCTATCTAGACGTGAAATACTGGGCAGAGGAACATTTTTGCTYGTGCACCTGGCTCCAGTTTTCCCTTGTCTGCAGCTCTTTGCCTTGTCAGTGGGGCTTCCCCAGACCTGTGCTTTTAGCCTGTCAGAGAGGGGACATTACTGCTTAAAAAACCCAACCTCAAACAAAAATGGGAATTGATAAACTGATCAGAACAATTAGTAATTTTAATGGCATGAAGCTGAGGTATCACACTGCAGATGAGCCAAGAAGTCTCAGGGTGAGGACGGGTCTTTCCATGACCTTGTTGGGTGTGGATTAATCAGTTTTCCACCTTTCCCATCAGGTCGTGGGTTTCCAGGTCTCCCTGAASACTCTCTCTGGTGTTTTCCCAGTGCCAGTTCTTCCCTCACAATTAGTCGTGTTAGTCACCCAGAAAAGACGAGGCATTCTTGCCAAAAGAACACATTGCTGATGAAATAGGAGGATGTTTTCTGGTTGTGAGGGGTGTGAATGGCTGTGATTTCCATGAGCAGGGCACGGGAAGGGTTGGCCGGGGCACTTTGCAGGGCTGATGTGCTGTCACCTGCACCGGTGGGCACAAACTGCAGCTGGGACAGCCACTCTGCAGGGGGAGATGGGACCCGCCTGACCTTCAGCTGCTGCTTCAGTAAAACRCCCACCAAACCAAAAGTGAGATTATTTCTGGGCAGGGCAAGAAATGGCTGCACTTGCTCATCTCTGAAGGGACTGAAGACAACGGTTTATTCAAAAGTCACTTGGCTTTGAGAGACACTCGAGACCCAAATCTGGTTTGTGGGATAACAGGATAGTGGAAGATGAGGAGCAGGATGTTGACAAAATATTAAGTGTCCATTACTACCTACTAAAAGTAAAAAGTCTGCAGAGTGCTCTGGAGGGGAAGGGTATTGATGCATAAAATTTAATAATTAGTTAGTGACCTTTTAGAATTACTTTAAAAAACATTAAGGAAAAAGTAATAGCTTAGATTATTTTTTTTTTCCTCTCACAAGACCAAACCAAAAAATTAATCTTGTTCAGTGAGTAGCAGCATCCYAGATGAAGGATCCTAAGTTCCATAGTTTCCATGTTTGGGCTGAAAAATTAAATAAGTGCTTCCAAGTTCATTGTTGCAAAATATGAARAGAAGGGAAAGAAGCTAATTTTGCAAACATAACATGGCTGATATTAAAACTCTCCCTCACTCTGMATTTCTGTAATAACTTCTTCCTTTCCTTCCTTCCAGTTACCCCGAATGCCTGCAAGGCCTTAAAAGCCTGTGCACAAAACATCCCTAAACGGGGCACAAAATAACTGAATGCAAAAGCACAGAGGCAGAAACCATAAGAGAAAAAGGAGAAAAGAATCTTGGTTTGGTTTTCTTATTATCCCAGTAYCTTTTTTTTTTCTCGAATTACTTTGGTGACTAAACTGCCCACCCCKGTATCTGGAGAGAAAGTTCTTCCCCTGCACTTTTCATACTTTGCAGAGATTTCTGTTTGAGGCTCCCTCAGCAGGACACGGATTACCTGGGATGTTATCCTGGCACATTCACCTTGCCACTGAATGGAGCTGGACACTGATTCCKCCTCCAGAGCAGGACTCCTGTGTCTGGATGGAGTGCTGTTTGACAGTAATTCTGCTCTGTTGTACAACACTGCAAGGCCACAGCATCTGCCAATGCCAGTGATTTATCCTCCCTCAGGTGGGGGATATTCTGAGCTGGTACATTTGTGTTTGCAGTGCAATGCCAGTTCTAGAGATGTGCTGCATTTCAGCTCTGGGGAGCCTCTCAGGAGCTGGGAATCCTTCCAGAGCTGACATGAACTTCTGAAATGAATTCACACCACCACACAAAATGCAGCCTTTTCTCACTGCATGGGTAATCGTGTA
Source organism: Mixornis gularis (assembly GCA_003546035.1). NCBI lineage: Eukaryota > Metazoa > Chordata > Aves > Passeriformes > Timaliidae > Mixornis > Mixornis gularis. The sequence continues at coordinate 3,429,258 of QVAJ01000056.1, read as the reverse complement.
CTTCTCAGTGTTGGCAAACAGAAAGTGTGCAAAGTTTATTTTGATAGACTATTTACAGCTTCAGTGTTGGGATGTTGATATACAGACGAGTATTTTTATTGCTCCCAAACATGTTCTCCATGAAGGAAGAAAATGACTATAAATTCTTGTGGCTACTTCTTGTTTTGCTTTGTTTTGTTTTCTTTTCTTTTGGCTGTGGTAAATTGCATGCAATTCTATCTGCCAAGGATAATATAAATCTCATTATTAAGCCTGACCAAACGTTTGGGTTAGTATTGATACCTTCTGCAATGGAAAACCTGAGCTCAGCTAGTTTCCCCCAGCACTTCTGGASACTATTTTAGACCAAATGTCGTTATTTTTGCTGCTGTTTTTCCACCATGTACTAAGTAGTCCATCACACACCCCTCACATTATTTCCCCATTCTCCCCGCACTGCCCTTGATTTGGCTCCCGACTGTTGCAGTGGCTCGGGGAGAGCTGAAAACACGACAAATTGGGATGAGGGAAGGAGCCAAACCCTCGCCATGTGCAGCAGCACGCTCATGCCAGCGCGTCCCTCCCGGCAGCCGCAGGGATGCGGGGTTGGGATGCGGGGTTGGGATGCGGGGTTGGGATGCGGGGTTGGGATGCGGG
>QVAJ01000056.1:3408042-3428095 GCA_003546035.1 Mixornis gularis | reverse complement strand
CGGGGGCCGGGCAGCGGGGCTCGGCTCGGCGCATCCCCGTCCCGCCCCGCTCCGCCCGCTCGGCTCCGCTCTGCCCGGGGATTGGGGCTGCGGGGCCGCCGGGGCCGAGGCGGGGCTTGGCTCGGCGTTATTATTTATTTGTTTGGCCGTGCCGTGGCGTTGCTGTCGGCGGCGGAGGAGGCTCGGGCCGGTTCCCGGAGCGGCCCGCGGGATGCGGCGGGGCCGGCGCGGGCGGGCGGGCCGGGCCCGGGGGCGGGAGGTGCGCACCGGCCGCCGCCGCCGGCCCCGGCAGCCCTGAGCGCATCGCCGGCCCTCGCCTGCTCCCCGGGATCTCCTCCCTGCCGTGCACAAAGTCACACGGGTCAATGAGGAAATCGAGAACTTGAAAAAAAAAAAMAAACCCAAAAAACCCGAAAGGGGAAAAAAAAAAAAAAAGCGCGCAACACCGAGAGCCCGGCGTGTGCGGATGGTTTGGGGGCTGATGAGCATCACCTAAAGGAAAACTTTGGTGCCGCCCGGGAGCCGCGGCGCTGCTGCCCGGGATGCGGGCGCTGGCCGGGTGAGGCGCATCCCGGCGGGCGGGAGCGCAGCGCTGCCCCGGGCCCGGCTCCCGGTACCCGCACGGGGCACGGGGCTCGCCGGCCTCGGGCAGCTCCGCACCGACATCGGGATCGAAACCGACTCCTGGTTATTTATGGCGAGGAGAGGGCTGKTTTTTTTTTCACGGCATCGTCTGTTTTGAAGGAAGGAGGGAGGAACGGGGAGGGTTAAGGCTCAAGAAGTAAGTCTTCTCMGCGGAGGAAATGCCTTTTTGCGCTTTCCAGATGACCTTTCCTGAAAATGTAGCCTCTCCAGCTGACCGGGTTTGATTTTGAGTACGAAGTGTGTGAAACTGATCCCTGGTGCTGCACAGACCGTAGGATGTGTCCTTCCGGGATTAGCAATATGGGGCATCTGTTGTCGCCTCTCCTCCTGAGCCTGGCAGCAGTTTTTTCCAAAGGTAAGTCTCAGTCTCTTCTGTTTCACCGCGTCTCGTTCCGTATTTCGCACAGGMAGCCTTTGTCCCCTCTCTCTGTAATGCCTGGGGCGCTGACAGCCGAAATTGAAGACAGAAAGGTTTGGGGGGAGCCTTGTGCTAGTCAGAACCACAGAGGRTGTGATGGGGAAGCCTGAGTGGAAGATCTTTCCTGGGTTGACCACGACAGCCTGGCAGTTTCCCGAGGCATTTTTTACCTCTTTACTTCTGATGGGGCACAAGATGCTGCCGAGTTCAGCCGGCAGCTCTGCTGTGGATTACACAGGGTTTGAGATACGGAGATCTGGAATCCCCAGAGGTCCAGGCTGCTGGACTTGGCTGCCCCACCGTGATCTTCTGTGCCGTTTTCCACATTGGAAATCCTGTCTCTCAGGCTRACTGGCAGTGTTTCACTAGACCGGAGAAACAGGCGCTGAGTGAGACATTTGAARGCTTTGATGAGATGCTGTAGCAGGTGTGTGATACCCTGCACGCTGAATAGAGTTTGGATGTCCTGATGGCATCACTTCAGACAGCTCAGTGATTCCTCCTCGGAGCCCTCGAGCTTGTTTACAATTCCAGTCAGAGCACACAGACAGTGCTCGGATTTCTGTGTGCATTTAAAGCTTCCTCGGGGCTTGAAAGTTTTCATCGATGCTTCAGCCGAAAGGTGAATGCGCTTTCGYAATACTTAATTGAGATGATTGTGAGCATTCCTGTGAAATATAAATTAGGGGAAATGTACGTTTCTACCCAGCACATACTGTGCATCGGCAGTTAKGTTTTGGCAGGAAAACAAAGTTTTCGTGTGGTTTAGTCTTCAGAGGGGAATAAGAGCATATGAATTTAATCTGTGGTTTTGCAAACATACTGGTGAAGACTCTTGCTTATGAACATGCCTATTAAAAAAAGGTGTTAGTTATTCCTAACACCCTTTTACATTTCCAGAGATCAGCGCTTTTCTTTTTCATTRAGTGAGTTATTTTTACTAATTAGTTTGCATGCAGAACTGAATTTACTGATAGAAGGCAGAATACGTAGCTGTGTGTTTCTGTGGTGGATCCCTGTGTCARATTCCATTCTCCTCCTTTTTTTCCTTAGAACAGGTAAAGAAAGAAAGGAACAAAATCAGAAGTCTTCTCAAATGTTCCCTAAATGCAGTGCCTACATAAGTCCTGTTCTAAAGTTGCAATTGGAAATGCATTAGCAGCAGGGATTAGAAGTCAGAATCTTTTCAAGAGATTGCTTCATTCACATTGCACACCAGTAGCTCGTGATTGCCCAGCTAGGCTGTAAATGATGTATTTTATTATRAGCAATATCATCAGTACCTGGGGTAGGCTCACAGTGCAGGGAGAGTATGAACTTCTTCATCCCCTGGCTTTTGCTGTGTTTGTTTGCTGCCCTAACTCTGCATTAACACAGTGCTGGACTGAGATTGCAGTTTAYTCCAGGATTGGAATAAATGGCATTTCAGTTTCACAGAATGCAGCGTTTCTTTTATTGCCAGCTCAGCAATTACAGCGTTCCTGTGTGATTTAATTCCGAAATGTTACTTATATCCCTTTTTGAAAGAYGCTTTAGGAAAAATTGCTTCAGCAAGGGGGTTGTCAAGCCCTGGCACAGCTGCCCAGGGYAGAGGTGGAGTCCCCATCCCTGGAGGGGTTTAAAGTGTGGATGTGGTGTGGATGTGGTGCCTGGGGATGTGCTCAGGGGCAGTGCTGGGTTAGCAGAGCCATTCCATGGGCTCAGGGTCTTCCCAGCCTGAGGAATTCTGTGGTGCCATGGAAGCAGACACAGGAGATCCCAGCAGAGCCGCTGGTGTTGGCTGTGCTGTTGATCTGGCACTTCAGGTATCCAGGGCAGGGCTGCTGTGTGAGTGCCAGGACTCTGCTGCTTGGGGATACAGATCTCTCTCTTCAATGCAATTGTTTATTTTTCCTTTGGTGACAGACTCGGTCTGCACTGCTCTGCCCTAATACACTGGAAAGACCAGGAGACTGTTCCAGAGATTTATAGCATGAACTTCACAGGGTAAAAGGTTGATTCTCACCCCCCTCCACGTAGTAAGATGAACAGATGAAAAATAAATCAGGCGTGATTACTACCACAGGGCATGTTTCTTTGATGCTTTTCTGTTGCTAATAGAAAAACTCCCTCATTTGTGACACGGTGACAAAGTTTTCCTAAAGAGAAATAAAGGCTTTTAATGTGCAGCAGCAATCAGCTGTCTATTGTGTGTAGGGCTGCTGCTTATTACCCAGAACCATGGCAACACACCTTGCACTGCACGGTTTCCAAATCTTTCAGGTAATAATGTTGAAGACTSGAGAATACTGTTGTGATTTTGCTTTGCTTTTATCTTGTAAAATGCAGAGCTGCAGGCTGAGAAATGAGATGTTGTTTTCAATAATGAGCTAGAGATCCTACCAGGCTGTCAGTGATGTTATAATCCACGTGTGTTAATGCTCTGCCAGTGTGATAACGCCTGGCTGTGTAAGGGCAGAGGTGACTGGGCTCTGTAACTCCAGCTCTGGGGCGTTTCACAGCTTTGTCTTCAGCAGAGTTTGTTTCAGTCAGTCCTGGGAGGCCAATGTTTGCCCTCAGCCAGTTCAGCATTTTGCTGTTTGGTATCAAAGGTGAGRAGAAGTTCTTGGGAAATCTTCTGTCAAAAAACAACCAGGTCCAGCTGCCATTAACAAAAACAGGCTGTACACAACAGGCACAGTAATGTGGGTGTTCTGTTCTCTTGTTTAAATGGAAAGTCATCAGCTCCACTGGAGGACAATAAAAACTTCAATACTGGATTTGAGCYCCAGGTTCCATGCCTGGCTTAAGTGTAGAATGAAAACAGCATCTCCCATAAAATACCAAACACTTTTGAGATGTGCATTGTGAGACTAAAGATTGAGGAGCCTTTTTCATTATAAATGTCTCCAGATAAAACCACGTTTCACTGATTGCAAATTTCAAGTTTAAGCTGACTGTAGAAAAACCAAGTGAATATTTTAGTGACTTGTTCTGCTTGTGTTGTGCTGAGCATTTTGTGTTCTTCTGTGTCATCCTGGGCAGAAATCTTCCTGCAGGTTGCTCTCTAATGATATCTCAGGCCATAGAGCTGCTGGTTTGATTTTCTTTTTCTCTCAGTTTTATTGAAATGGAGGCCTGGCAGGTGTATGAGGCAGGATTTCCTTGTATCCCCTCAGGGTGTTCCTGGTAGCTAGAGATGTGCTGAGCACATGTGCAGTGATGCAAATCTTCTGTTACAGCAAAGTGAGCGTGAGGAAACAAGGAAACCAAACCCCCAAATGTCCAGTTTTGGTTCATTCCTCTAGAAAAGTGGCAGTWTATGAGTAATGGGATATAGTTCTCTACATGGGATTACAATCAAAAATTGTTTTATTTGATTCATGGGATGTATTCTTTCCCCCTCTCCTTGGTGGTGGCCAGACAGGAGTTCAGGGTTGAATTCCAGTTCACCCTGACAGGCTGTGATGGTGATGATGATGATGATGATGATGATGAGGGACCCATTCTTTTTCTCAAGGTAACAGTGCTGGTGCTGCTTGTGGCCAGAGCCATCCCCAGCATCTGCAGCTCCAGCTGTGCAGCTGGCCTGGATGGAAAATGTGCTGCTTGCTGCTTTCACCTGAGCATAAAGTACACCTGTGGTCAGTAGGAGCTTTTCCTGTGAGCTCTGCCTGCAGGCAAAAACCCCCAAAGTTTTCTGTAAAACCCCCAAAATAAATTAAATCTCTCCAGCTTCAAGTTCAAGCCRTTTCCTTAAAGCCAAAGGTTTTGTGCTTTGTCCCAGCTGCATTGAATGTGAAGTTGGGACTCTACAAAAGGGAAGGGGAACATAAMTTCTACTTCTTTGCTCTTGCTGTTTCCTGCCACAGAGAACTTGTGGGAAAACCCCCATTCTGAATCCTTTTCTTTCAGTAAGAGATAATAAATTCAAGCTAAACAAAAAAATTCCACAGCTAGACCCATGTTTTATTTGTCAGCTGCAATACTGCCTTAATGTGATTTGGTTTCTAATATTTCCCTGTAATGTTCTCATTTTTTACTTCTGTCTTTTCTTTTATTAGTTCCTTAGGACTGGCAGGCCCTGTGACACCAACCAATGTTCTAGATATTAATAAAAGCAGCTTTATTCGATAAAGATCAGTTTTATTTAATAAAGGAGAGAATCAAAAGATAATCTGATTTTTCATGCTGCATTCACATTAAATCAAGCTCCTGAGGTGGTTGTGGATGCCAAGTCTGGTGGCAGTCTGTCACGGGTCCTACGATACATAAACATGACTGCAGACAGATTGATTGCAGGGAAGCTGAAGAGGCAGCTGAGATTCATCACAAGTTTGGTTTATAAAGTGCTGCATTAAATGACTTGATTTTCAGCAGTCTTTGTAGTMTTGCCTGCTGCATTATTAATGGCAGCTCCAAATGAAGTGGATTTTAAGTAGTGCCGAGACACGTAGATAACACTAATTACCSTCAGCAGTTTAAAGTACATATTTGAGGATGTTAGGCTACTTCACCCCGGGGCTGAAATGTGGGCACAGTTAGCTGTGGAATGAGGATTGGCCTCTCCATGTCCCTGATTTCTTCTTTTATTGAACAGACTTAACTCCAGTGTGAGGTGTCGGTGTGTTGGCCCCGCAGAGCCCAGGGACCRAAACTCTTCATCTTCCAAAGCACAGCCTGTGTGGGATCAATGCAAAACCCCATTTCCTGCTTTGGTATTGTGACTAAACTGGRCCCAGAGGAGGGAATAACTCACTCCCAGCTCTGCCAGAGGAGTCACAGCAGTTACTGATCCTCGGTGTGTCCTGAGCCCGGGGCAGGCAGGAGAGGGGACTGCGGTGCCTCCAGGGGCCTTTAATTCAGAGCAGCCTGAGGTGTGTGGAGTGGTGTTTCTCAGCCTGTGGCCCACACAGCAGTGGTGATTCACAGAACATCTCAGCAGTGTTGTGAAAGCAGTGCCAGGAACCTTCTGTGTGCAGCGAGGGGAGGAAACGGGAGTACCAAGGCGGCTTTCAGACTGCAGCCCAGTCTGTGTCTGCTTGTCAGCAAAGACCTTTGTGACAATACCAACACCAGGGCACTGTGCCACACGCTCTGGACTTCTTTCAGGAGGTCAGATGGCTCTTCCCCTTGAAAAGGCTGAGGAAAACCACTGTCTGAGGCTAACTGTGGTAGCTGGAAGTGTTGCCGTGAGCCGTTTGGTGTTGCTTTGGTGCTTCAGACACGRTGTCTGTGCTCCAGTGCAGCAGAGGGTGCATTAAATCACCCCTGGGCAGTGGCTGAGTGGAGCAGAGCAGGAGAACCCTGCCAGTCATCCCCTGCACCCCAGGGTCAGGTCACTGCTCAGAGCTCCTGCTCTGCACACAGAGGAGGATGTTTGTCCTCACGCCCTCACTGCTGCCAGTTCTCAGTCAACATTTCCAGAAAGGTTCCTCCAGGGAGTTGTCTGTGCTGAAATTGTCTCCCTGGGAGTGGCTCAGCAAAATGCACTTTTGCTTCTTGTACAAACAGCCTATAAAAGGTTGGTAGTGGGCTCAGCATTGCCACATTTCCCCAGATGTATAAAACAGAAGGCTTCTTTCCTCCTCCGGTGGTCACTTCACCTTCTCACGGGCCCATCTGGCTCTGTTTTTAAAGTCACTTTGAATTGGTTTGGTTTGTTTAGTTATTTGGGGTTTTATTTGCAAATAAAGACTTTGCCACCGAGGATGTTTCGCTAAAGTGTTTGAGAAATTTACCACGGTAATGATTCCTAAAGGAAACAGACCCACATCCGAAAATGACCATGTGGATTGTAAACCCTGGGAAGGGGAAAGGGAAAATGACCATGTGGATTGTAAACCCTGGGAAGGGGAAAGGGAAAATGACCATGTGGATTCTAAACCCTGGGAAGGGGAAAGGGAAAATGACCATGTGGATTCTAAACCCCGGGAAGGGGAAGGATATTGGCTAATGTAGCTCTTACAAAAGCAACCAAAGAAATCAGTTTGCTTGTTTGTATAGAGAAGCAGCAGGGTAATAATAACAAACGCCACAAGCAGAGGGGTGCAGAGATGTCAACACACTCTTCACCCTTGGGGGACACAGCTTTGAAATGGACCAAGGAGCAACAGGAGTTCCTCTCCAGCTGAACCAGGGCGCTCCACATCTTGCCTTTTGATGTATTTGCTTTTAAGAGAGGCAGACTGTTGAGCAGACAGTCTGCAGATCTCTTGCTGRGGAGCAAGGCAGATGTCCAGATAATCACACAGATGAGTCTGCATGTCCTGCATGCTAAAAAAGATCCTCCAGGTCACCGAGTGGAGTTTCGTGTGATGCTAAACGGTCTCAAAACCTTGAACTTTGTGAGCCCTCAACATCACTTGCTTTTTATTTATATTTTTAAAGGTGTAGTTTTATGTCTTCAGTATCCATTGTGTAAATTCATTGTGCAAGAGGAGGAACCCAAAGCTGGCAGAGGTAACGAGTCTGTGCTGTCTCTGGACATTGATCTAATCCACAGTACAGGGAAGGAAACAATTCCAGTTTATCTTCAGTCCACTCACTCACCAAAGATTCTGGATTAGCACATAATTGTATCCTCCATTTTCTGCTGAGCCATGGTGACTCACTCTGCTTGTCTTCATGAAAATAACAGTGATTTGCATCTGCTCATATCTGAAATATCTGTACTTATCCTTTMGTGTTGCATCTCTGTCCTAATGTAATCAGCCTTGTTGGTTAATTTTGATTTGCTGGTACACATGGGGTAGTTATCTTTCTTGTCTGTGTGTGTCAGATTCCCACATTTGACTTGCTGCTTTGCTGCTAGCAGTGGGGTATTTTGTCTGGTTTTCCTGCTCTGAAGGAGGGTTTGATGTTGTTTCTGTAGATTGTGTTTTGAGCTACGGTTGAAAGAACTATTCAGCTCTGCAAAACTTTGCTGTGTGATAAATCTGTAAATACACCGTGTACCTGCAGTTCCACTCCTGTCATCCTTACCTTGTTCTCAGCAATAAAAACAGGATCTGGTTTGCTCAGGGTCATGAGTCTGTAGCTSTAAAGATGAAGAAGGATCTCTTTATGTGCTCCCCAGACAGGACTTGGGGCAGGACTGAGCAGCTGACTGTGCCCAGCAGAGGAAAAAGGTGCTCTGGATATTTATTTAACACACTGGATGTTTATTGCACACGTTATTTAACACACTGGATGTTTATTGCACACGTGGTGCAGAGCACAGGGAATACTTTTACCCTCGTTTTCACGGGGTTTGTTCTGTTTAGGATCTGTTACACCCAGAGTTAGGGGCTTTTTTGGGTGCTGTGCTCACCTACAGAATGAACCACTCACCTGAAAACACTGGACACACTTGTCCTTCCTTCTCTAGAGRAGTGGGGAAGGAGCAGGAGCAAAAGGAGCCGTGCAGTGTGCTCTGTTAGTGCAGTCTGTACACAACTTACAGGTTCTGTCACGTTTGTCACGGCACAGCCGTTTCCAGATGTCACTGGTGAGTTTCTTTGTGCCCACTCCCAGAGTTCTGCTGCAAACTGCCCAGCAAGGCTGTGGGAAATCAGGCTGTGAAAGATGGGGGTCCAAAATGTACTGGACACTTTCCMAAGTCTTGTTTGAGTCTTTGGGTTGTGCTGTCCCTGTTAATGACCAGGGGTGGTTTGCACCCCTTCAGTGAATAAAGGCAGTGAATGTGTTGTTTTTAAAGCTGGAGCTGTGCACAGACCTGCCCTTGCTCACCTGGGCTTCCTCAGTTCACCAGTTCAGTTCACCTTGCTCACCTGGGSTTCCTCAGTTCACCAGTTCAGTTCACCTTGCTCACCTGGGCTTCCTCAGTTCACAGGTTGYTGTTTTGATTTTTCAGCCTTCTGATGTTTTTAKTTTTGGACTGGAGARTCCKTAGGCATTGTGACCTAAACAAAGCAGATTGTTTTCACATTCCTCTCTCTGATGGACTTTCAGCTTGGCCAGTGGGGTCGAAGAGGTGCCAACCTCCTTCCCYCAACTGCTGGTCGAAGTCCAAACCCTATTTAAACCCCAGMCCARAATAAACTTTCTCTTCTCACTTCTCAACTTGACGGGTGRGTGTGGATTTTTGTGTCCATCTAGCCACACACAACCCCTTGTTCCAAACCCTTTTCCACGTTTGTGGGTTGTGAGCCTGCCCTGCCCTTGCAGTGCTCTGCTCCGTGTCCCCTGCAGCCCTGGCTGATGGGAGATGATTTCTTGCATTCTCAACACTTGTGCACAGTGGGATTCTGTTCAGTGCTCCTGACTCTTTGACACCATCTGCCCAGCAAAGTGCTTTTAATGGGTTTCCACTGAGCCAGGCTGTACTACAGCCCTGGCAGCACGCTCGGRGTTTTTAAAAATAAACAAAATCTCTTCAGACAAGCCACACACCAACGTTGGTGTCTCCAGCAAAATTGGGGATTTCGCACTGTTTGATATTTTGTGGAGTGGAAATCYCTCTGTTTGACAGGCTCTAAAGTGGGAAAATGACTGATAGCTTGGAGTGGCCTTCTAATGGTACTGCTTGATTTTTTTAAATGACCTTACAAAGCATTATTTTCCATCCCATTTTTTMAGTCAGGTATTATTCTCCTTTTACGAAAATGCAGTCATTTTACCTTGTTAGAGTTTTCCTCTTTATGAGAGCAGGGGAATGCAGTGGTTCATGGTGGTGATTTAGGAGTGAGGCTACCCATTGGCTTYCTGTAACCTTTGAAAAATCACTCCCCTGCTTTCCCTTTTTTTAAACTGTCGTGTCTGCTCAGAATAYGAGGTGTTCAGAGCAGGATCTGGTTTACTTGCAGCTAGGCAGTGTCTGCTGTACATTTTGCCACATGAAAGTAATTAATTTCTAGCCTCTGTGTTAAAAACTGGAACTTCTGACATTCTGATTGCTGGACGACATGAACTGCTCAGAGGCCTGTAAGGACAGAAAAGAAGAGTGGGATAAGGAAAAAAWTGTTGCTGAAGATGTTCCCTGCTGTTCCAGCTGCAGCAGTTTACAGCACAAACATCAGCATCCATGGGGTCTTTGCCTGTCTTTGTCTTTAGCCTCTTTATCAGAGCAGCAGTAGATCAGAGCAATGGTGCAATARCCACTGGTGAAACGTGTATTTGTTTGTTTTCATTCTGTTTCYGTGCACTCCTGTGCTCCTTTCCTCCTTTCATCTGTTCCTGTCAGAACTGTGAGTTTGGTTTGGATCAGACCCTGAAGAAAGAGAAATGTAAGTGAAGAATACTAAATCTAACAGACCCTTGTTCCTGTGTTTGTGTTGGTGCTTAGAATGTCTGCTTGTGCATTATAGGGTCTCATCAAATAACCAAATTTCATCACTGATAATAAAATGATGGTTCACAAAGAGGTTCTCTGCTGCTGTTCTCCTTTCAGCAGCTGCAGAGGAAGGATGACCCTGGCAGCCTGTCTGCAGTGCTGCCAGCTCTGGGCTTGGGCAGCCCAGTGAGGAGCAGGGAGKTCAGGTTTGGGGGCAAGGGGAGCACTCCCACACCTGGAGGGTTGCAGCTGTTGCAGTAGGTCAGATGATGATTTCTCAGGAAGACTCTCCCAACCCCTGGGTGTTTATGGCCTACAACTTGCCTGGAAAGTTGTTGGGATTCAGTGAAGATGAAGGGATGAAGAAAAGTTCCCCCCAAATGCTCCAGGAGTCCTGCAGGATGTTATTTGKTGTAAGAGGGATTTTCCAGTGTCTCAGTTCATCCTTTTTTTTCATAACAAGTGCATTCTCATTTGTTTTCTGCCTGRGAAGAGCAGCCCTCTGTCCTCACATCTGTGGTGGCTCTGCACAGTTCCCTCAGCCCCTTGTGGGACTCCCTTGGACTCGCTGCAGATGTTTTCTGCCACTTTGATCAATCTGTCACAAGAACTGCACATTCTCCCACTTGTTCCATCTTCTTCCTGCAAACAGGCTCTATCAAAATCTCCTCTGGAGCCCCTGGAATTGCTGTGGCAGTTCCAGTTATCTCCTGTCCTTCTCTGACATCTGTCTTAGGAGGAGCTGATCATTGTGTTCCTTCCAGTGGAAACCTGACCGGGCCTCAGCAGATGTGACTTCAGTACCTCGTCATTTTCTTCTCCAATTKCTGAATAAATGTTTCTGTCAGACACTCAGCAGGTGAACCCCTCCATAATTCCTGCCCTTTCTCTTGCCCCCACRTTTATAGGTCAGTGCTGTTCTCCTGGCAGTATCAACTCTTGTTTTCAGCAATGGGACAAACAGAAAGAATCACAGAGCAAAACAGACCACATATAATCTTAGATTTCAAGATGACATTGAACTTCAGTACTGACCTATAGGAGTTATCAGAAAATAATTGAAACTCCAGGCCGGGAGCCCAGGAAATTAAGATTGAGGGCAAGCAAGAAGAAATTTATGGAAGCTGGAAGACAAGAAGCAGAAATAAAGTTCAAACTCTGTGTTGTGCCATTACTCTGCAGAGTAAGAACTGATAGTGCAGGTGGGGGTGTGGGAGTTGCACGACAAGGAAAATCAGAGTGTCTGTGCTCTGTGGGCTGCTCAGGCAGGCAGGGTGTGCCCAGCCCCTCACCACAGCCACCCCAGGGCTCTGGTGCCTCCAGTTACACAAAGACTTCATCTTCTCCTTGAAACTTGTACTGCAGAGTTGCCCTCACRTTAATTAAAGCGATTTAAATTAAGAAGACACAATCCCTTCCTTACACTTCAGTTTCAGAGTAAGGCAAATACGAAACTACCACGAATTTTCACGGAATAAATAAATCTTAATTTTGCTCATGCTGAATGCAAGTCGCAGCGCCCAGGATAGAGTTTTGCTGATTTTCTCAGTAATTTTGTGTGGAATGGTTTGTACTTTTATTTCACCTGCCTGAAAGGAAAATCAGAACAGCTGATGCTCAGTTACTCCTTTGCACTCAGTGGCTGAAAATAACTCCTTTTTGTTTTGCAGTAAAATATTCTCACMCAAGCTCCATCATTCTCATCTCTTTGTTTCCAGCAGTAAAGAGTCTCTCTGCACATTCTAGCCTTTGCACAATGGAAGCTCTCACACCTTCCAGATCCTCTCAGTGTCTTCCCTTGACCTGCTGGCCAAGGGTGGCTGCAGGAGGGTTTTTGTTTGGTTCTCAGCTCTTGCAGCAGAATTTGCCTTCTGCCCTGCTCRAGGGGGAGCAGAGAAGTGCTGCATTGTGAGCTCCTGGAGATGCCACAAGCTCCAGAGGAGGAATAATGAAACCACACGGCATTGCTGGGAAAACTCTGCTAAGTGCTGTGAAAACACAGCTGGGAACAATCAGCCTGCAGGAGTCAAGGTCTGACTTCACGGGAACAATGTTCAGAATTTTAGTAATTTGSCTGTAGAAAATGGTTCTGACAGATYTTTCCTGGAAATTAAAACCTCTCCGCTTTACAGGGGTAGTGCAGGTGCAGTGGTTGACCAGTGGTGCTTTCCTGTGGTTTGTGTGTTGGGTTTTGGTCACTGAAATCTAGACTGCAAGCTGTAAACAGRAAAAAAAAAGATAATAATTCTTTWCTGGGCTGAATGTGATCAGAAAAGGATCATGGGTGGTGGAGCTGCTCACAGCAGAGTCAGCCTCAGCTGGGGCTGCTGCATCTCTGCCCTGTGTGGCATTGGCATTTCTGCAGTTGAGTGATGAGCCATGCAGACAGCTCACACAGACAGCTGAAAACTAATATTTTTTCCCTCATTTACAAAGATTGGGATTTTTCTTTGCAGCACCAGCTGCAGTGATACTGCAGTTGCCTACTGAGGTGGTTTGAGCTCCTTGATCTGATGCAAAACTCAGGGACCAAAGAGAAAAGCTTGTGGGCTGCATTTAATGCTTTCTTTTTGGAGCATCAGAATGTGCATCCAGTAATCTTTTCRTTGTCATTCCCTTGCAGAAAACGTCATGATTATAGAACCAGGTGGTGTTCAACCTTAGCTGTTGGCCCAGCATAGAAACCAGGCAAAATGGAAAAAAGCCTGACAGTGATCACTTGGTGTATTCATAATTGCCATTAATAGGCCTCAGCAAACTGACATCCCACTGCAGCTCCAAAACAGAGACACTTTAAACAAGAGAATGGTCATAATTTTAATAATAAGATAAAGCCATGAAAGTTGGGTGATTCTATATAAGAAATATTATCAGTCCCTTCTTCCTCAATAATTGCTTTTCATGGGATAGTTGTAATTTTGGATGGGGAGGGAAAGCCACCCTCTGTCAGTGATAATGTGGTGATCACTACATTTTATCATTTGGGGTGCAGCTGCAGTATCCCAACCCTGAGTTGGCACTACCTGCCTGTATGCTGAGCATTTTGATGGGGGAGTTGAAAGATTTTGGAAATGACCTTTTTATTCTTGATCCAGCCAAACTGAATGAATTCTGAGGAGCTGGATTCTGCAGCAGCGATGACATAATCATGGATTCCATAATTAATAATGACATGTTAAGATTCCATAATGACTGATCTGGGCCAGGTTGGGGCTTCCCCCTTGGCTCCAGTGCTGTGCTCAGCATCACACCCTGCTCTTGGGTGGGATCTCAGCCCTGCCTGCCACCAGACACTTCCCAGTTCTTCACCACTGGGTTGTTTSCTCCTCGTGACCTGCTGCTGTGGCTGGGCTGGTGAAGTCCTCATGCTCATCTCATCTGGTGTGGGCTTCCTGCTTCCACCTCCAGAATCCCTCAGGGGCAGACAGATTCCGGGTGGGAATTGCAGCTCTGTCCCAGGTCCCAGTGCTGGGCAGTGTGTGTGCAGTAAGGTGCAAAGACTCTCACAAATGCTCACTGATCTGCATCAGAGTCACCTTTTTTCCTCCATCTGGATTCTTCAGACATTCATTCAGCCTGTAGGTCAAACTGGGAGCTCACAGGAGGGTTTTATTCCATTACAGCAGAATGGYGAGACCAGCATGAGGGCAAGTGGCTGTTTGAGTCATGGCCCAATTCCTAATTACACCTGTGTGCTTCCCTAATGGAATTCAAATAAATGATGTTGTTGTGTGAAAGCAGCGATACTGTATTTATTTCGGAGTTCATTCGAAGGTGTCAGCATGCAGCCCCGAGGATGTGAGGGAAAGGCAGAGCCTGTCAGCCTCCCTGGCTGCTCTGAATTACCCCGAACCTATTGGAAATGAAAGGTTCAGGGAACACAGATGGAATAGATTGAAGCTCTGAGTGAATTGAAAGGGCAACTTTGCTGGCTAATCGTGATCTCTGTGGAGAGAGGGATAGCTAATAGATTGAAATTGTCAGACGTGGTGAAGTCCTCCAAAGAACTGCTGAAGGCATTTCACTTCCCAGCTCTGGCTTGTGTAGCTGCCTCCTCTTTAATTAAAACAGCTTTTGTTTCCATGTAATTAAAATAAAACATGGAAGCATGTAATACTCAGTGAATATGTGATGGAGCAATGTCCTTATCTTGGCTGATTACTTTCCTGCTTTTAAGATAACATTGCATTAATGCATCTGTTTAACAACACATTTCTTCCCTCTGTAGATGAGGGCTTGATTTTTCGGAGCATCTGGTTTTAAATTTAAGAACCAAAATGCTCCCAGCTCAGTGGATAGAATCTTGTCTGGAGTTCAGGGATGCAGATGTTGTGTTGAAAACTGTTACTATTACAACACAAATGGATGAATTCAGAATTTCTGTTCCCCTGTATATATTTGATTTCCCTGTGTTATCTTCTGATGCAAAACTTTGTCTTCAAATTCAAAGTCACTTTCAGATCAGTCACAAATATCTAAAAGTTGATCATTCACTCCAAACCCATGTCCACGATGCAGAACTTAAGGTTGCTTTAAAACTATCTTGAAATAGTTTTACAGATCCCAGGTCCTTTCACGTTTTTGTATGTTAAAGCCAAGCCTGAATTTTTGCTGAAAGAGCAAAGAAACCCCATAAAATCCTGGGGAACACGGCGGCAGTGCTGCGTGCAGCGGGAGGTTAGTGTGGGAAGGCTGAGGCTGGATTAGAGCATCAGGAATTTCAGGGGTTTGTGGAATTTCCAGCCCGGCCTTTCCCTGAGGCAAATGAGCATCAGCAGTGCTGATGTCCTTCCCAAAAGACCCGCATTGATCGATTGTTGTGAAGGTTTTCATTGATCACGGCACTGAGCTGCCTTCTCCCTTCCCCGGGACTGCACCGAGGGGTGCTGTCTTATCCTTCCCAAATGATGCCTTTGTGCCTCCTGTGTGCACAGAACAATCCATATCTGCCTTCTGAAATGAAAATCCTCTTCCRTTGTTTCAGAGCTGGGTAATATCACAATATTCMCTCCCYAGAAGMTGACAGGCAGGGCGTTCTGTTAMATCAGRCACACTCYGAGCAGACCAAACTTAACATTTTTTTTAGAAAACAGTCCCTTTTCACATATCGAGAAGTTTACACAGAGCTGGTAATATCACAATATTCACTCCCCAGMAGATGACAGGCAGGGCATTCTGTTACATCAGGCACACTCCGAGCAGACCAAACTAACACTTTTTTAGAAAACAATCCCTTTTCACATACTAAGAAGTTTACACCGAGCTGGTTTTTCCCGTGTTCTCCCAAGCTTCAGGCAGGTGAGCTGACTGTGGATAATTTTAGAGACAAGGACCCCTGAGACTCGCAGTAATCCCATATTCCAATATCCCAATATCTGTGGGCGCCGTGTCCAGAGGCAGCTCTCCTCGGGAGGATGCCCGTGTGAGGAGCTCCGCAGTTACCATGACAAAGACCTTTTTTATTGATTGATCTGGGCGGGGAAGGCAGGAGCAGCCGAAGAGTGGGAGAAGAAAGGGATCCCGAACTTGGCCGCTGCTGCTGGAACACAACGGGACACCCTGGCAGGGTCCCGGCACGGMGGGGATGGAGCTGCTGGGGCTTTGCCTTTGTGTCCCTGCCTTGGACACACACACGGAGGTGACACTGTTGTCCAGAGTTCAGCTCTTGCAGCCACTAACCAAATTCACTGTTTTTACAGCCCTCTGGTCTCTCCATTTATAACGTCAAACATGCAATTAGACCTTTATTCATCCTCTCACCTTTGTACTCTGCCTAGGATTGCCCGTTTCAAAAGGAGCATTCTCCTGATTTTGGTCACCTTTAAAAGGGCAAAGCTCCTTCCTGTTGATTGTTAATTAAAACAATTAAAAGCTGTTGCTTTCCAGTTTGAGTTTTCTGGTTCTCTGTTAAGCAGGTCSTGTTTTACCTCGAAAAGGTGAAAAGAGCCCTCTCTGTTCAGGTTAAGGATATCTTTAGTGCCCAGTATTGGGGCCTTTTTAATGCACCACAGCCAGCTCCTGTCTGAGCCCTTGTGTGACACTGAAAAAAGGGKTTTATAACTTTATACAGCCCAGTGCCTCTTCTGGCCAGAGGCAGCTGTGATGGGAACAGCTGGAGTGTTGGTGGCATTCCAATCAAATATAAAAAGGCAGATTTTAACCCCTGTCTTTGGGCTTGTGCAGTCATAACTTGGCCCTCAGTTTGGGGGGGCAGCAAATGTCAGTTTTGATGTGGTTCCTGGGATCCTTTGGGATGGCATCACACCCATCCCGAGGGCCTCAGCCTCCTCCTGCTGCTCATCTGCTCTAAATGTCTCTGGCAGTAACAAACCAGGGAGGTCTTGGCAGAAAGGAGAATATTTAAAGGATCAGAAATTAAGTGCTTTAATAAAGCGTAGGTGAGACACTGGGATACTGTTAGATTTTTGTTATTATTGGTTCAAGGGGGGAAAGATGCTGTAAAATTAACACAAGCTCAGCTGAAGTTTATGGCTTTGAAGAAAGTGGTGCCTCAGAGGAGTAGTAGGACTCAGGCTTGATTAAACTGGGATTTCAGGAATTCTCTGCACTGAACAAAATAAAAAGGCATTCAATCTAATTAGATAGAATTGTGGAGGCAGRGGAGGAGGAGAGGTATTTCTGACCTGTTGGCTTTTTATGTAACCTTTAATCCATGGGATGTGTTTGTAGCTATTTTGGTAGATTTGTTTYTCTTCTCAGGGGAATTTGGCCTCGAATTGTAATCTTTTGATAACTTTGCTTAGGGAAATCTGAGGAGAAAACCTTCYCCTGGTGCTGTTAATACATACAGACTTCCAGGAGGCTTGTTCTGTATTTTTTCCTGATGWAAGTTCATATTTTGGCCAGGTCCTGTGCCTCTGTTCCGTTTCTGCTGTGTTAAATGACTTTCCTGCAGTTTGGATTTCTGGAATGTGCATCCAGTTTAAGGACTGTTAATCCTTCTGTACATTTGAGGAGCTAATTGGTACTCACTTTGCAGTTGCCTATTAAGGCACGAGTATAAAAAGATGGAGAGATATGTTTAGAGATAGCTAACATAAGGCTTTTTAAAACACMTTATAGGCACAGTTTTAGAAATGCCAGATAATATTTTTGGAAAAAYCTCTACTACATTGTGAACGTCCTCAGGAAACAGAAGAGGGTTGTAATTACATGCTTTGAAATGGAATTATTTCTTGACCCTTGGGAGAARCAAAATGCTGCTTGTGCTTAGAGACTGACACAGATTAATTCTGATCATCCACCAGTCATTCCAGTCTTTCCATCTTCTCATTTACTTCAAGTTGCCAGGCTTCAAAATTCCCCCTGAGCTCCGTGACAAACAGACCCAGGCCAGGAAATTCTGCTGCCAGGGGGAGGTTTGGGGGTGACCCAGTGACATTGMAGGGCAGTTTCCAGTGCTGCTGTTCTTTGCCATTTCGGTGTAAATCTGTGCTCATGGAACCCCTGAAAGGCTGAGAGGCCAAAGATGTGCTTTTACTATCCAATTTCAATTTGTGTGGCCAGCTTGGCAGTCAGTGAGAATACCAACCAAGGGGCTGTGCACGTTTGAGGTAAATCCTGCAGGGAAAGCGTTCTGTAAGTGCCTTCTGTAGGTCTGAGGCAATACAGAAATTCTGTACTGCTCAGGGAAGGAATTCCTGGTGCTGTGGGGTGTCACGAGGTTAAACCAGTGTGAGTTATGGCTCCTTTTCACAGCATTTTATTTCTAATACCCTTAAATGAGGACGATTTCAGCTCTGCAGCCTACGAGAGAGCCAAAGTTCAGAAGAGAGTTTGATTTATGATGTTGCAGCTCGTGTTCARGCTCATTTGCTGGTGCCGTGTTTGCTGCTGTTCCATGAGTGCTCCCTTTGCCTGCTGCCCATGCTGGGCTGCTGGAGAACACTGCACAGCCTTTTGTTCCTCATTACTTTGGTGTCTGGGGGGTTTGGGAGGAGAAGGGAGTGCTCGGCTCCTGCRGAGTGACTCGTGCTCCAGATGATGTTTGGTCACTTTGGATTTACATCACAGCCCTGTGTGCAGAATTTGCCTCACTCGGGGGAATTTCACCATTTGTTTTGTTCCTGAGGAGCCTGACCAAACCCCTTTCAGCACGAATTATTTTGTTTCCAAARCTGTGAAGGTTTACTTGAATGTAAAAAGTCATGGTTGGGACTGCTTCCTTTTTTTGTTTGTGATTGGTTTGTGTGTACCAAGGATGGGTAACAATTAAAACAATGAAATGATTGTTATACTGTTCAAAAGCTTGGTGATTAATATGGAAACATGGTTTGATGTTTTCCAGTACGTAAAGCTGCCAGTTGTGTTTCTTTCTTTCACAATACTWGATTCTGTTATGTCTAAATATTTAGTTCCATCTCTGTAACCAGTGACAGAAGCCACAGCAGAACATTTTAAAATAAATATATTGTATTAATAAATGGAGCATCTGTATCCCTGCATTAATAACAGCCCAGGCAGTACCAACAGAATTCAATCCCTGCAGTGGCTGGAGTTGAGGATTTGCTGTAGCAATTTGTGGAATGGAGAAAACACCTGTTACTGAGCAGTGGGGAATGACTGGATTTTATTGGCTCACAACGAAACTTGGAGGTTAATATCTTTGTTTTGTGAAACAGATGTTTAATTCTGAGCCTGGGCAATTGGCTCTTTTCTGTCTGAAGAGGGAAAGACAATGGATGTGTTGGATTACTGCAGACTCCGTAATTGAGTGTGACAGATGGATTAAATTAGCCTTTCCCAAAGCTTTTGGTGTTTGCCTCTCTGAACTGTAAATTTGACTTGACTTTCTCCCTGCAGGTGGCACGGGAACATTCAGTGCACGTTTCTTRTTTCTCTAATAAAACAAAATATTCCAGGTTTGCTGTAAAGTCCCAGCCCCTTCCATTCCCAGCCCCTTCCATGTGGGTAAAAGACAAATTCTCTGGGATTTTCTCAGACTGTGATGCCAGAGGACGAAAGGGAAGAGCCTTTGGAAAGAAACACTGAGTGTGCTTTTGGTTTTCCCCAAACCAACCCAGAACAGTGTCCAGTGGGATGTCCCAGTGTGTGCCACAGCCCCTGGGAGCACCCTGGGGGTGTTTAATGAACCACACGCTTGGAGAGGCTCATTAACAGCACCCAGCCTTCATCTCAGCCCCTCATCATCCTCGGAGTAAAGCCTGAGGAACCTGCTCTACACACGGGATGCTCTCTGTGTGTAGGTCTCACTTGCAGGGCTTAATTTTAATCTGATTTTCAAGAACCCTGACTAAATTCAGCTTCTTGTTACCTTGATATAACTGTGGAGCCCTTTTTGGGAGATTACTCTGGATTTACTTTGCTTTAAAAGGAAACAGAATTTCTCTCTTTAGATTTCAGCAGGAGGAGAAACTTTCTAATTAGAGTAATTTCTGCTGTCCCAGCCCATATATTTGGTACATGTGCTCTCTCTGATCTTATTTCCCTAACATGGCAAGCCTTTATGGGATCTTTAAAAATTGACATCTGTTTTGTTTTTAAAATTACCTTAAGAAGACTTTGCATTTGAGTTCCTTGTTTTATGGTTTACCTTCTTGGTGCAACAAAAAAGAGGAAGAATCTGGAATTCATATTTGGGGGAAAATAGCTTTGTTGAGGTAATGTATCTGTGACTCGTTAAAAAAAGCAAATATTTGAAAATTTGATTTTCAGGAGATTTTATATATATATAAAATCTCCTGAAAATCAAATTT
>QVAJ01000056.1:3392575-3404148 GCA_003546035.1 Mixornis gularis | reverse complement strand
CATCCACGTGCCTGCTCTGACCTGCCTGAGGCCCAGCTTTCCTGTGCACGGGGTGTTGAGGGCACCCTGAGGTTGTCACCCATTTACCATCAGTCAGCAGTTGCTGACATTGCCATGCACAGACACGTGTCACACTTCTCCATGAGGATTGCCTCTGAGCCCCGCAGGGGATGTGGCAAACACTTCCACACACCTTTGTCTTTGTCTTCTGTGTTCTGTTTCCATGTGTGTGTTTGTAAATGGGGAGAATTTCACCTGTGGTTCCCCTCTGGTAACTCCAGATCAGTTAGGAAGGGGATTCTGAGGCAAACCCACAGCATTTCTTCCCCCTGTCCAAGCCCAGAAACTGCTGGGCATGGACAGCAGCAGGTGAGGTTCAGTGGCTGGTTCTGTTCTGCCCTGCAAGGCTGGCTGTGGGAGATTAAACACCCCCATGGCATTTGGTGCTTTTGAGAAGTTTTGTGGATTTAGCTATAAACCTCTCATTTATTACAAAAACTTCACGTTTCTGTGGTTTTGGAGGAAACCTCGAACATATTTGAGCCTTTAAGGTTTATATCGAAAGACAAATAAAAAGAAATCCATAAAATTTCTGTGCAAGTTATTGCAATCACTTCTTTCTGAGACAGCAGGAAAACAGACTGAGACTGCGGTTATGAGAAGTATTAACTCTTAATCCTGTAAGTGCAGGCTGAAAGATTAGAACTGCAATTGTTTTTGTGTGTTGTTTTTTTCCTTTGGTGATTTGAGTGGAAGGAGGAATTCAAGCAGGGCAATGAAAAATCTACGTTGTTTGTTTAAACCCTTGCTGTTTATATTTTTGCAAAGTTTACTGGAATGATAATATTTATTATAATGCCTTCAGCATCCTTAAATCAGGGGTGTTATAAGAATGCAAAGTCAGGTTATATTGGTCAGTTACTGACTTTATTTCTGGCCTGTGTAGACAAGAAAACAGGTGAAATACGGCTGCAAACTTGAAATTATAGACAGGGATGCATTTCCATCTCAGGCTCAACTAATAAAGCTGCCCAGTATTTTTAGAATGCTCTGCTGCTGGTAAAGTCAACAAAATCTCTGGAGTCATGCTGGGGACTTGACCCTAATATCTTCCCTTCTGCTGCTTCCCTGGACTGGGGCTTTAGCAGCATTTGGATCATTCCTCCAGCTCTGCTGCAGATCAGGATAAAGCTGCGTGACTCCAAGTGAGCTGGGGCAGAATCCAGACCCACAGACCATGTATTTATTCCATCTAGGTCTGGCATAAATATGGATCTGTCCTTCCTCCACTGAGCTTCAGTGGGAGGCCAGTCTGTGTGTCTGTGAGGAACAGGCAGTGGAATACCCAGATCCCACTGGATAAATGGATTTTACACCCAGCCTCCGAGTGCAGTGGGTTGCAGTTGCTCAGTTACACTCACTCAGGTTTTCACTYCAGGCTCATTTCTTAATTCCAGTGGTGTTTTTTAGCCTTTCTAACGATGCAAAAGCGTTTTTATGACAGAACGGGGAAAATTTATTCTCTCGCTGCCTGTTTCTTCCAAGGTGATGAAAAAAATGATAAAACTGGAGATTTCCTCTAACTCCAGCTCCGATTTTTCCCTCCTGAGGAAAGATCTCCTGCAGCAGGGCTGATGGATGGCAGGCTGGAGATGAGCTGTACAGCATTTTTGCAATGAACATATTTTGCTTTTGAGTAACTTTGTCTGGGAGACATCTTTCTCCACAGCAAGGCATGGTTGGAGGAGTGATCTGTGAGCCAGAAAAGCTGTTCCAGTCCTGCCAYGGTTTTTTCTTACTTCATCTGAAACATTGAGGCAATTTACCCAGCCTCCTCCAATGCTTGTTRTTATAATCCACGGTTTCTGTGGAGCAAACCTCTCCACAAATCTCTGTTCTCCTTTGTGAGGCTGAGCTGAAAAATGCAGTGTTGAAGAGGTCTGTAGAAACCCARCACAAAAAGTAATTTTTCCATTTGTTTTCTTCGCTAGATCCCTCTGGCTACGGAAATACTGTCTTTGCTTCTTTCTGTTTCCTTGAGCAGTTAGAGATTATCCTCCCCTCCTAATGGCAGCATGGTCACCTTTTGGGAGGGCTAGGGGARGCACAAGTTCATTGTTTTAACTGTGACCTGAAATGTTTCCCTCAGTCCCCAAATGGAGCACTGCAATATCCCCCGGGGTGGTGAGGAGGGATGGAGGGGAAAAGCAGAAACAGAAACTTGGTTGTGTGAACAAATCTGGGACACTGTGCCCAGAAAACAGGCAGGGAGGGAAGGTGTTGTTCTCATTTTCTCTGTTTCTCAYTGTCCAAATCTATTTAAATTGCCAAGGGATGAAATTGTTTCCCCCCAGCTCGAGTCTGTTCTGCTGGAGATGCTAACGAGTCAATGACTTCCCTGTCTTTACCTGAATCCASGAGATTTTCATCTTATTTTTTCCCCCCATCCTGTTGAGGAGGGGAGGTGAGAGAGGGGCTGAGTGGGTGTGTGGCAGCTGGTGGTGGTCAGCCCACCCCGGTCCTGCAGGGCTGTTTTTGTATCCTGGGGGAGATATCCACCATCACGTGTCAGATTATCCCTTTTCTGACCCAGATTTGGGGTAACTGAGAGGTGTTTCAAAGACTTTTATTCCATTTTCAGTCTCSTGTGAAGGGTKAGACAGTRCAGATGTYACAATTCACACCATCACAATCAGAAGCCAAAMTATTTCCTAATCACAATCMRTWATAAGAGTTTTGTCCTGTCAGCTTTCCCCACACAATGCTRTAAATGCCTTAAARCMARTCATCTAAAATCACCCCTCATGGGTTGTATTACAATACAYCTTTCATAATTCTATTTCTCCAAAGTATCYGGTCTTATTTGCAAGGCCATMATYWGAAACTTGTTTCCAGTTCCATTTCTCTCTCAGCAATGTCTGTCCTATCCCATGGCCTYTCTAAATCAGCATTTCTTATCTCAAASTYTGCACACAGATCCATACTAYGTGCATGCAGCCTTCTGTCAGGCTCTGAAAATTCCCCACAAATCCATTTCCCACAGTCCCAGAGCTGGGAGCAGGCTGGGCTCTCCCCTGGASCAAAGCACTGCTCCTGGGAAGATCCTGAGCTGATTTGCTGGCACAGGGTGAGTGAGCCCATGGGATTCTGGAAAAGCAGCACCAGGACTCCTCCAGGATGGAAAATTGTCTCTGAGCCTGTGCTAGTCTGGCTAAATATTAACTGTTATTAGCTATATATATATAATATATATAATATCTATAATTCTGCTAATTCAGGCTGTGCTCTGCAAACACAGACGAGGCATTTTCTCCAACTTCAGGAAGTTGCAGTTGGAGTGAGACATGCACAGTTAAAAATGACTGCAGGAGTTACAGGAGTATTAGCAAAAGGCAAGGGAGATGTCGAGGAGGAATTAGAAGGAGAGTGGGAGTTCTGGCTGCCAGAACTGAAATGTGTCAGCCCAGGTTTGTGTGGAGAGCTGGGGACAGCAGGATCAGCCCTTGGCACTCCCAGCAGGTACAGAAAGTTCAGGGAGAAGCTTTTGGGGAAAAATGAAGAAATTACAGGGGTGCAAAAGAGTGATGGTGCTTGTGAGTGTCAAAGACAAACAGGGGATGTGCTCTGCTTTAACTGATTGCTCAGTGTTTAATTTCAGCCTGTGCAAAGAATGATCTGCTGGGCTTTGGGAAGAGCACTGGAGGTGTTTGGGTTTTGCTGCTGCTGTCCRTGTGAGTGCACATGACACTTCAGTGTCACTTTGCAGCCTGTGTTCCCTCCTGATTCCTGGAGGCCRTTCCTTGGCCTCCCAGAATTTTTCCATTCCATTTATTACTAACCCAATTGCGACTTCAGCTCTGTAGGTGCTATAAATAAATGCAGAAATATCATCGCTTGTGGAGGGGGAGAATAAAAGCCTCTTCTCATTTACATGCTTATTTTTCRTTCATTTTTTGATACGTCTCTGTTCTCTGGGTTTCTGGAGCACAGTGATTATGTACATGTCTGTACTGAGGCTGAAATTACTGATTTCTCTCACAGCTTCTCTGCAGTAGGTCCTGCAGACAGTTGAAGCTAATTTGATGGTGCCTTGCTGAGGACTCTCTCCTGAGCTGAGACTGAAAAGCAAAATGCATGAATGTCATCTGTGTTAGGGGTGTAAAACGTCCAGCTGTGAATGGGGAATGGGAAAGCTGTCGTGAAACAGGTACACTAAAGATTTTTAAAATGTAATTATGGCCGGGAAGTGACAGTTAACACAATCACTCCTCCAGACACCTCTGGGGAAAACTTCTCCAGGGTCCAGGCTTGCCTCCAGGGCAGATGGATTGATGGRCACTCGGAGCTCTCCTTGGAAACTGCCTCGGGTCAGGAAAGTCAAGGAAGGTTTGACCTTGCAGTAGACAGAGATCTGCTCTAAGGCCAGGAATTACCACTCTCTACACCTGGTTTATAGCACAAGTGCCTCTTTGCCTCCTGGTCTTAAAACTGCATCTAAACCTTGGTGCTTTCAGAGGAAACTGCTCCTGCCACAGCCTTCGAATGCTGGATGTTAAGTGTTGTAATTCTGCAGTGACACTGCTGGACCCGGATCATTTCTGTGCTCTTTACTCCATCTGCTTCCTTAAGGCACTGAGYTTTCTGGCTAATAATCCTGGTCAGGTGAGATATGGAAGAAATGCTGGATGTGACCCTTAATATTCAGTTCTCCAACATTTTTATTGGCAAACTGAATTTCTAAAGGCTTGGAGCTACAATATTTTCTGTACTTGAAGCAGCAATTTCCCTTCTACTGTACGTTAACAACCACATAGTAACGTTTTCATTCTGTGCTAGGGGATAAAATGAYTTGGACATTTTAATAACATCTGGCAAATCATTTTCATTTTCCCTCTTAYATGATTAATGATGGTCTAGATAGATATGTAGATACACTCTTTACTTACTCTGTGGGTTCATGCATATATAATGTAATATGGAGATGGGATGGATATGGACAATAAGCAACAGTGTAGTGGGTTATAGTCAAAAMCTCTAATCTGGGCAGTTAAAAACCTTGGAGTGAAATATTCTGGGATTGGAATGTGAGCTCAGTTCTGAATGTTTCAGTCAATCACACCACCAGGTCAGCTAAAGCACAACCCCCAGTGCCATGTCCAGGGCGTTGCTGACAGCCCAGGGATGGGGACTCCAGTCCCTGACAACCCTTTCAGTGAAGAAATCCCCCCTGGTGCTCACCCTGAACGAGTGGGAGTCTTTTGGGACACAGGGCTGGGTCATGAACACTCACCTGACCAAGGGGAGCTGATGTTTGTGCTCAGTCAGGTCTCCCCTGGAAATTTATGTCCATCGTATAAATACCCATCAGCAGAGCTGTAAAGCTGTGCTTAGTCAAATTTGTGTAGTGCTCAATAGTTCTGTACAGAGTGCAGCCTGCTTTATGATGCTGCTGATTTGTCATGGAAATCTCCTTTAACGTGTTTGCCTTGCAGCCACATTTCAGCATGGAAATAACRGAATTATGACAGGTTTGTACACCTGCATTTGGACCTTTTGATTCATTCCTGCTCCCACCTTTGCTCCTGTTTTTCCTAATGGCTACAGAACCTGTTTCACTTAATAGGATTTTTCTCAGTGCATGACTGCATGTCCTGTGTAGCAGTGGCTTGTCCCTGGACTGGAGCAGTTCAGTGAGGAGTTTTCAGATGTTCTCTCTCCCACTGTCCTCTGATGTCTGCACCTCATTTCCCTCTCTTTCTTCGTGGTGGCTTTTTTCATGGTTCTTTGTCAAACCATTGGGATAAAATGGGGATCTCTGCTTCCACATGAGCAAGAGCAGYTCCCCAAACGCTCCTCCCTGGCCTGTGGGGGATTGTTTTCCAGTACCAGCCTGCRAGTCTGCACTACAAATGTACCCTGAGTCTCCGTTCATCGCAGCACTGCCAAACCCAAGGTTTGAAATCAGCTTGGTAAATATCAGTGCTTTGTTTTTATCCCTGCCTGCCTTCCAAAGGCCAGCTGAGGAGCTGAGGCTGCCTGCCTGCACAGCCAGCCCTTCTCCAGTATTTATTTAGTGAAAGCTGCAGCCTGTACAGAGTAATCCCAGTGCAATATCAACTCGCAAACAATTTTCTAAAGCATCTTTAATGTACGGTGTTACTGTGCCCAGAGGTGCAGGGGAGCAGTATTAATGCAGCCATGATAGTTCTGAGTGTTCCTACGACTCCTCCAGGAATAATAAACAGCTTGAAATAACAACCAGCAAATCCTCCAGATGCTTTTTATCCACGTGTTGGCAACTCTGTTGATTCCAGATCAATGCAGGGTATTAAGACATTTATATGATTGAGCTAAAAAGCTGCCAGGTTGCACAAGCCTCGGGCTCGTAGAAAACAGGAGAGCTGAGCAAAGGCAGGGGTGTTCTGTCCATAAACTGCAGAATGGAATTCCTGGGAACAGAGCAGATCCTGGCACTGGGAAGGTGTGGGGGTGAATTTCCCAGTGTTCTGGGAAACTCGGGATGTGTTTAAGTCACTTGATTGCCTGGTCCCAATATTTGAATATTTTTCTTTTATAAAATGAGGCTCCTGGTAGTAAGGCCAAGTCATCCCTTGGACAAAGCCACACAAAGCCTTGATTTCAGGTGGAATCAGAAATATTTCAGAGCTCAGAGCTGGGTTTGCCTCTCTGGCTCTGGACCAGCAGAGCTTTGGGATTCTGGTGGATCCCACAGCAGGATAATATCCAGAGTATTCCTGTGGCAGTCGGGTGGTTCCTGCTCTCATGGCCCAAAATCTGCCCAGATAAGCTGATCTGAAGATGATGAAGGCCTTGGGAGCCCTACACCATTGGCTGTGTGGGGATTGGGATCAGACTGTGTTTTTTTGGTTGCCTGTGTCAAACCCACACATAAAATGAAGTTCCACCCAGAGTTTCTTTGGAATCATTTGATGATGTGAAATCCCCACGGCAGTRTAAACCCAGGGAAGATGTTGATGCAAATATTGATACAAATGCCTGTGAAGTGCAGTGGGGTCTGCTCAGGTCTTGTACCAACCTTTCAATGCGAGAAATATTATACAGAAAACTCGAAGCTTTCAAACATTTTTGAAATGTTTCAGATATAAACATTTTTCCTGCAGATGTGGCTGTAGCTATGGGGGYTTAGAAGCTGAAAATCTTGGCTTCAGACCATTTGTTTTGGAAAATGGCTTTATGTACTTCTYGGGCAAAACATCATGAAAAACAGGAGGGTTTTGTTTCTTTCTGTTTGGATTTGATCTTGYATGTATTTCAGAATATTCTGGAAACTCACACAAGTGCTGTCAGGTGTTTGAATTTCCTGTGTTTTGCTTCAAGCACTGTTTTGTGTGAAAGCATGTTATTTGTTACCTGTCATCTATTCCACTTTTTWAAAAGTTTGTCAGCAAGTTAGGAGACCTGAAAGTATTTCTTTGATTTTATTGACCCAATTTCATTTTTAATTGCTTTTTCAGTTGATATCCAAATGAGGTAATACGCATCAAATAGAGAGACAAAACAAGCAAAAGAATAGAGACTTTACTTTTTGGCTTTTATGCTGGAATCGTGATCAGTATAAAATATTTTTAAAAGTGGGTATTAACTTCTTCAGAACTCCCAGCCTTTCATGTCATGTCAAACCATTTCCTCACAGGAATGCAGTGCAGAGTTTGAGCTGGATACTGCACAAAGAAAAGCTTTCTAAACATCATCACCTTTATGTGCCAGGGCTCATTTCTGCAGCCTTATTCCTAYGACACATTTACTCACATGAGTAACCTCACTGGCTTAAATTGAATCCTGTCAGGAGTAGCAACTGTGTGAGTAAACTACTGATTATTTTTATCCCTTCTTCTGAAATCTGTATTAGAATTCTTYCCTCTAAAGTATCTTCCCAGTGTCTCTTGCATCATTCAAGTTGCGCAGCACTACATAAAATTCATTACAACTCAATTATAAGGCTCATTAGGTAGGTAGTGGCATTTTAGCTATCTTACCAAGTGGTGGAACATACTCATTTATTATCCATGGTATTGTTSGAATCAGAACGGAACAATGAAAGCAAACATAACATAAAAGATGGTTCAGAGCATAAAACCCATGGATCTTTGCCAAGAGAAGGTTTTATGTAACCTGCTTTGAAATGTCCCTGTGCCACGTTCATGGCTGGAGCACCAGGGAGAAGTGTCCTTTGGAGGTGATAATGAACTCAGAGCACCTTTGACAGAGTGCCACTGCACGCTGGGYTTTATCCTTTTCATCTCCTGAATCCATCCAGCGGGTAGAAAGTATATTTATCCACTTGTACGTCCTTAAATATGATCCAGCTCTTGCCTCGTGTGTTAATTAGCAGCAGTTTCCACGGCAGAGTGCTGGCAACAGCACAATCTGTGACAGGGACTCAAACTTCCCGAGCACTGCACACAGCCAGCAGAGTAATTTGTCCTGTTTCAAGCAGCCAGGGACAGTGTCCCCAGCCAGGCTGGCATTTTCCAGCATCCAGGAGCTTCTTTACTTAGTGCCTCGTTAAGGCCAGTGGCTGCTGATGGTTTTCAGCGCTGAATCTGCTGCTGCAAGGATGTTTCCAATGTGGGCTTTGACAGCCAGCTCAGCTTCTGGATCAAATGTTCCTTTCCAGAGCTGGGTGTTTATTTCTCTTGGGGCTGTGGTTACATGTGCTCGGGAATGTTCTGTTTGGTACCACAGTGTGCAGATTTGGGCAGCTGGCACAGACCATGGCTGAGGTGCCTGTTGCACTGTGGTGTCACAGATTCGTGGCATGGTTTGGGCTGGAAGGGAACTTAAAGGTCATCCAGTTCCAACCCCCTTCCACTAGACCAGGTTGTTCATCCAACCTGGCCTTGGCATCCCTTTGTTAACAGAAGAAACCTCAGTTAAAGCTTTTTCCTTATGCTGTTGTTTCTTGGGTCACTTTGGCCTGAATCCCACCTTTTAACCCAATGGAATTCAGGCATCTTACACCTTGCTGTTATTGGTTAACTTGAGCCCCAGCATGATGAAGCTGGAACTCCTTCAGGTTGTGCCTCCTTCACGCAGAGACCGTGTCTCAGTTTGTATTGTTTGTATCCTGATGAGYCTTCCCGTCATAAAACAACAGATGGGGAGTGACAGCCTTGAACTGCTGAGGAACAGCCTCATCCCTGGTGATGACTGAAGCCTCCTGAGACATGGATCACAGAGAGCCCTGACTCATGTCCTGTTCCAAAGGTGAAACCCAGCACTGAGCTTGTCATGGAGGGTTTTGTGCTGATTGCCCRTGACGTGTGTGCTCCTGGGCTTGTGTCAGCCTGGCACTCTTCATCCCTGTGATCAGTGGAAAGGTTCCCAGAGCCCAAAAGAGAGCAAAGTGCCACTGAGCTGTGAAGGAATCACAAGAGACCGGTCCCTTCCTTCTCAGGCAGCATCTCCTCCCCAGCAGGGGCTCTGGGAGTTCCCTCTCCAGGACGGTGGGCACAGCTGAGTCCAGGTCAAGGCTGCCCCTGCAGCCTCRGGGGAGTGTGTGCTCCCCTCCCAGCACAGCACAGCCAGCCATTCCCAGGGTTTACTCATTCCTGGGGTTTACTCACTCCTAGGGTTCACTCACTCCCGGGGTTTACTCGCTCCCAGGGTTTACTCACTCCCAGGGTTCACTCACTCCCAAGGTTCACTCACTCTGAGGATTTACTCACTCCCAGGGTTTACTCACTTCCAGGGTTTACTCACTCCCAGGGTTCACTCACTCCCAAGGTTCACTCACTCCCAGGGTTTACTCACTCCTGTGAGAAGTTTGTGGTGCTGGTTCTCTCCCCCTGCTCAGGCCAGGCCGTGGATGTCCATGCTGTGTCACTGTCTGTGCCCTGTCATTACTCCCAGACACTCAGTCCAGGCCGTGGATGTCCGTGTCACTGTGTCACTGTGTCACTGTCTGTGCCGTGTCATTACTCACAGACACTGAGGCAGATCAATGGTGCTGTGTAAGGAGGGTGTAACCCTTCCAGTCGGGTTTGTTCGTGTGGGCAGAGCAGCTCCTGGAGTTACACACCATCACCCACAGATCCTCCTGCTGCAGGACTTTGAACTCGGCCTTTGATGTTTAAACTGGAGCCCAGCCCCACAAATCTCAGGTTAAGTGAAGTCTTTTATAACGTCTTTTCTTGCATGATCACTCCTTGTGCTTCCTATTTGGGAAGATAATGGGCTCTGTAAATTCTGCTGTAAGAGCACCTGTGTCAGTGAGAAACCATGCCCCAGAAAATGAAATTCTTCTGCTGTATTAAGTGCTTGGATTCCAAGCTAAAGAAACCTCCTGAATAAAAGCTACCCGGTGCACAGTTTCTCTATTAGCRAAGTGCTGTATACACTAAATTATATTGTGTGGCTGCCTCCAGTTTAGATAAGCACATAAATGAGATGTGCTGAATCCACTCTTTTCACAGGCAGCAGTTCAAGCTGGGTGTTGCACTGCAGTGAAACCGTAAAATGGACATTATTCATATGAATGGGAGTAGTTACCAGTTAATGCTCACACCTTGATCAGGAAAGAAGCTCTGAGAGAAAAGTCAAAATTCCAGCAGCCTCCTGAAATTTCTGGCTCGATTGAGTGATGCAGAGTTTTGAGAAAAGTATTAAAATAATACAAGGAGGACATTTATTATTCTTTCACCTAATTGTAAGACATTTATCTCCTTGAGCTCTTCTCGTGTCAGTGTTAGTGGCAGGCAGAAAGGTGCTGCTCTGCCTTGGGCAGCATCACTTGCACACCTGTGTCAGGTGTGGATGTGACCTGTGCCCTGGCTTAGCCCTCACCCAGGCTGATGAGCACAAGGTAACAGGTTCACTTAATCCTGCCTCAGCATGGAACCCTCATGAGCTCCTGGAGCTGCACTGCAAACACTGAAAACCTTGGGGGCTCCAGGCAGTGATGTGAACTGAGCWGTATTTTGGTCAACAGACACTGGCCATGAGACAAAGTCCTTCTGGTTTGTGGTTTGAKCTGGTTCTTGGTCTTCAGACGTTGYTTTCTGTCAGTTCACCGACTTCATATGAATKCAAAATATCAATGCCAAGAGACCACCCTAGTGAGGGCTGGGGCAGAGAGGGGGATTGTTTGTTTCTGGATCTTGGCTGTGCTTGGCCACAGTTTAAGGTTTGAGATAAAAAAAATCCTCCAGATTTGATTTGAGATTAAATTTCTTGGAATCTCTTGAGACACTAAGATCAAACATGGGCAATCCTAGAAGAATTCCTTTGACTGGAGCTGCATTTAAATCAGAACAAATTAAAAAGTAGTTTAAGATGCAGACAAATGGACTCTGAGTGTGGCCATGGAGCCCTGTCAGCTCTAACGTTCTGCTTCTCTGGTTTTGAGCTTCCCTTATGCCAACTAAGCCTTCGTTTAGTGGATTCACTCTTGGCTTTCTCGGAATAATTTAACCACAGCCAAGCTGCATGGCACTGAAATCTCTTGTTACTGAAGTCCCAGGCAGGACATGGAGCCTCAAAAGCTGGATAATTAAAGGAATTGTGCTTTGCTTTACTTCCAACACTATTCT
>QVAJ01000056.1:3370509-3385019 GCA_003546035.1 Mixornis gularis | reverse complement strand
GCTGGGCTGTCAGAATCATCTTCCTCTGCCCCTCCTTCCCTGTCCCCCAGCAGTTAGTCTGGCTGTGAGTTTGGTTCATTTATTGCTTGGTTTTTTAATTTTTTTTGCTGATTTTTCTCGCTGTAAACTTTGTGGTGCCCGTCACTGCTTTGCCCTTTCATGTTCAGGCTGACACCATTTTGTGAAACAGTGTCATATCCTTTCATCTAAATACTTTTCTCTGTAATTATTACTTYGCTGCCTTTTCAGGTGGGAGCTTGCCTTTGTTATCTGATTTTTCTCTGATCATTTTTGTATCACTTGATAATATAAAGGTGTACGTGTTCCTCTGAGGCCCTTTCATTTAAATGATTTCTTTATCTGTCTGTCAATGTGAATAATACAACAACTTCAGGATTGTTCATCTCTCTTAATGAATGATCAAGTGTCACCTGTTCCAATATTTCTTCAATACTTTGTTTGTTTCTTCAAACTTTAGTAAAATGGGATAAAGGAAAAGTAGTARAAGAAAATATTGTGTCACCAGAGCTCAGTGCTGTTGTCAGAAGGGATTTCCCTGCCTGTGGATCAGGCCCATGGAGGCAGCTGGGGCTCCTGGGGTGGTGCATGGGCTGGAGCTCGTGGGCTGGAGCTCAGTCTGTGTCTGCACCAGGTGAGCCCTGCACGGCCCTGAGCTGGGGACCAGGGCAGGAGGGTGACAGGGGGACCTGCAGTGATCCTGGAGCCGGGCTCAGTGGGTTCTGTGCACCAGGATCAGTACCTGCCCTCACTGCAGGCACAGAAATCCTTTGGTGTTGGGATTAACTCCCAGAATGAGCCGGGCTCAGCAGGTTCTGCACTCCAGAACTTCTCACTGCAGGCACAGAAACCCCTTGGTGTTGGGATTAACTCCCAGAATGAGCCGGGCTCAGCAGGTTCTGCACACCAGGCTCAGTTCCTGCCCTCACTGCAGTCATGGAATTCCCTTGGTGTTGGGATTAACTCCCAGAATGAGCCTTTAGGGCAGCCCAGAAGGAGTTGCTGATGGTCAGCCTTGTGAAAATGATACATTCATTTGGTTTTGGGTTATTGCTCTGCTTTGGAAGCATCAGAGAGTGCCTCATGCTGAGATTTAGGATTGTTTCTGTGGTGCTGGTTCTTCCTCTGGTGGAGCAAGAGCTCCTTTGCAGAAAACCTTCTGAATATTTGTACCAGTGGCTCAGATGTGCTTGGCTGGGCAGGCTGTGGTGTTTCCCCTTGCAAAGGCCTCTGTTTAAACACATCAATAACTGACTTGTCTTTCTGATCAGGCACATCCTTATGAAGTTYAAGCATCTTGGCTCAGAGCACTTCCTTCTTTGCCTGACTCAACACTTACAAATTCTTGGTGGCTCACTGCAGTAGTGACACTTGATAGTTTTCACAAAAAGATTGGTTTGAAAACGTGCAGTCCTTTTAGAAATGATGGCACAGGTGATTTGTCTGCATCTTGGTGAAATTTAATTGGCTTTATTCAGCATCTGCTGTTGTTAGGTGTATGTTTCACCCTTTAAAATACTTCAGCTTGTTTAAAATTCTCTTACAAGAAATGAGGAGTCACTTTTCGGTGAGGAGTCGCCTTTTTCAGTGTGGTCTGAGCCTTGCTGTGCAAACCATCTTTCCCTGACTTTCTAACAAGGTCTGCAGAGGGCTGCAGAGCTGGAATGAGAGTTGTAATAGCTGGGGGAAGAGGGAGAAGTTGGCAGCTTGGGAACAGCATTGCTCTTGGAGAGGAATGATCAATTCCCAAGGATGAAACGGTCACAGGGAGTGTTACAAAGTGAAGCAGGCAGAGCAGTCTGAAATGCTAATAAGGAGAGGACTTTAAAAGAAATTGGTGATTTTGGGCCTTGAAGCCATTTTTCTTTTTAATTTGTTACAGATAAATGCATGACTYTTGGGTTGCAGGGTTCTATTTTTGCTTTCCTCCTTGTGACACATCGATTTGGCCTTATCACTGCTCTCTGGGTGCCTGCCCTTTACAATGCTGCTGCTCACCAAAAGCAGGAGGGATTTTTGGGAACTGTTCTTTACTGGTGTGACAGCACGGGCAGGAAAGGCTGCAGATGGGCTGGGGTCTTTAATTTCTGATTATGCTGATTTTCCCCTTGCACACAAGAACGATGGGGAGGGATGGCTCCGGTGTGAACGGTGCCAGTGAATTGATGGAGATCAATCGCTGCTCCAGCCTGGTGCTGCACAGCTCTGTAGGGAACAATGGCATCGCTGCAGGCTTTGAAATACAATAGTGCCTTGTCAGGAAATGCTCCTTGGGGACAACCSGCAGGCTGGAAACACCTTTGGGTTGTGAGCTGGGGACAGGGATCACCTCACCTCTCTCCTGTTTGTGACAGGAGCTCAGCAGGAGGAGGTGCTGCTTTGGCCTTGGTTGGGTTTTGTTTATTTTCTTGTGGATTTGGTTTTTTTTATTTTCTGTGGCAAAGTAGTGGAAGTCTGGAGGGAAATCTGCCTGGTTTAGTCCTCAGCCTCCCCTCACATTTTGCCACTGTGTCGGGAGGCTGTTGGCAATTAAGCAAAGCAAGCCTTAATCCACAGTTTAACAGTGCAGTGCTGATGGTTCTGAGGAAGGCTGGAACACAGGAGGCATCCTTGGGAAGCTGCAGTTTGATTTATTCCTGTTTAGGATGCTGGAACCTGAGGAAGRAACAGGACAAGCTTTATTCATGTTTRGGATGCTGGAACCTGAGGARGRAACAGGACAAGCTTTATTCATGTTTGGGATGCTGGAACCTGAGGAAGGAACAGGACAAGCTTTATTCATGTTTGGGATGCTGGAACCTGAGGAAGAAACAGGACAAGCTTTATTCATGTTTGGGATGCTGGAACCTGAGGAAGGAACAGGACAAGCTATATTCATGTTTGGGATGCTGGAACCTGAGGAAGGAACAGGACAAGCTTTATTCATGTTTGGGATGCTGGAACCTGAGGAAGAAACAGGACAAGCTTTATTCATGTTTGGGATGCTGGAACCTGAGGAAGAAACAGGACAAGCTTTATTCATGTTTGGGATGCTGGAACCTGAGGAAGGAACAGGACAAGCTATATTCATGTTTAGCATGCTGGAACCTGAGGAAGGAACAGGACAAGCAGCCTACAGACCCTTCAGGAGGGAGGTGACCGTGTCAGATGTTCACAGAGCACAGTCTGAATCCTCTGTGCCTGCTGTGAGTGACTCAGAGTGGCAGAGCAGATCATCCCCCTGTTCAAAACTGGCTGAGCTATACCTGGGGAAAGGACTCACTCTGTTTATAGCTTGGCTTTAAAATGCCTCCCTTCTGAGCATTAGTAGATTCAGCCACTTAACTAGGTTAGAGCTGAAATATCTGAATTTTTCAGAAGTGAAAGCGTGGAGTTTCATTGGAACAGACATCTCCCGTGACATTACTTTCCAGAGCTGAAAATACATCACGCCAGCACATTTCTTTTTCTAGATWTTTTTTTGCTGAAATGATTTCAATTCACAGCAAACCTAGAAGAGCAGAAGTGTTCAGAAGATTCGAGGAGAGCAGCTGAAATGAACTAAAAAGGTAGAATTTCTGGCCTGCTGAAAAGAGCCACTTATCTCAATCCCCAGGATACAGCAACAAATTCCATCTATTGCATTTGCAGCCCAAGCCTGCAGCTGGGAAGGCAATTTCCCTGAGAAGTTGTTCCCTTCAATCTACAAGAAAAAGACAATTTACTTTTTTTTTTAAATAGTAGCATTATATAATTGATTGGAAGAGTTTTATATCTCATGAATGCTGGATGATTGTGGATGGAAAATGAAAAAACGAAGTGACTGGGAGGGTTGAAATCCCAAGGATGTGGCAGTACAGGATGGAGTGAGTGGTCTGGCAGATTCCTGCAGTTTTCTGAAGCCACAGGCAAGAGCTTTGCAGTGAAACTGAGCCACGGGGAGAGGTTTTGTCAGTGACTGAAAGCTGCTGTTCCATGAGGCTGGAGCCATAAAAATGGARGGATTTTAGCCAGTCCAAAATGAATACCTTAATGAGGGAGGCAGTGTGCCTCACAGGGAGCTCGTGTTGAGGGATTCGTGCACAAGCTTTGGCTGTGCAGGAGCAAACTGAATTGTCTCAAATGCTTTCAGATTCACTCACCTACAAACTGTGTTTGCTTCTTCCATCAAAGACAAGCATTTTTTAACCAGGATCAGCCAGAGGAGAGGTTACTGAGGAGAGAGGGGAGAAAACCATCCTGTGRCAACATCTCAGGTGGCCACGGATGGAAATCCTCAACACGTGGGGGGTCAGACACGGGCACTGTTGTGAGGGATTGGGAAATAACAGCTCCTGGCATCAAAATCAGCTTTTATTGGTTCCCTTCACACTGCTGGGGATCATCTCCTGAAAGTGCTGCTCGTTCTGCTGCCAAGGTCTCCACGGAGAGACATTTTCAGACCTGGTGGTGCAGTAAAGGTAAACTGCAGGKCTGGAACTCCTTTATTTTTTGTCTTGGTGCCGTTTCCTTAAGAGCACTTCAGTTCCCCGTCCTTTGTTTTGTTTGACATACTTAAAGTGAGAGTCACTGTGTCATTCTTATCTTAATTATTCAGGTGGGTTATTCCAGTGGAGCTTTGATTATGGTGGTGTAGATAGAATGTAAYATTTAGGATAGATGATATAATTTAAAATCCTTAAAACACCACTTTTCTGCTGAGTCTCGCTCACTAACACCCCAAATGGTAATCTTCTGCAGTTCTGCCTTTGTAAAAACATGCAGAATTTTTACAAAAATAGTCATGGTTGTAATTAAGGACGCTGATAGTTGTTTTTGTTCCTAATTTCCTATCCTTCAGAATCCTTAATAAACTTTCACGGTCAAAATCCAGATGGCACAGCAGAGCTCGGTGTTTTTGTGACTTTTTTTGTTGTTGTTGTTGTTTGTGCTGATTATAACTCTCCCCAGATGAAAGTTGAAAATGGTTTGGATGTTTGGCCTTTGGCTGTTTGGGAAGCTGCAGCAGCCTCCAGCACAAACCAGTTCACATTCAGTGCCCGTTCCCAGCTGGTGCTGGGGGAAGGACACCAGTGATCAGGGGAGCAGTTTGCCACTGCCCAGAAATTTCAACCCAGTGCACCTTATTCCAGCTGTGAGTTTCCTATTTTCAGAGGCAGTTCACCTTCTCTTTCATTTTTTCCCCATTTGTGTTGCTCTCCTGTTCTGAAGAGTCRCTGATTCACAAAATCTGAGGAGCCTTGTCCTGTGGAGATGGGGAATGCAGAGGGAAGGTTTTTAATCCCTCAGATAATTAAGCACTAAAATAAATGATTAAAAAATTATGAGGCGAAACACTCTGTTAATTTTAATATAAAAATAATGTACTTTCCCCGTGGAACACAAAGGGAGGGAGCTGCACTCAAAATAAGGGGAATTAAAAATTGAATACTCCGAGCTTTTTTTCCTCTCTCCAAGTTGCTGCTTTGATGCCTCGCTGTGCTTTGTGGGGCTGTTGGGAGGGGAATGAAATGAGTGTGGGATTTATACATGGGACATTAGGTGGGGAAGGATGCTGTGGGCTGAGGAGTAAAACAGAGCAGAGCTGCAGCCCTGCAGCAGCTCACTGCCAGCACAGCCATCGGGGCTGCCACAAACCTCTGCTGGACATTCATCCAGAAAAAACTCTTGGAAAACTTCATTTGCTCTCAGTGAGTATCCAGAGAAAGAGTGGGAGCTGAATGCTCCAAAGACTAAGGCTGAAATGGAGTTTGGTGTGTAAGAAAGCTGTGTAATTTACTCTTTATTAAAAATGATCTTTATATGGGATCTCAGATGGATTTGGCCCCTCTGGGGGATCACAGATTTTGGTGCTCTTGCAGTTTGCAGTCTCAGATGTTGCCSTGAGCTGGGGCCAGTTCCCTGCTCCTTCACACAGACTTTACTTCCAGTTCTTTGGGGTTTGAGTGGAGGTTAATTAAACTCTCTAATGTGAGGTTTTATTGCAGTTGTTTATTGGAAAAGGAGTTCCTCTTTCTCAAGATGTAGAGAAGGATTTTGCGAAGCTCTGAAACTCCTGTGTAAACCTTTCTTCTGGCCTCTTTCACTCCAAGGTTGGTTCCTTCTGAGTGATGCCCACCCTCATCC
Source organism: Mixornis gularis (assembly GCA_003546035.1). Taxonomy (NCBI): domain Eukaryota; kingdom Metazoa; phylum Chordata; class Aves; order Passeriformes; family Timaliidae; genus Mixornis; species Mixornis gularis. Next base: position 3,378,896 of record QVAJ01000056.1, on the reverse strand, counting down.
AGGGTTAGTTTGCTTTGGTTTGTTGCTGGGTTTTAGGTGATTTTATGGATTATCTTCTTTTAAGAAGCCAGGTATTTTTGCTTTTACATCTAGAAAGTCTCTTGCTCCTTTTTTTAAACTTCACTTTGTTGTTTTGCATTGTGTTGGGGCCTGGAGACCTTAACCAAGATCACAGCTTTGGGATTTTAGGTGCTGCTCCTACATAAAAACTAAGACAAGTCTGTTTGCAGCCTACAGACAAAGGGTAAGGGGAAAGAAACAAGAATACCTTTTATTTTTTGGACCAAGAACAGCAGCACAGGAGAAGTGGCTTGTCTGAGGTTGGACAGAGTGGATTGAGGCACCTAAAGGGAAGATTCGTGGTTAGGAGTAACTGGCAGCAGTTTAGGCCACCACAGTGGCCATGAGCAAATAAATATTTAGGTCAGATGCTAAACAAAAAAATAAAGACTGCTGAAGCATTTGTGAATTAGAGCTTGAGAAACTGGGTTGTCTTTGAATGCCATCTGTGGTAAGCCTTTGTCCCTTTTCTGAGTAAGGGTAAGGATTTCAATTTGCTGGGGGGGGGGRAAAGGCAATTTATTTCATAATTAGGGTAGGAGACGTGAGCACAAAGGTCAGCTGTTCAAACAGGAAAGGTGGTCCTGTATTTGCAGCTGTATTTTTACAGTTTTGTGTATTTGGGCCTACCCGTATTTGTTCTTTGGGCCYGCCAGTTCCTAGAAAGGATGCAGGGCTGTTCTAGCACACAGCCTGCCTCAGGTCATTGCTGGCTGGCACAGTTAAAATAGGAGCCCTGCAGTGGGAGAGGCTCAGTGCCACTGGAAATGTTCTTTGTGTGCAGTGATGAACAGCCTCCAGATAATGCAGCTGGATCAGGGCACGGTGGAGGGTTAGGCAACAACAAMTGCTGATGGTGACTTACAGAAAAACCCCTCTGCTCACGGAGAAAGTGAAATAGAAGGGGCTGTAAATTGGGTGCAAATCCAGCTGCTTTTGAAATCCTCACCAGAGGGACGTAGAGGAGCTGTTGTGTAAATGGCCGTTGTGCTGAATGGTTTTAAAGTGAAATTCGGCCTTGTGCAGGAAAACATTCAGAGTCCACGGATTGCCTGAGAGTGCTGAGGAGGTTGGAGTGAACTCTGGGCGATCCATTTGCAGTATTTGATGTAAAATCACTGCATTGGATTCCTGCACGGGTGGAGCCTGCAGTAATGATCACATTTKTCAGGTGTTCCTGTGCAGTGATCTGGGATTGCTGGTGCTGACTGGATCRTTTTGTCCCTGATGATAAATGTGTATTGCAAGTGGAGATGTGACCTTGGGCACGTGTAAACCTGCACAAGCTGCTGCTTTTAATCTGGCTGTTGTGCAGGATGTGTCATAAACCAGTGTTTTCCAAGCTGATTAGATAAATCATCATTAGATAAATCATCATCTGCTGGGCCACCTCTGCGTGGACTGATGAGGTTTATTGCCACCAGCCCCAGCTGCAGCCCTGTCAAGCCCCTCRGTAAAGTCAGCGAGGTTGTATCTCAGTGTGACTTGAAGAGCTGACTTGTAGCAATGTGTCTGAATAACTCAARCCATTCCCTGTACCAGCCTAACTGTTTGTAAATAAGAAGACACCTGCAGTCTTGTTTTTCAAAGTTCTCAGAAATTCGTCACAGCTACAGGAACAACAACAGGTCTAAAAATAATGAGCAAGAGCCTAAGGAAGTATCTACAAGAAATGCAAAACTCAGATAGAAAACACACAGCGTGGTGATGAACACTGAACCAGTTAAGTGCCCTAAAAATGTGTCCCTGTCTGATAGACAAATGACTTAGCCAATCAAAAGACTCCTGTACACATAAACAGTAATGCTAAAAACTATAACTGTAGCTTTATGTAAATAATAAAGTGGCTTCTGTTGGAATCATATTAATTAGTTTATTTCAGTAGCCCATTTCCCCCTGCACTGACCTTTTAAACTCTCCTTCCCTTCCCGCAGTGACTGAGAGCCGGGGGATCCTGGAGAGCATCCAGAGATTTTCTTTGCTGCCCACTTACTTGCCTGTGACCTACCGTATCCACAACGCAGACGTCTCCTTCTTCCTGAAGGAAGCCAACCAGGACATCATGAGGAACTCCAGCCTGCAGTCCCGGGTGGAATCCTTCCTGATCTACAAATCCAAGAGTCCCCCCGTGCTGAACGCCAGCTACGGACCCTTCTCCATCGAGCAGGCCGTGCCCCAGGACCTCATGCTGCCTTCAAACCCTTTTAGCTCCACCAACAAATTCTCCTTCGACTGGAAGCTGCAGGCCTACATCCTGAGCACCAAGATCTACCTGAGCAAGCCCAGGGTGCAGGTGCTGTTCTACATCGTGGGCAGGGACTGGGACGAGTACAGCCCGGCGGAGCGGCTGCCCTGCCTGCGCGTGTTCGCCTTCCGCGAGACGCGCGAGGTGCGCGGCAGCTGCCGCCTCACGGGGGACCTGGGGCTGTGCGTGGCCCAGCTGGAGCTGCTGCCCAGCTGGTTCAGCCCTCCCACCGTGCTCACGGGCAGGAAGAAGCACGTGGAGAGGTCCGAAGGGAGCCCCGTGGAGCTTTATTACTCCATCCAGGCCGGGGACGGGAGAGGGGAGTGCGCCAAGGAGGAGGTCAGGAGGAGCAGCGGGGTCCGCTCGGGGCGCAACGACGTCGACGAGTCGGGGCCGCCCCTGCAGAGGATCGGGAGCGTTTTCCTTTACCAGACACGTGCTGCCCCCTCCTTAACTGAAATGAGGTTGGATAATAACGTTGTCATCCGGTACGCACCAAGGACTGTCAAGCAAGGAGACATCCTGACTTTCCTCGTGTCCGTCACTAAGAACTGCACAGAAGATCAGTTCACACTGAGGTAAGGCTGCCCCGTGTTCCTCTGGGGCCTTGCCCCGTGTCCCTTTGGGACCTTGCTCTGTGTCCCTTTGGGGCCTTGCCCCGTGTCCCTTTGGGACCTTGCTCTGTGTTCCTTTGGGGCTTTGCCTTGTGTCCCTTTGGGGCCTTGCCCCGTGTCCCTTTGGGACCTTGCACTGTGTCCCTTTGGGGCCTTGCCCTGTGTCCCTTTGGGGCCTTGCCCTGTCTTCCTTTGGTACTTTACTCTTTGTGTCTCTTTGGTACTTTACATTTTGTGTTTCCTTGGCATCTTGCTCTGTGTCTCTTTGGTACCTTGCCTTGTGTTTCTCTGCTCTTGGAAGTCACTTTCTGTGTGTAAATTGCCTAACAGGCCATCACTTGCCGCTCTCCAAAAATTGTGTTGCTTTGTTGGCTCACCATTTCTCCTGTTGTTCAGTCTGATATTGGATGAAWGGCCCGAGATGTGCTCTCTTGGAGAGAGAGAGGCCTTTTCCTGAAGTTGTCCTTTGGGGAATGCTTACAGAAATTGAAATGGTAGAGCTGGGCCATATCTATGTATTAAGAGATAACATCTAAATTCTTGAGAGCTGGGGTTTGCAGTTCTCCTAATCTCTCACTGGACTCATGTTGAGATTAATGAAGCTTAAATCCACAAAGTTATTTACAGGAAATGAGGAGGAATTGGGCATTTGAGTAGGATTCACGTGTTTGAGCATCTCTCCCCAGCTTGTTGTGAGCCCAKTTCTGTATTACGGGATGTCTGAGCTTCCTGAGGATTACTGATCTACCAAAACCATTTCTGAAAGTGAGGAACTGCCCGAGGGGGTTGTGTTTGGTGTTTGAATGTGGCATCAGGTGTCACATGGAGTCACCTCACTCTGTCCAAGCACTGAGGCGTTCCAGGGGCACCTGTAACCACCAGTACAACCCAGGGCACACCAGGACTGGGCTGGGCACAGAGCAGGAGTGTGGGGCTGCCCAGTTCTCTTTTCTTTCCGAGCTTGCCCCGTGTCCCAGCACTGAGGGCTGTGTGGGAAATGTGTCTGCACAGATTATTCAGTTTTTTATCCCCTACCAATGACTTGTGCCACCCCTTCCTGASCTGAAGGTAAATGTCAGGCTCTGGTTTCTGGGGATGAGCCTGATCTGTCTCAGGTGTTTGTCCTAGAAATGGTGGGTGCTGCCAAGGCTCCCAAAACATTCTTCTGGAAGAGCAGGTGCATCATAGGAGGGAGCAGTGCCCTCCCCTGATGTACAAATGCCACAGGCTGGGGCTGTGTCCATGAGCACCAGGGAGGCTCTGGAGCTGCCACCTGAGACATCACACCCTGGGGTGACTTGGGGTGGGACTCCTTTCCCCAGCTCCCATCCCAGGGCTGGAATTGTGTAGCCCTGGTTCCGTGCCTGAGGTGTTTTGGTTTTCTGAAATTCTTTTCCCCTAGAAATTTTCTGTAAACAGGAGAAATGTTTTTGTARCTGTACCTTTGTTATTCATTCCTTTCCCCAGGAGGGACTTCTTCTTGATGTCCCTCTGCTCTGACCAATGTGAGTGAAGAGGTTTGTCTTTGTGTCCCCAATCCAATTGGTCTGTGTAGAATAGTATAAAAGGGAGACACATCCCAAAAATCAAGGAGTCATTTCAGTCTTCTGGATCTCACAATCTGTGTTGTTGTGGTGTAAAACAGCGTCAGAATTACAAATGGGACATTCATGAACTCCCATCCCTGCCTTGGCCTGGAGTGAGGAGTAACAGATTTGGCACCACTGGCCTCAGAAGGAAAAGCTCAACCCAGTAATTTTTTTTCCCCCTTCCTCCAGGGAGATTTGTGGGGGATTTCTGGGGGAATTGCTTTTCCCTAAAATCAGGACATTTTCCCTTTGCAGGGGTGTGATGTATAAAGTGAATCACCACAGCACTTGGTTGCTGACTCAAGGACAATGATTTCTTTTTCATCTGGTGGGGGAYAAACACCTCTCCTCACCAGATCAGTTTCTCATCTTCTGAGTCAATCTAAGATTTAAATTGTTTCCTGAGTGCTGATTTCAAACCAGACAATCCAAGTTCCTCACAGCAAGTGTTCAGGGATGTCTTTATCTTTATTCTCTGATGACTTGAAAGGGATCACGTCAGCAGATATGGAAACTTCTGCTAYATTTGAAAATAGGTTTAAATATAAATATTAAAAACAATTAATTAAGGTGAAAAATGTTCATTGTTTTACTCTGTAAGTGTAGAGTCTTAGAAATCTCACTTCAAAGCATCTYTGTTTCCATGAGCTGTAATCCATTAAAAGTGGAGCTGGTTACAACCATGATAATTATGTTACATATGGGTTTATAAAATTTTCAAAAACCTTGCTTTGTTTAAATTAGGATGAAAACTCAGCACCTGAACTTTTAAAGGAATGCTTCCAAAATGAATTTTCTGGAACAAAAAGGAAAAGATGAGTTTGAATTGCAGCTTTTTATTCTGAGATCTAAGGTATTCTAAAACAAAAAAATAAGCTAAAAATAGGGAGTGAATATCAGTTCAAAATCAAAAGCGTGGCATTCTCGTCTTAAAAACAGCACTTTGGTGTTACCTTCTAAAAACAAACTTGTGTAACRACTTGCTGTTGCTTTGTTGAGTTTTGATTTCTCTTGACCTGCTTTTCTGAGAGTRCTTGGCTTTCAGGCTGTGACCTGCTGCAGTGTCAGAGCAGAATATTGAATTTCGTTTAACTGTTCAGAGTAGAATATTGTTTAACTCTGCATTTAGGGAGCCCTTCCTCTCTCTGTTCTGGTTCCAGCACCTCTGAGGGGTTTTTGGTTGGGTTTTTTTGGTCAGAGTTGTGGTTTCTGTGTTCATCCCTCCACGACATGTTCCCCATCCATCTGAGCTCGTTCTGATCTTCTCTCTGATGGAGGAAAAGGTCTTTTCCCCGTCCCTCAGTGTAACTCTTTCATGAGAAAAATGGTATTAATTTTTATTTTGAACCAGTCCATTATTTTTCGAAGTTCTGCCTTGAGTGGCAGCAAGATTTGGAGCTGTATTAATGAAGTGAGGCCAAGGGCTGCTGGCAAAATGCTTTTTTTCCATTGCTTGTGCTCCAGTGGACTGGAAACTATGGCTTGAACAGATGGAAAATATAGGATATACAGGTCAAAAATGAAGAAACGGACATGCAAACCAGCCAAAAGTAAAAAATTACTCATCACTAGTGAATATTTTCTGTTCCAGAACTATTGAGCTTAGAGTAAATCCTGTCCCTTTTCTAATAGGAAATTGTCTTCAAGRGGAGCCTTCCAGAAACTTCTGAATACTAAAAGATTTAGGGAAGTCCCTTTGGTTTTTATCTTGGGCTGTTCTGCACAAGGGAAGATTTAGAGGAGTGAGTGTGGAACTGATGAACTGTTTTTAATTTGGGGAAAGAGATGGACCATAAAAGCCAAGACCTAGGTTTTGTTTTTTAATGAGCTAGGGAAATTAAAAATATTTGTCTTGATTCTGTCTGAGYGTGAGAGATGAGGAAAGGAAGGACATAAAATACAGATGATGGGTAAATAGAGAATATTGCTGTAGCTTAAAAGCTTTAACTGGGCCTTAGGAAACTGAGGGATTTCCCCCTTTTTCACCTTCTTTTCACCTTMTTTTCACGTGCTGGTGGCCAGGGAGGGCTGAAGGCTCTTCCCCCTTCCCGTCGTGGGTGCTGAGAGTTTCCTGCTGTTCACAAAAATGTTCCAGTGTGTCTTGTTCTGCCGTTTTTCTGCAGTTTCATGGTCCTCCTGTTGGGACTGAAGTGAGGTCTCTGTTTGGTTTTGCTGAGAAGGGAAAACACGAAGTAGAATTTCCTGTCAGTCCTTCCAGATGCTTTCAGCAGTCAAAGCCTAAAGCTCTGGTGTTCCACAATTCCAGTTCCTGCTGGAACTGACTCAGTGCTCTTCACTTCAATCAATGTGTGCAGGGATGCCAGAATTTCCCCGAGTTAGGGACAGGACTTTTCTGAATCCACGCTCTAGATACAGTTCTTGGTTTATTAGATTTTATTGTTGTTGTTGTTTTGCTGGGCCTAATAAACATAACCTTCTGTTTTGGTTTAAAGTCAACGGGAGTGAGACTTTCTGCTTGCMACCTTTTAAATTTGTTTTTCTGTTTCTTGAGATGAATCAGCAAAGAAATTAGAGAGCTGGAATTGCCTTAAGCCACTGTCAGGCCTGGGTACATTCATGAGTGAAAAAAGCAGCAGCTTTTTTTTCCCTTTTACAGTTATTCAATTTCTAATTATACACAGTGAATCCAGTGTGAGGGAATGACTGAAGGTTGTGACAGAAACTCATAAATCTCCAATACTGGGAGAAAAGTTAGGTTTTTAAATAAACTATCAATGCTGTTCCTACATTTGTAAACCCAAGTTGAGGTTGGACATCTGTAGGTACAAGTTTTATAAACTATTGAGAGTTGTTGTATTGAGAGTATAAACTATTTATAAACTTTGTGGTTTCCCTCTGGTATTTTTAATGMTGCTGATTGTGGGAATACAGGGACTGGTGTGAAATTGTGAATAAGCAGTGCTTATTGATAATTGGGAAGATTTTCCCCAGAAGGCCTGAAGAGTTTATGTTACATGGGCTTCTCTTACTCTCCATTTTATCTAACAATCAATCAATGATAACCCRGCAAACATGAAAAGGGCTGCACAAATTCATGAGGGGGAGCAGGGTGGAGATCATTAGCACTCAATTTATACAGCAAGAAAACTTGAACACGGCTGGCATTTTATCAAATTGCTTGTGTGTTCCTCTAGTGCTGGGCTAAATCAAATCTTATTCTTTGGGCTGAACTGACTCATATTTAAATAGCAGAAAAGAGCAGGGAGTGAGTGGTGATCAGGAAGGTTACCAGCCACATAAAACTTTGATGGCACGGGCTTTTGTCTGGGCCTTAGATTATGTGGCTGTTTCATGGTAGCCCAGCCCTGAATTTTACCTCCTCTGCCAGGTTGAAAAGAATCCTCTTGTACAGTTTCCACTCCTCCTTCCATAGCTCTGCCTCTGGCAGTTAAAACGTCCCCTCCCACATTCTGCTTTAAACAGCTTCTAAAAGCTTCTCATCACTGAATTTCTTCCCTCTCTTCTGACTGTGAGAGAAAACGAATTAAAAAAAAAACAAAACACCAAACCCTAARTCCTCTCTTTTGAAATACAACCTCTGCATTTCAGCTTTTTCACTGCTCAGTCCTGATGTAAAAATGAACTTGAGGTGGGGCAGGAGTTAGACACTGTGACCTGAGATGGTCAGAGACCTGTGTCTTTACTGTCTCATGGCAGTGACTGTTGTGTCCATGGCAATGACTGTTGTGCTCGTGGCAGTGACTGTTGTGTCCATGGCAGTGACTGTTGTGTCCATGGCAGTGACTGTTGTGTCCATGTCAATACCTGCTCTGTCCATGGCAATACCTGCTCTGTTCATGGCAATGACTGTTGTGCTCGTGGCAGTGACTGTTCTGTCCATGGCAGTGACTGTTGTGT
>QVAJ01000056.1:3310647-3321713 GCA_003546035.1 Mixornis gularis | reverse complement strand
TGGGGCTCTCTGGGGACACAGTGAAAGAGGAGGAGCAGTGGAGCTGTCACTGCCTTGGTTTCTTGGAACACAGAGTGGGATTTCATAAGAGTTGAGATGCTGTTTTCTTATTCCTCCGTCCCCCCCTGTGCCCTGCACCTTGCTGCCTAGAAGGAGGAGTGTGTAAAAGCTGAGCACAAACACACTCTGGGGGCTCTGAGATGCCTCAGKGACACCAGGGAGAAGCTGTCATCACACAAATGGAACAGCCACAGTGGAAAGGTGGGAGAGGAGTGACCAGCAGTACACTGGCCATGTGCAAAGTGACAGCAGTGACCTCTTTCTTGGAAACGGGCACTGGTGCATTGCTCACACCTGAAGGGAAATTTGAAACCTGCTCTGACTGGTTTGTTATATTCCTATTGATTTTACAGTTTTCCTTACAATTAACAGATAAGGTGCTTTTCTACCTCCACTCAGCATGTTATTTATCCTCCCCAGACAAGGGTTATTACATGCTGTCTCTATTTCAGGCAAAATCCAATAAATTTCCCGATCTGTGCTGTAAGACCGGGGTAAACGGATAGAGCAGAGGAGTCATCTGTCATGATCCCTCCTTAGTGCCCTGCAGGAAATGAGCAGCCAGGCAGGATCTACCMAGGCTGAGACATGGCATTTCCTTCTTGAACTCAACCTCGAGGAACCCAGCCTTAAACAATGGAGTTTAGATTAAATTCTCAGCTTACTTCTCTCTGCCCCTGTTGTTTTGTTGGGAAGAAACTGAAAGCTTCACAAGCTGTGGAGGGATTTTTTTCCTTTTTTTTTGAAATGTTTATTGGATCTTTGGCTGGAAAACCGTGTCCCTTCAGTGAGCACTGGCACAGTTTGCTCAGTTGCACTTCATTAGTATGCACATAATTAGTCTGCTCCTGATTGCTCTTGCTGCCACACCAGAGGTGGGGGATCAGCCAGCAGAACCACCATCCAGCTTTTGGCAGTAGATAAAACTATGGGAAAGCTAAAAAAAAAGGGAGTGATTGCTCTTCACAGAGCACCCCGGACTGGGGTGGTTAGCCAAGGAGAGAAGGTTATGAGACAACTCACACCTGAGTTTTAGGAATGTGGGTTTTGYATAATGACTATCCTGCAATGTTCACTTCTTGGCAACCTCCCTCTGTGAGGCTGCCCTGGAGCACAAGTTCTGTCCCTTCCCTTGCTCCTGGGCCCCTGAAGTATTTCAGTTTAAGCTGAAATCTTACTGGCATCAGTAGGATTTGGACATTAGCTTGAGTTTCAGCATCTGCATTTTCCTGAAGCGTTTATTGGAAATGAATTCATTTAATGGGCAGCCTTGGAGCATGGGAATAATGTGGGCTCTGACAGTCAAAATGAGAAAGATATTCTAGGCTGAGYGGAGGATTTTGGATGCATCGAATTTGAATTTTTCAAATTAAAAACTGAGATCTGATTTGTAAAAATGCTTGAGTTCTGTCAGAGTGGTGGTGAGGGGAGGAGTGGAAAGCTCAGCCCCGTGTCCCCAGTCAGGCAGGTACATTACTGGTTCCATTAACAACCCTGAACAAGTGGAACTGAAATCTTTCTCCCTTTTTCCGTGCTTGCTTCAGTTTCTCCTTCCCCTGCTGCTCATCAGTGGTGACACTGAACAAAGGCAGGAGAGTTCTCACTGTTCCTTCCCTGGCTCCGGAGTGACCTACAGGAGATAAACCTGTCAAGTCTTAGGCCAGACTTTCTCTCTGAGGAATTAACACCCCTGGGATCAGAGGAAGAAAGAGGATCAGTCAACTCCCAGGCTGTGAAGTGGCAGCTCCCTCAGCTCTGCTCAGAGGTGACAGCTTGGCAGCTCACCCACAGCTGGCCTTGGATTGGGGGACACTGGAGCTCTAAATGTGCCAGCACAGGAGGAGGAGAAAAGAAACCCTGCCCACAATTACTAAAAACTCCAGCAAAAAAGAGAGTTTGAATGGGGAAGGTCAYCAGCACTGGCTGAAGTCTTTACAGCAGTGGTTCTCCATCCCTGGGGATTAACATATTTTCCATTCAAACTGATGGCTGGGTAATGCTGTACTCAACGTTTGGGAGGTATTTGCAGTATTTTAATAGTCAGCTCAATGGAGTAGGCATTTATTGCATAAAGCAAGTTTATGCCAGTCTGGTCTAACAGCAGAGTGAGCTGATTAAAGTTTGGCAGACCCTATTGACATTTCTAATAAAGAAATCACTACCACAGCATTTTTTCTCTACTTAGAGCAACAAGAGTAAGAATGGTGAAGAATAAAACCTTTGGAGAGAGTGACGCTGCTGACAGCACCTTTTAACATCCTCCATTTCATCACAAGCACTCAGCTTTTGCCACCTTTAGAACACACAGACCACTAATGTGCAATATATTCATCACTCATCATCCTCTGGAGTGCCTGGGGATGAGGAGTGTGCAGGGGCTCACTCACCGTGGGGAAGGAGGAGCAGGGAGAGTCCGTGGAGGGGCCGTGCCACAGTGACAATAAAATAACCCTGTGGCATGTTTATTSTGGAGCTGCTGATGAGCTCAGTGACTTGGAGCTGCCACTTCTGTTCACCTTGCWGATTTCCCAGGGAGAGTTTAATAATTTGGGTCCTTGGTGTGTCAGTTCCTCTGTAAACCCTCCTCAGTGTGCCTGAGCACAGCCTGGTCCAGGCAAATACCTGTATCAGTAAACCTCAACAAGCTGGCAGATTTATTTTATTATTTATTATTTGATTYAAGTCATCTTTTCATCCCCAGGGAGATGTTTTGTGTGCTAATGTCATCTCCCTTCACAGAGAGGTCTGCACACGTGCTGGGACAGTTTACATGGAGAAGTTGACAACCTTCATGTTCAGGGTTTAACACCCTCCAACACGTTCCCAGCATGGAGACTGAGTGTGTACAAAAGATGCAAAAATCACGTCTAAAAATATATCCAAGTGTCAGACTAAATTAAAATTCATGCTTCATTAAGTGGGTACAGCACAACTAAAAGAAGTCTTGGCAGAAACAAAACTGCTGCTTCTGTTCAGCCTTTAACCTGCTGGGGCTGAATCTCCTCAGAAATGCCCATGGTGGTGAGTTGATGGTGTTGGGCAGTTGTTTATCCCTACTTTGCCAGAACTCCTGGTTCTGCTTTCCCAGCAGTTGGTATGGCACACCTTCAAAGRGAATTTAGGCTTTACACATTTGCCTTTGTGTTTGATCAACCATCTCCTTGCTGTGAGTTAAAATACAGGCCAGATGCTGCAGCACACCTGTGATTTACAACCTGTCACTGGCAGGTGAAATGTAAAACACCCCTTGGGTCACCCAGTGGGTGCTGAAATATCAAACACCCCTTGGGTCACCCAGTGGGTGCTGTGTGAGCAAACAGCCTGTGGAGCTGCGAGGAGTCTGTGGAAATACAGAGCCTTGGGGGAAAAAAGTAGATATCCGTGTCTGGGCTGATTTTTTTCCTACCCTTTCATGTTCAGCCCTTGCTTTATGGAGGGATTTGAGAGAAAGAGCTTTTCTGTGTGAAATGCTGGGAGCTCTGCAGGCTGGGGCTCTGTGCCGTGGTCCCGACAGGTCCCTGAGCCCTGGAGCAGAAGGGCTGCAGCTGAACGTTCCACGTCGTCGGTTTTGTGCTGTRTCAGCACTGGAGGTATCAGATCTGAGTTCATATCTGAGCAAGAGCCACGGCTCCCCTCAAAGTGTAAAACCCAGCAGAGTGCTTTTTGAAATAGGCRAGTTGACTTTTGACACGCCAGCATCGATTTCCTCCCTCTCCTTTGAGTTCCTGTTTTTACATTTCTTTGACTTCTGACATTCTGCAGATTTTTTTGCAAATGAATGTGATGATAGACAGGAATGAAGTTAATTGTGAGAGCYCGAGATGAAGCAGGGAGGGAATGCAAAGTAGGTCAGGAGAGGGAAAGGTGATGGGAGCGCTCTGGCAGTGACATGAGGGACATCTCTGCCAGATCACACGGGGAGAGATTTCAGTCCCACAAAGCAACCACGAGGCATTTCCATCCCTTTCTCCGTTGCTCATTAACCTTCACAGCCCCAAGCAAAGTCCAGTGGTGTCTTTTCCTTAAACCCAGGGGTTTGGATCAAACCTGGAATATGCTCAGCTGGAAAAGAGCAGTGCCAGAACGGAATTTCCACGGGAGTGGAAGCAGAGTCTCTTGGGTGTGAAAGCAAATCTCACCCCAATTTTCACACCAGAGCATGGGAGTTCTCTGGTGAGGGCAATGCTGAGGGCAGGAGAAAACCTTCCTGTCCAGGARCAGCTCAAACTCCTTATTTTATTGCCTTGGTGAATTCCAGTGTGCATTGCCACTGTGTTCCCTGAAATATTGCGGCTCTCCGAGGCCAGGGCAAGTTTTCCACGGAAAATGATAATGTTCTCCTTCCTTTATTTTAATTAGTATTTCAGTGGAAGTGATGGATTTGCTGATTTATGTAATTCTTTAAAAGAGGGCAGGGCAGCAAACTTCAGAGGCATTTATTTTTTGGCATATATATTGCAGGGGTTTTGAAGACTTTTTGCAGCAGTTTGCAATCCTTTTCTGCAGAGCAGAGTATTCACCTCAGACAGTGCAATTTCACAGAGTCATCACTGGTTCATGCATTTCATGGTTATTTGCTATTTTTGCAACCTCATCTGTGTATTTTTACTCGATGGCATCCTGCAGGCATGTTCATTTCTATCTGCTGTGCTGAAGTATTTATGCAGATCGTTTTAAGAATATGTTTCCAGTCAGTTCAAAAAAAACCAAACTCTTTTAAATAATTGCAGTTATCAATGATTTTTTTTTCCGTATATGCAAATACTTAATGAACGACAACAACAACAAAAATACAACTTGGCTCTTCTCCGTGAGTTTCAAACTACTATTTTTAAGCATCTMATTGGACATTGAATCTGTGTTTTTCTCTTACAAATAAATTAAAAAATTTTACCATCAGGAAGTTTCATTTCAGTGCCCCTGGCCCAGCTTGGCAAACAGCCCCCAGATGTGCTGTGGCTGCAGTGCTGGGGTTTGKAAGGGGAGCTGCTGGTGGCCCAGCCCTGCCTCACTGGGGGAGTCCAGCACAAGGGCTGTGTCCTCTCCGGGGGTTTCTGGGTGTGCTGGGATCCCTGGCAGGGTTTGAAGGGCAGATTCCTTTACTCAACCATCCAGAACTGTGCACAGCATCCATCTGTGTGCCCTGAGTGCCCTGGGCTGGGCTGGGGCTCTAAAGGTGACGCTGTTTKACACCACAAGGACACAGACCCCGAGATTCAGAAGGCTGAAAATGACTCCTTGATTTTTGGGATGTGTCTCCCTTTTATACTATTCTACACAGACCAATTGGATTGGTGACACAAAGACAAACCTCTTCACTCACACTGGTCAGAGCAGAGGGACATCAAGAAGAAGTCCCTCCTAGGGAAAGGAATGAATAACAAAGGTACAGCTACAAAAACATTTCTCCTGTTTACAGAAAATTTCTTGGGAAAAGAATTTCAGAAAACCAAAACACCTCAGGCTTGGAAGCAGAGCTACACCTGCTGCTGTCCCTGAGCAGGTTCCCAAATTTGCAGAGCCTTGGTGCTGACCCCATGCCCTGCTCCATCCCCAGGCTGCTCAGGGAAGGGAGGGAAGGCAGAGCTCTCGTGTTGTTTTCAGCTGCTGGCACAAAATGACGAGCAATTGTCAGCAAGCGTTTGTTTTTCTCTCTTGACATTTCCTCCTAGCAACACGTAGGATATACATTTCCTATAAATTATAGGGGATTTTTTTCTCTTCTCCCATTTTTTGTGAGTCAACAGYGAAGTGTTGGGCACAGGGAGAGAACACACAAACACAGAGCAGGTCTGTGGCCTCCAAGGCTTGCAGCAGAATTCCTTCTGGGAACCCACAGGCAATGTTTCCAGGGCACTCAGATTTAACTCTCAGCTCTTCCAGGAGATTAAAAACCCTCCAAGAGTTTTGCAATAGCTCTTGTGAAGCTCTGAGAGCACRCAAAACTCGACTGAAACAAAATAACATTTGTCATACCTGAACGGGTTTAGAATTGGTGTCATTTACAAGAGAAAAATAGAAAAGTGAAGGCAAGAATGTTAATAAATTCCACAGTACTCCTTAGCAGTGAATTGTATCAAAAAGTGAAGCCAAGGGTGTGTGTGTGAATGTGTGTAAGCCAGAATTTATTTACACCTCAGTGTGCCACTGGTGCCTTCAGGAGCTGGATAATGAGGTGGTGACATTTCACCTTGAGGTCACAATTTACAATAAATTCCAGATGTTATTATTTACTTCTTGAAGTACCTGTAATATCTTAGGTGATTTAAATTAAATTATTTGATTATTTAATTGTTATTAAAATCCAGGGTGTTTTCAGGCTTCTGAGCAATGGTTTGCTGCTACTTTATGTGTTGTGAAGGGAGCAAAGAACAGGAAAGTCAGCAGTCTTGCTTTGGAGCAGCTCTGAGGAGGGGCCAGCAGCAGAAGGGCTTGGGGCAGGAGCTGCCCTGGTGGACAGGCTGGAACAGGGGCTGAAAACGTGRCCAGGATCGTGTCCAACGTCAAAAAGACAAAAGGCAAATTGAAAATACTGTAATGATAACGCTGACCTTACAATATTTCACCCAAACATTTAGAAACGTCTTGTTCTAAATGCTGGGATCCCTCGTGCTGGTTTATTTCCTTTTTTCCCCTAGATAAGCAATAGTTGCCTGGCACTTTGTTTAACAGTTTCATCTGTCACTGAAATAGACTCAAATCGAAGCAAGTTGCTCTTTAAAATGGAAAGTGTGAAAGGTGGTGGAGTTGCCCTCTGGAGGTCAGGCAGCCACTCAGCTCAGGTTGTGTTTTAACCYCTTTTCTCTTTTTTCTGTGCTCCTGGTGCTGCAGACACAGCACAGCTGAGCCCTGCTGGAGCTGCTGAGTCTGTGGCTGAATTCTGTGACCAAATCCCAACACTTCCAGCTGCACTGTGGGCTTTTCATCATCCCCAGGCTTCTCTTTCCTTCTTTTAAYAGTCCACCTTGTCAACATGTCAAAGCAATGTTTATTTACCAATAATTTGTTTATGTTCATTTAAAATCAAGACCTGCAGTGCTGCCTGGGTTTACTAGAGGTCGGGGGCTCCAAGGAGGTTTCTGATTATCCATTCTTCCTCTTGGAGAAAAACTGGCTGCATAACCTTAGAAATCTTCCTGATGGAAAAGACATCTGGAAAAGGAGGAAGTGGCAGGGGAAAGGATAATGTTGGGTCTAAGTCACCTCCGTTTTATTCAGTTTTCTGCCAGAATCTCTCTGTTCATGTCCATGGGCCCCTCCTGACTTCAGACACAGGGGCAAGCTGCAGAAATGTGTTTGCCTGTTGGAAGGGCCGTGTTCTCTTTGCAAACTCAGAGTTAAAAATATGTTTGTTTGCCTGTTGGAAGGGCCGTGTGCTCTTTGCAAACTCAGAGTTAAAAATATGTTTGTTTGCCTGTTGGAAGGGCCGTGTGCTCTTTGCAAACTCAGAGTTAATTACCACTGGAGGATAAGGAGGGAGAGCAAGAGAGGAGATAACTGAAATGGTGATGCTGTGTTTTGTGTCTGGAAATGACCCCAGAATGTCGGGTCACAACACGGAGAGCTGGGGGGCAGCCCCAGGGCAGGAGCAACCCCGTGCTGTGCTGCAGGAGAGCAGCAGTGCAGGAGTGCAGGAATGCAGGAATGCAGGAGAGCAGGAGCAGCACCCTGCTCTGCTGCAGGGCTCTCTACAATCCTCCTGTTGCAGTSTCTGCACTTGTGTGTTTCCCAGCTTTTGGTGGATGAGCTGCCTGTCCCTGGGCCTGCCCCTCCAGAAGGGGTTTGGGATCTCTGCAGGAAGGAGAACAGGAAGGCCTCAGTGGTTTAGGGTTATTATTACAAGGATCAAAATGGATTCCCAGAGAAATAGTCCTAACTGCTGTGCCAGGGTCTCCAGACACGTGGCTAGAACCTCAGCTGTGTGCTTTATGGCTGGCTTGGTTTTTCCCGCTTTCTCTCTCCCCCTTCAGTGTTTGAAATCAGAATTTGCTCTGCAGCATTCAGGGCTGAGGCTGCAGCTGGCACGGATGGAGATCTCCTCTGCACCCACACTGGGGTGGATAATTGACAGTAATGGCTGTAAAATCCAGAGCTCAGGAACTGCTTTTTATTTTTTTCCTCCCAAGCCATCCCTCTGGAAAAGAGTTTGATCAAYGGCTGAGCACTTCACACTGGTATTAATAAATGCAAAACGTTAAAGAGCCACTTCGGCAATAAATAATCTAATTCCGTTTATAATCCTAACTGTTGTTTAAAAAGAAATAAGAGTAATAATGAAAACAAATTACCCTTTATTGAAATATTAATCTTTGCTGGTAATTGGGCCTGAATAAATATTTCAGTTGCAAAGAGCGGGTGGCATTGTCAGGCACCGTGGCTGAGGGCAGCGTCCCGTGCTGGGGCTGCTGCACAGGAGCTCTGAGAGCTCTGGGCTGTCACTGTGCATCACCAGCAGCCTCCTGACTGATGGGGCCTCGCTCAGCGGGGGCAAGGACATCAAATGGGSACTGCCTCCTGCCTGGGGCTGCTCCAGTCACATCAAAATGATGGATAGAAGGAGATATACCCCTAATAACCGGCAGCACGCACAGCACCGGGGCCTGGCGCTGCCCAGGAGGGCCCAGCACAGTTAAAATCCACTCTGGGGGGGTTTTGGGGGGAGCTGCTGCTCTCAGTTCATGATTCTCACCCAATCCAGTTGCAGCAGATGCACCACTGASCTTTTCTCGTTTAAACAGGACTTGGAGCCCTGCTCATGTCAAAAACTGCCTTGTCAGCTGCTGCTTTTATTTCTCTTCATTTCTCTTTCCCTGTGAGCCTTGTGGAATGGCAGTGCCCTGGTGCAGGCCAGAATCACCACCCCGAGAGTCCCCAGAGCTGAAAGGTTTCAAAACAAACTCAYGGAGGACTTAATATCTGTATTTTAAAGACTGTCAAGAAGGCARATGTTGCAGTGGCCCAGTGCAGATTTAAATGCAGTGGAGTGGAATAATCGAGCTAGAAAAGAGCTCAGCTTCTGAAATCTGACTCTTTCATTACAGACCGTGTGAGTTTTGCAGTGGAGATCAGGAGGTGTGGTRGAGAACCTGCCCATTCTCCAGGGCATTCCTGAGGGATGAGCTGCAAACCACTCTGGTCCCTCCTGTCAAAGGAGGAGATCCTGCTCTTGTGGGATCTCAACGATCAGGATTTGTTCCTTTGAAAATCCTAATTTAGCCCTGAACTCTTCCTTTTGGCCCTGAGTGACAGATGTGGGTGCCCTGAGCCGCATGGGGGATGTCAGAGATGGCAGTGATGAGTGGGGACAGGGTGACAGGGTCACTGAGCAGAGCAGTGACACAGCCACGCTCTGCCGTGCTCCCAGCCCGGGGTTTTGTGTCAGCAGCAATTCTTCATGACTCTGTCCCTGCTCCTGTTCAATTCCTGCCTGAAAACGGAGCCAGGGCCGTGGTACCCTGAGTTCAGCCCAGCTCTGGTCTGGATTTCACCTCGGCACTGCTGTGGGATTGGTGGGAGTTTGTTGCTGTAGGACATGAAAGAAAGATGAGAGACTCACAAGTATTTCAGAAGGCAGCAAGCACAGAAAAAAGCCTTTTATTGTCTAATTCTTACTGCCTTTTATCAGGTGTTCCCACACAGACTGAACATGGTTGGGGAATAGGAACGACACCGCTCTGATCCCATGGGTTAAACCAGAGAAACACCAAAACACCACCTGGAGAAAGATTGTTCTGAGAAAGGAGAGTTGTTTGCCAGGATTGTTTTGAGAAGAAGCTTTCTTGAGAAAATTTTCCTTGGGAAAATGTTATCAGCTGCCAGCACCCTAAAAATCTCTCAGACCCAGAAATATCAGGCCCAKAGAAGTTTCTCTTTCTGCCTCCTGTGATTGTATTTATGAGACAGATGACAGGAACAAGGGATCACCATGTTTGTGACATGGGACCTCCTCACAGTAAGAGCACACGTTAATTTATGATTTMCACTCATCAATACTGATGGAGATGTCACTTTTTTTTTGTACCTGTGGGAGAAATGTCTGCYCTGGAGCCACTCCCTGCTTCAGTGCTCTGCATTTCTCTTTCTTACACAAATRGCTGCCAAGTTGTTTCTGCTTCATCTTTCTCCACACAATTCGTCTGCCCACTTCTCACATTCATGCAAAAACTCTGGCACCAATCCTTGGCTGTTTTATGTTTTGGATTATTTTGCTCCTAAGCATTGGAAAAGTCTGCACCAGTAATTCAGAAAYGATTTTGTTGCTTCATGTTTTTGCATCTCCACAAATTCTGCAGAACACAATGTTTCTTTTATGAACAAAGAGTTCTAAATTATTAAACACGGAAATAAGAGATACAGACATATTTTGTAGCGCTTTTCTTTTGGAATTGTCAAAGAAAAGTTTGATTCATTCACGTTACTGCGTGTTTTCACCATGAGAAAAGAGTTATTCCTTTACCCTCCTTCAGTCTTGGAGTTACTGCCGTTCATTGTGTGTCCTAGGATGCTCTGATATAGAAAATAATCATATTGCATTTTGAATTCCCATTAGCTGTGCCAGCAGCCCACCAGAAGCCAAGTGTGGTCTGTGCTGAGAAGTTTAATAGTGAGAGAAAACCTCATTTGCTGCTGCTAACGTTGTGAACTTGGCTTTGCTGCAGCCGGGATGTCTGGGAGCAGAAGGCAGGTCCCAATTCTGTGGGAGAGCTGGTGGCAGGTCCTGTGTCCCTGCAGGGCCATTTCCATGCAGCCCTGAGCCAGGGCCAGGGATAATTCCCTCCGTGTCTCACTTGGGTGAATTTACTGAGCTGAGCTGCAGATTTTGCTGATAGATGAGAGCCCAGCTCAGCAGGCTGTGGAGATCCGTTCCTGTTGAGCAGAGCACTCACACATGGGCTGAGCTGAGGGGATTTGAGTCCCAGCACAGCTCCAGTGCCTGCTGAGCACGGGCAGCTCTGGGACTGGGGCTCCAGGGAAGGTCAGGATAAAATGTCAGGAGCATTCAGGTG
>QVAJ01000056.1:3245771-3272114 GCA_003546035.1 Mixornis gularis | reverse complement strand
ATATGTACTAAATATACTAATTATTATTTATAATAATGTATGATACTAATAAATAAAAATTAATAAATAATAAATAATATATTTTTTATAGATATATACTAAATATACTAAATAAACTATATACAAAACCCTTAAACTCTGAGTTTTGCACCCTGTGATATCACACACTTCTATCCAGACTCCACACCCACAATCCCAGTGCTGTCACTCAGTTTTGGGAGCCTTTTCCACGGCCTCAGGTCAAATGCAGTGTTTGCCTGGGGGTCAGTGCCTGTCAGCACAGAAATCTGGAATTCTCAGTGCCCAGGGCTCCAACGTCACTTAACTTTCAGAATTTAAAAAAAACCCCAAAAACAAACAAACAAACCCAAAAACCCCTTGAAAACCCAAACAAACAAACAAATCTAAAAAAAACAAACAAAAAAACCCCAAAACCAAACCCAAAAGACCTTTGAGGTGGTTCCAGCTGGGTTTGTTTCAGCCTGTGGACTCTTCTCACATGACAGGGGGGCAGGTGGGCTCTTGGCCACCAGGTTTGCTGTCAGTCAGAGCAGTTTAGAGCAGTAAAATGAAGTTTGCAGCTGAAGTCAGCAGGGCCAGGCTGAGCCCAGCCCTTGCTGGGTGTCTGACCTTGGAACAGCCTCCCCTGCATCAYCCACAGCAGCAATTATTTATTTAGCAGGGTGAGGGGGGCAGCCTGGAGCTGTGCAGCTTCACAGCCATCGTGGGGTGAGCAGTTCTGAGCACAGGGCTTTATTCTTAGGGGYTTTTTCCTCACATTTAAAATGAGAAGAAGTTGGAGGAAGAAAATGAAACCGTTACCTTGCCCTGACATCAAAAGAAYTATTGGGTGCAGATCTCTGTATACACCAGCTTAGGAAAATACTTCAGATGTCCTGGCTACAAAAAGATGTAATTTGATGTCAGGGCCAGATTTATTTCCGTGAGGACATGGGGCTGATACCARCACAAGTTGTGTGCCAATCGTTCCAGAAGGATTAGACATTAAACAGCAGTCCCAGGACACACAACAYGCTCTTAAAGGCACTGAATCTGAAGCAAGCATGTTCCCCAGGATATTAGTACAAGATTCTTCATGTCTTTTTTCTAATGGCTTTTTGGATTCCCTGCTTTCAGCCTGCCACAACCAGCTTTACAAGTGTCCCACCTCTCTTTTCCTCTGTTATTAATTTTTTTTTCCCTAYTGTAAAGGATTCTTCTGTCTGTCTAACTGCTTCTTGAGTTTATTGCTAACAGCTTCGTGCTGCTGTTAGGGGTTTTATTTCCCAATTGGTATTACTTTTTAACTGCTGATGTAAATCCGTATCAGTTCGGATTCATGCAGAAAAAACAATTTGTCACAAATCTGTACAGGCTAAATGATCAAAGCAGAGCTGGCGGGCTCGCTGCTTTCTTTCTCAGCCTACTTGTAGACCTAAAAATATTTTATCTTCATTCAGATCCTGATACTGCCCTTTTACCACAGCCTTTATCTGTGGCAGGGGAGTCAAATGCACGGGTCATTTCCTTGGGGTATCTGTGAAATCASCAATCTTGCACCCATTTATATCCTGGCAGTTGTAGTCGTGGCTAATCACAGAGAAAAAGTTCAAAGYAAGTAGYGCCATTGAAGCCCAGGCACAAAAAMCACATCTGTGGGCACGGAATTCGTAACTAGGGATATATAGTTAGGAATAAAACTTTGATTGCTGTGTTCTACTAAAAAATAATAATAATRATAATTTTCTTTCCRGGACCAAATGCAAAGAGCTGAAGTTTTTGGCTCCTCAGCAGCAGGGATGGCACTGTTAGCACCAAACTAGAAGGATAAATGGCTTTTGCCTACTTTTGTGCCTGGAAATGGGGAAATGGGGTGTGAGTGTCCCTGTGAGCACAGGAGTGATGTCCTTGCCCAGTCACTGCCCTGGGTTTTTTCTAAGGACATGCTGTGACCCAAATTCCATCCTGGCCACCCTGGTGTCCTCACCAAGGTCGTGGCCACATGTCTCAGAGCAGATTTTGGCCCCGTTTGCCATATGGGAGCTGGGACATCATCTTTTCCCTGCACGTCCCCTGTGTTTATTTGTGTTGAAGCTCAGCTAATTAAAGGCCCAGCAGAGCCCTCGGGCTGCCCCTCTGCTCTGCCCTCAGTCTGCTCATCAATGAATTGTTGGGCTGCAGGCGCCTGTCCAGGGCCCTCACATGGACCAAATTTAGCTCAGGCTGCTCCTTCCCTGACATTCCTGGACATGAACGTGCTACACACACTGCCAGGCCAGTCTGGGACAGGCACTTTAGTCTCTTCTCCTCTGTGACCTGCAGAGCATCAATTCTCTTCCCCTTATAACCCTTTTTCTTCTCTTTGGAAAAGKGAAAAMCTGGTTTGGTGCTTGCTCTGTGGCCCCACAGGGCCCAGATTTAGCTCAGGCTGCTTTTTACCTGACAGTCCTAAATATGAACGTGCTACACACACTGTCAGGCCAGTCTGGGACAGGCACTTTAGTCTCTTCTCCTCTGTACCTGCAGAGCATCGGTTCTCTTTCCCTTATAACCCTTTTTCTTCTCTTTGGAAAAGTGAAAAACTGGTTTGGTGCTTGCTCTGTGGCCCCACAGGGCCCAGATTTAGCTCAGGCTGCTTTTTACCTGACAGTCCTAAATATGAACGTGCTACACACACTGTCAGGCCAGTCTGGGAGGGAATTTTGGAACAGGCAGTTTAGTCTCTTCTCTTCTGCAGAGACCTGCAGAGCATCGGTTCTCTTTCCCTTATAACCCTTTTTCTTCTCTTTGGAAAAGTGAAAAACTGGTTTGGTGCTTGCTCTGTGGCCCCACAGGGCCCAGATTTAGCTCAGGCTGCTTTTTACCTGACAGTCCTAAATATGAACGTGCTACACACACTGTCAGGCCAGTCTGGGAGGGAATTTTGGAACAGGCAGTTTAGTCTCTTCTCCTCTGTGACCTGCAGAGCACCAGTTCTCTTTCCCTTACAACCCTTTTTCTTCTCTTTGGAAAAGTGAAAAACCTGGTTTGGTGCTTGCTCTGTGGCCCCACAGGGCCCAGATTTAGCTCAGGCTGCTCCTTGCCTGACATTCCTGAATATGAAGGGGTTTTTTCCTAAATATGTGTGCTACACACACTGCCAGGCCACTCTGGGAGGGAATTTTGGAACAGGCAGCTCAGTCTTCCTGCCCACGAGTTTGCTCTTGCGTTTGTTACATTTGTTGTTCCTCAGGCTCACGGGCTGAGTAGAAAGGGTGAAAAATATATTCAGGCATCGATTCTGCCACCCACTCCTTTCTAAACAGTGGTTGGCAATCACATTTTACCATTCCAAAAATCCATTTCTTGGCCATGTTTTACSTGCCAGGGAACTGTTACCTGTTGTGAGCTGGCTCAGCGGCCTGGCCCGGCTCTGAGCTGGGGGCTGGACCCTGCACAAACACAAAACAAATCAAAGATCCCCGGTTTGAACCATTTTTGAACCATTCCAGCTGAGCCACATGAGGCAGACAAGGGAAGGAGAAGGGACACAACAGGCAAATGTGTTTTTCTCTCTCTGGGAGTGAGATGATTTAGATGATTTATTTCCTGGCGCTTTTTTTCATCACTTAAAGGTGTGGAATTGCATCCTGCAATCACAGGCAGTGTCCACAGTGGGGATTGCCTGTCTTTACTCCACACACGTGAGAAAGGAGGAATTGGCAGCCTGGGAGCAGCCTGGCTCCGTGGGGCAGGTACAGCAGCACCTGCMTTTACCTGCTGAGATGCATTTCTGTCCTGCTTGAGCTTCTCACTGAACATCACAGGCTGTGTGATGAGAAACCTCTCCCTGCTGGCCATCTTCTAATGATCCCACTTTGCCTTTGCATCACCTGCCTCTCACTTTGCTCCTTCTCTCCCTATTTTCTGTGCTCAGCACTGTCTCACATCTTGAGCTTTTCTTGCCCACGCCCTCCTCCAGCGGCAGTGACAGATTCTATCTGCACCAGATGAAAGTTCGTCAGTGAGAATATAAAACAGCTTAAAGGCTTTGCAGAAGTTAAGTCTGGGATTAAATATAATTAGGTGTTTTTCCTGCCTGCCTTGTGTGTGTGACAGTAGGAGGGGCAGACAAGTCTCTCTGATTGTCTCGTGTTGCTTTTTCCCCTCCAGCACAATCCGGTTCTCTGGTTTTTAACAGGGAAATTGCGATTGCTGGGCTGGGTGTGTGTTTGGGGTTTTGTTTCACCACTTGTCCTTGCCCTACCTGCTCCCTCCATTGATTCTGTCCCAGTGAGGAGGAGTGGGAGCCTGGCTGGAGSTGTCACCCCCATCACGTGGCGGCAAAATTATTCAAGGACTCGCAGGCTGAGGGAGAAAGGGTGAAAAATACATTCCAGCATCGATTCCGCCACCCACTCCTTTCTAAACAATGGTTTGCAATCACATTTTACCATTCAAAAAAAAAAAAAAAATCCATTTTCCCCTCTCTGGCAGCCGTGTGGAAGAGTGGGAGTCAGCAGGGAGATGTGTCCAGAGAAACGTTTGGTTTTCTGGGCATTTGAGTTCCTGTGGATGCTCCTTTTGGGCCCTGTGTCAGCACATCTGACCGTGCAGCTCTGTGCCTGCACCGAGGAAAAAGGGAAACTGATTAAGCAGCAAGTGCTTGAATGAAATGTGATTAATTTGCTTTTATCCCCCCTCCCCTCCTCTCTCTATTCCCAGACACTTCAGATTTCCTTCTGCATGATGAAAGGTGCCCGCGTTAAACCAAACATTTAACCTTGAAGTTCATGTCAGTCTTTTCACATTTCCTCGTTCAGGATTCACCATCATTGCCCAGACTTGCGGTATTTCAACTTGTGCTTTCAACTCTTCTGTTTATATTAAAGGTCTCACAAATTAATTTGGGTTATTTCTGGCCGCTGCTCCTTTATTCCTTTTGGACACAGAAGGATTGCAGCTGATTTTTCAATAATTTTTCCAGTGCATCCAAAAGAATCTGGAAACAACAGGGGAAATAAGGAAATCAGAATTATATTTTATATATTTCAGGCTGTTTGCAAGCTCAGAGCTGACAATAAATGTGCTACAGGCAAGGAAATCTGCTTTGGAGCAATTTTGGTTTCTCTGCACCACCTTGTATCGAGCCCCACCGGCTGCTTCTAAAACTTGTACTTCAGCTGCCGTAATCTTATCATTAAAGGTGGATTTAGGCTTTAAAAGCCCATGAACAAACCTTTTTTCCTTGCAGCCACGGGCCGGGAGATGACTCTGCATTTCAGGTGCAAGCTCAGCTTTGCTCCAGCTCAGAGCTAATCCGCAATAATCGAGGCTTGGTGCCACAGCAGCTCCTGTGGGGAGATGCAGCTYTTGGCTCTTCTGTCCAGCTGCTGCTCCTGACTCCTCAAATCCCTTCCCTGTCGCTGSCTTTGTGTCCTCCCCTTGCAGTGAGAACAGGGGGGAAAAAGCTGAGTCTGACCACATCCACGAGAACGTCAAGCTTTTGGACTTTATTGGTTTAGAAGCTTACTAAATTTAAACAGAAGCATTACCATGGCCTTAGGCTCTCTTGACAGTTATAAACTCTTCCTTGGGGGGATTTCTGTAATGCTTTCTAATCAGCTTAAGGAGTTAATTAAACAGCTGTCACTTAGCTGCTTAATTCTGAGACTTGATGCTAAATAAGATTTGAAATTAGTTATGCATGACTGAGGCGTGGATGCTCTGATATGAGCAAGATGGCTGCGAGGGAACGGGAGGAGAATCTGGGTCTTTTTTCACCAAATAGTGAAAAGATTCAAGGTGGGACCCTGGATCAATGCTCTACATGCTGATTAACAGAAAATACATTAAAAAGGAGAGAGTGGAGGATGTTAAGGCATGTCAAGTGGGAGGGATTGTCAGGCAGCTCTTCAGCCTCGTTTGTGGCCTGCTCTGGACTTCAGGAGGTTCCAGGGATCAGTTTATTCTCTTCCTGYGCATCACCCAAAAGCCAAAATACCTGTTGAAACCCGGGAGGAACATCCTTGATTTTTGAAATGGGATCTTTAGCCTGCAAAGGTAATATTCCACTGCTCTAATGAARAATGTCTCTGGAGATCTGCTGTGCTTCTAAACACGAATTCCAGTGCCATGGGGAGGTTTTAATCTTCTTTTCCCCGTGTATTGTAGCAGCACAAGCACTTCTCCTCCTGAAGGCTGTGGGTGGAAGGATATCCTTCACCTGCAAGGGAAAAGCAAGAGTACATTTTATTGGTAATTAAGGCAGGGAGTTAATGAAGCACAGTGGTAAATGTGCCAGGGTTCAGTGGCCAGGGGCTCATGAGCATTTCCAGACAGGCTCAGCCCAAAGTGCCAGGGAGAGCCTCCCGTGGAGTGATGAGCTTCAGACAGGACCCCCTTGTGTCCTGAACTGAGAGTGGGGCTTAAAGCTAACCAGGAGTTTATTTATGCATTTATTTTTTTACAATTACTAGTAGTTAATTATTTTAGTCATTTCTTTTAAAAGTTTTATATATAGATATATATAAACACCCAAACATTAGAACATTCAGAAATACTGTGTATACACAGACAGCTGGGGGCAGAAACAGAAATTTGGGAAGATTTATAAAGATATTGTTAAAGTCCTTTTTTTTTTTTTTTTATTCCACCCTAAGAAAGATAAGGCAAAAGATGTCTGAAGGGAAATTAAATTTCAGGGAAGCTGCCTATTAAAAGTGAAAAAAACCTAATAGGTATTCACTTCTGCATTTCAACTTAAATTGATGCTTACTGTGTACATCTTCTGAATATGTTTCTGCTGGAGGGCTTAATATGCTCAGTTATTTAATATGAAACTCTTCAGTAAGCAAAGAACACTCACTCTAGCATCTTCTTTAAAGTATTACTATTTATTTACYGTGGTAGCAATTTCAGAATAAAGATTACCTGGTCTTCCATTTCTAATACATGAAGAGACGTGTTTTCCCTCTGATCATTTCATTCCGTTGTTGGAGGGGCTCAGTGTGAGTGAATTACAGAGATGTGCTGTGTTCATAGTTAGAGAAAGTTCAGCATGATTTAACAGCTGCTGAGGGAATCAGCTTTGAACACTGAGACTGTTTGGCTGTAGCTTTGCAAAATCGTAACTGTTCCCATCCTGAGGTGCCCTGACATCTTATCTCCTGTAATCTCTGTTAGTTACAGATAAAGAACATCATATTTCTTCGGGAGATTCCTTTTTCACTCAAGCAGCAAAAAGCAACCGTTTGAAATTAGTAACTATTTGGATTTATGGCTTTTACATGCTGAGGCTCTCAGCTATAAATCTCGGTGTGGCTAAATAAGCACCCTGCTCGTTTCCTCCAAATGAAGTCATTCTCACCTGCTTCCACCGGGGGAATGTTCATCCTTTTGTGGTTCAAACGTTAAACAAATGCCTGCGGGAGCATTTCAGAGTCACCCTGCAGGGTGACTCGGGGTGAGAGTTATTGTTGGGGTGTTATTGTTGGGGTGAGGGTTATTGCTGGGGTGTTGTTGTTGGGGTTATTGTTGGGGCCCACAGGGTCTCTGGGCAAGGCTGCAGCAGTTCCTGGGGTTCAGATGTGCTGGAGGCCAGGAGAGCAGGCAGGGACAGCAGCATTCCCAKCCAGGGGCATAACCAGCAGAATTCCCAGCCAGGGGCAGGAACAGCAGCAGCATTCCTGTGGCCCTGGATTGCACCTGAGGTGTTTTGGTTTKCTGAAATTCTTTTCCCAGGGAATTTTCTGTAAACAGGAGAAATGTTTTTGTAGCTGTAACTTTGTTATTCATTCCTTTCCCTAGGAGGGACTTCTTCTTGATGTCCCTCTGCTCTGACCAATGTGAGTGAAGAGGTTTGTCTTTGTGTCACCAATCCAATTGGTCTGTGTAGAATAGTATAAAAGGGAGACACATCCCAAAAATCAAGGAGTCATTTTCAGCCTTCTGAATCTCGGGGTCTGTGTCCTTGCGGTGTAAAAGAGTGTGACATTCCCCGCCAGGGGCAGTGGAATAGCAGCATTCCCATTTAGGGACAGGAACAGCAGGATTGGGATTCACTCTGTGTCTCGAACACCCAAAACCAGCACTGGAAAACGCAGAGGCTCAAAAGAAATTCACRGAGCTTTGGAGAATCATTCTCAGTTCCAGGCTCTTACCAGGGGAAATTACATTTGCCTTTGGTAAGCAGACCTCATTAATCACGCCGTTTCAAAGCCTGCGTTATTAAAGTTCCCTTTGCTTTATAAAATAATTGCCAGGGTCACACTGATGGATCCAGGGGAGGGAGGGAGCTGTTGCTGCTGGGGGGAGCAGCTCTTGGCAGCTGGGCACGGGGTGTGAGCAGCTCGGGAGGTGCTGTGGCCTCCAACAATCCCAGGGAAATGAGATTCGTGCCCGGGTGGTCACAAGACCCCCAACGCCAGGACCTAAAAGCTCATTGTGTGATTACAGCAGGAGCTTCACAGCAATTGTTCTGTCAGGCTGCCCCCAGGGGAGCCGCAAAAGGTTCTGAGAAACCTGGGTGCGAAGCCCAAATGTGGGGAAAAAACCAAACAAGACTTTGAACTGAAAGTTAATTGCAAATCTGAGAACTCCTGAGCTGTATGTTCTGCACGGAGTGCTGCAGACCTGACTGGACAGGCWGATGTTCTCACCCTCGTATGAATTATAATTTCAGAATATCTGAAGGGCTTTTGTGCTGAGGRAGGGAGAGGATTTTCTTCTCCGGTTCTCTTTTTGTGAAATCCTCTTTCTCCCTTCCCTAAAGATCACGGTGAGGATGGGGCAGCCTTAGCACAGCAGCTATCAAGTGACCAGGAGCGGTTTTTTCTTTCTTTAAATATTGCTTTGAGTCTGAATAAAGTGTGTCTGTTTCTTTGAATAAGAGGAAAAGATCTTGTTGATGTGAATAGTTTAGAGGAGAAAAATCTCAGCTTCTCCCCTGTAGCCCAAGTAATGAATTAACGGCAAAATATMGACATTAAGTGGCTTTTTGTTTCCTTTTAGGAAGCAGAGATCCTGAACACGGCTATTCTCACTGGGAAGACAGTGGCTGTCCCTGTCAAGGTGGTTTCTGTGGAAGATGACGGGACTGTGACCGACCTTGTGGAGTCTGTGGAGTGCAGATCATCGGATGAAGACGTCATCAAGGTGGGATCAGAGTGCTCCTTGCACAGAGGAGCACAGAGCTGTTCCCCAGTGGAACAGGTTCTTTCATTTCCCTGACTGCTCTCCTGCTGGAGCACCAGGATTTATTATTGCTGTTATTGCTGGGGAGCTCGCTTCAGTGGAGCCACAAACCCAAAATCACAATTTCCTGTCCTGCTCGTCAAACCCTCAGGATTGTGTGACACTCCCACTCCTGAAAGATTTCCAGAGCTGACTCTCCCTGCGCCTTCCCAGTTTCATGGGCTGTGTGGGGGCAGTGTGGAAAACAGAGTTCACTTTCCTGGTAAATTTTAAGAAACAGGTTTAATAATTAAAAAATAAAACAATTAGGAAACAGATTAAGCAAAAAGGAAATACAAGATTCCTGCAGCAGCAGCACAGAGGATTCTGCAGGGCTGACACCAGTCCCAGTTTAAAGTGAGCTCTTAACTGAAAATGTGGCTGGAGTTTCCAGTTTACCTGCCCTGCTTCACACCAAGCCTTGTTCCCAGGCCTCTAATGAAGACAAAGGTGGATAATTACYGGCCAGCCTTCAGCATGCAGCAGTAATTAGAGTTTCTGTTCTCCGGGTGTTGRAGTAGGGAATAGAAAATGGAAGAAAAATCTGCTTAAGATGCCCATTGAAATATAAAGATTAAGATTACATTTCTGTGGGTCTTTACTGTTGCTGTTTTTCAATGCATCTGTCAAGCAGCATCTAACAGATTGATTATGTCTTCGTGGCTTAGCTTTTATTCCTGGGTTTTTGGTGGTGATTAATGATGAGGTTAAGCTCATTTTCCTTGCAGAACGAGGATACCTCATTCTTCTTTTCGTTGCAGGGTCCACATTCATTACTCACTTCTTTCATCTGACACTTCAAAGAACTTTAAAGAGCTGGTCCAAACTCTGCCCTGACTCCTTTTGTGCCAAACTTCACCGACCTGAACCTGGCTGAGTAGGTCAGAGCAGGGTATCCAGCGTGGCCCCTCCCCAGGGAAATGGGTTAAAGGAAAAGCAAGCAGCAATCTGTTAAACTGCCTAACCAGAACGTGCAATATTTTATATACAGAATATCTGACATAATTGATCCATCTGTGCCTTGAGAGCTCAGTGAGGATCAAGTTCATGCCGTGGTTTCCCGTAATAAAATGGGATTTTTCCCACCAGTGAACTGCCTTATTCCACCCCCGAAAAATGTCGATCCATCTTGGAAACAATCTTGATCGAAGTCAGCAAATGTATATTTTTATTTCCCTCAATGTCTAAACATTTCATTTTGATAGAAAATGATGAAACCATGTCCTGTCATTTTGACTCAGTTTCGGTGTTCCTGACATCGGGATCTGTCTGACCTTTTCACCCGAGGAGGGAGCAGCTTTAAAAATGAAAATGCTTTTTCTGCTCTGCTCYGAGAATCAGGAAACAGCACAAACTCAGGAAAATGCACTGTCAAARCTAAGAGTTGTGATAATAACTGTAGAGTTCAGTTTGTGTGCTGCTGGCGTTGGTTACAAAGGGGAAAGGCAGAATTTTAATCYCCCTCTGCTCTGGAAAACAGACATGGCAAAGATGAATTCTGAATGTAAAACCAATGCAACAGACTTGCATCTCCCAGGAATTGTCTRAAACTCACCTAAAGCTCTTGGAGTGACTGGATTTGTCTCTTTCATATTCTGCCAATTCATCATTCTGATACGAATCTCGGGAAGGAAGAGGTTTCTGTGGTGTTATTTGCCTTTTTGTAATCATCCAGACTGAAAACCCCAGTGGGACTGCCACAGTCACTCTTGCCTGCACTTCCTTTATATTTTTGAAAGGCTGTAAGCTTATAAGATAAAAAAACTTCCCTGTAATGGAAAAAAAAATCCAAATAATTTCTGAATTGAGGCTTCTTCAAAATTCTGCAGAAGATACCAAAGAATCTGGGGGTTTTGTGCTTCATGGGAAAAAAAAATATGTGTTCTTGTGGAGCCAGGGATGATAATCCCTTCCTGTGGGTATTTCTCCTCCTTTACAGGGAGGAATATGTCTAAATCCATAAAAAGAATGAGGCAAAACCTAAAGAATATCCGAACAGTGATGCCAGGGGGGATCCCAGTGAGCAAATGTAACCCTTTGCTGAGCCCAGCAGGGGCTGAGGGATGTCCCCAGTGTGCTGAGCTCACTCCTGTCACTGCTCACAGCTCCCACCATCCCTGGCCCTGCTGCTCAGGAGTGCAGCTCACTGGAAATTAATCCACTCCTGGTTTTGTTTTTTTTTTTGGTGGATGGGCTGTCTGCCTGCTCAGGTGGATGATGCATGTCCAGAATCATCCCTTGTTCTTCCCAATGCCTCAGAGAGCTCCAGGAGCCCTGTCAGTATTCGGGATACTCCAGCTCTGAGCAGCAGTTTCCCTATTAACCCCAAAATAGGAGCCTCCCCCTCAGCAAATAGCGRCACAGTCCCTGGATTTGAGCACGTTTAGATCAGGTGAGCCCTGCCTGCTCWGCTCCTGCTCCCTGCCTCAGCTGGCTTCAGTGCAGGAGGAGGGGAGGYCTGCAGGACTTAGGGGGGCTGGGGTCATACAAAGGCCATCATGAACCTCAATTTTTGATGCTGTCCTGCTCTGCCTGCATTCTAATGAAGGAAGGAATCCTAATGGTTTAACCTGGGATGGGATTTTGGGCGTTGCAGAGTCTCTAATAAGGGCTCAGCCTGCGCACAGCGTGTGACACTTGATTTTCATTCCTTCCCTAATAGGATTGGGTAACAACTGGATATCCCCTGGGCTGGTTTCTGAGGTGCTGCACTGAAATGTGATGTCGTGGGCTCTGACCTGTGCTCTCAGCTGTGCCAGGGCTGTGCCACTGTGGGCCCTGGCACGTGGTTTATTGGATCTGTCTCAGCAGAAACACACACAAAAGGTGTGTGATGGGGCTGAATTACCTTGGCAGATAAAGGGCATTAATGCTAAATCCCCAAAGAATGCTTTGAGATGTAAAATGTAATATAAGCATCAGTAGGATTGTTAATAACATACATAACCTTAACTAGGACAGAGCACAGAAATCACTCCTGTTACATTTCACTTAATCACAGCCCATACGAAATTCTGTCGTGATAAAACATCAGTGGCTGAGTGAGGAAGGATTTAGGAATATTTTCACATTTCTTATGTAACAGAGTCTGTGCAGGTCAGACTGAAGATTTCTTCTCCTTTATTCACTGTCTGGACCATTTTGCATTCCTTTAAGGATGGTGACTTTTGGCTCCCCATGTACCTTTTTCTCTTTGCAGTTATATAAAAAAAATTATGCAGGACTTAAGGATTTCAAGAGAGAAGAAGGTAAAGCAGTCAAACACATCTGAAAAGTGCTGGAGGAGTTACCTGAGTGCAGTTTATTACTCAGAGATGATTATCTGTAACATTTTTCATGTTTCACACGTGTGATGGGCTCTGCTCTCCTGCCTTTTCTGTGATTCACTATTTATTTGTAGGACACACCAGTGCCATTGGTTTTCCCCATCAGCTGCCCACAGAAATGCTGAGCAACTTCCCTGGGCCTCTTGTTTAACTGGTTATTGGATGATAAGCCTGATTTCTGAATCAATTTAGGCATTCAAATCCAATTAATTTAATTGCAAATTAGAAACCTAAGCACCTACAAAAAGTGGCTTTAATGGCTCTTCAATTTTAACTAAAAGTGTAACTGTGTATTTAGAGCAGGTGGGTATTATACAAAGCTGATATTTTCTCTCAACTTAAATAATCTGTTCCGTATAATAACTATTAAAAATAATGGGATTATTTGCAAGCAGGTAATTATTTTGCAGCTGTAAAGGGGTTTTGTTTGAGTAAATTTAGGGCATCTTCTTTAGACTTGGGGATTTGAGTGCCCTCAGCAGTTTCTGGGAGCGTTTGTGAGCATGTGAGAGGCTGCTGTAGTGTTGGGGATGTTGTGCAGACCTGGAGCTGATGGCAGGATGAAATCCGTGGATGTGACGTTCCATTACATGCTCCATTTCATTCCTCTGAAGGCCAGGGAGGGAGAAGTGAAAACTTCAGCAATGAAGGGAAGTATCATTTGCCCCGATGAGGAGCCTTCCAGAGGCACAATGGAAGGCACTAAAGTATATTTTCTGCATTGTCTGGGAGCGTTACATTAATTGCATTTGGCTGTCACTAAGAGGAGAAGTCGGTCTCACATGCACCCACACATACAACTCCTGTTAATGACTGCATCTCGTTCCTGCCACCGGGAATCCAAATTTAACCCGGTGTGGTTAATGGGATTGCTCTGCACTCCGTGAGATGAAGAGGAGAGGAAGGCTGTT
This sequence comes from Mixornis gularis, assembly GCA_003546035.1. NCBI lineage: Eukaryota > Metazoa > Chordata > Aves > Passeriformes > Timaliidae > Mixornis > Mixornis gularis. The sequence continues at coordinate 3,258,664 of QVAJ01000056.1, read as the reverse complement.
CCTCCCTGGGAAATGGTTTGTGTCTGGGCAGGGCTCTGGCTGTCACGGGATGGGTTTGTCTGGCATCAGCTCCACGCTGAAGGCAAACAGCAGCCACAGCCAACTGCACTTGTTCAGTGCCACAAGGCAGCTCGTGTTTCCTTCAAAGCTCTTCACACGTTTGGGTGATGCTGAGCTGAGTTTCAGGCTTGTAACAAATCTGGAGAGGCAGAGTTTCCCTGGGGCTGAGGATCCCGTGGTGGGGATTTCACGGGGCCCGTGGACAGCAGCAGCCCCAGCCCCTCTGGCAGTGCAGCCTGTGCACTCTGCTAATTCCTGGAGACACCTTGACAGGAGGTTCTCCAGATCCTGCCCTTTGTTCCCAGGTTAAACAATGTGTGTGTCTAATCTCATCTGGGGCTCTCTGCTCCCGGAGCAGATTCGGGGGGACAGCCTCATTGATACTCATTTCTCTGGATGTGGGGCTGTGATGAACCTTCACCCTGGACTCTGCAGAGCTGACAGTTATCAGCTGATCTGCAGCAAGGCTCATTACTGACAGGAGCTCCCTTCACGGCCTGCTTGGTGGGTTTGTTGCTGTTGAGTGGATAAAATTAGACACTGAGTACCATGAGTGTGCTCAACACAGGGAAACTGCAGAAAAGAAATGACTGGGGAAGAAGGAATGGGATGGTCCCAGAATCTCATTACCTGAGGCAGAACCTCCTTCCCTGGGCAGCACAGGAGGCAGGGAGGGAAGAAGTGCTGCTGGAGCCCACAGTGTCCTGGAGCCAGCCCCAGTCTGCCCAGTCTGTGCTGGCAGAACCCATGGGCACTGCAGGGCTGCCTTGACAGTTTTAATGAGTTAATTAATCACAGAGCCATAATGAGGCCATCATTCAGGCAGGTTTTTGGGGAGTTTGGTGTTTTCCTGAGCCCAGCCTGGCCCTGGAGTCAGGAGCTGCCCCTGCAGTGCCCAGTGCAGCTCCCTGGAGCAGCCTCGTGTGCCCTTCACAGCAGGACACGAGTGCAGGGACCAGACTGGCCACAGGGGCTCTGAGATGGAGCTCCGAGATATCCCGTGCTCCCTGAAGAAAGAAAACAAGGAAGAGCCTTGCTGGGAACAACCTGGTTGTGTCTGCGTGGCAAAACAGAGGCAAAGTGCTGAGGGTGATTTTCTTACACAGAAATAAAACAAGTGCCAGCTTGGGATGGACCCAACACCAGGATCTGCCACTCTCTGCTCCACTAAAACTCACCTAGCCTGGGGCTCCTGGGGCTTTACATCAAGGCTTTCATTTGTCACAGGCACATTTTACCCTTTCCTGGAACATAGCCTGAAATATAGAAAAGAGCAGTTCCTAATTAAACTCCTGCCTAAATCCATTACAGCTTCTGAAGCCGCTGAGACAGGGAGATGAAAAGAACTTTAATGATCCCAGTATGTAAATAGAGATGTAAAAGTTTGTTTGGAGGAATGAAGGTTAGAGGCCAGACAGGAAACCAAACATAAAGCCTCTTGGCAGAAATTGAATCGCTGCGTTAGTTATCATGGATTTTCATAAAAATAAAGTAATAAAGCACATTCAGGTTTCGGTTCGTAAATACGAAGTGACAGCCTCTGAGTAAGGCACTGGAATTATATTATAGACCTAAAAAAGAATAATAGAGGAAATTGAGAAGGCATCAGAGAGAGTTGTAATAGAATTGGGCATTGGTATAAATACGAATCGTGAAAGGGAGATTGATTTAGTGAATGATAGGAGACTCAGAAACTCGAGGTGTTAAAAAGATCATCTGCTCATCTGATAAAGATTGCCTAAGGCTGCACAACTTTCAGCTGAAACAGCCAGATTTGCTTAAGGCAGGTGAACTTCAAAATTGTGTGAGGAATAATGTATTGCAAGGCAGCTTGCTCCTGCAGGACACGGTTGCTGTATTAAGCAAATTACCTTTTCTCATAAATTCAGTCAGAAGTTTTACAAGGAGTTACAGGAATGAGGAGTTGCTGTAATCCCAAGAGCCTGAACAGTGACTTTCCACGGCAGCCAGCAGTGGGGATGTGGAACAAAACCCTCCTGGTGAAATGAGTTGGCCAGGCCGTTCTCTGGATGGTTTTTTGGCCAGACCAGGAGGTGGGAAAAAGATTCCATGTGAGTGACATCTCCATCCGAGTGTCTGCAAATGTGCAGAGATTTGTTCCGGTTTGGGAAAGCCTTTCAGGGCTCAGCCATCCATCTGTGACTGCAGGGGAACAGAAATCTCCCCTGTCTGCACGTGTCTGAGGGAGGGAGGCTCAAAGGTCCGGGTGAAATCATGCTGAAACCTCCTCTCAACATCTGAGGGTGACAGAACAACTCTCTTTTAGTTTGGAAACCCACAAATTGGAATTGCAGCCTCGTTCCCAGCAGTCCTGAAGGTCTGAATAACTCCACACTGAGATTTGCAGCAGTCGTGGTTCTCTGGCAAATATCACATCTTCATTTCCCCTCTCTGTTATACGGAGTCCTGCTTTTCAAGCACATCCCAAGAAAAGGATTAAGGGCCCTGTTGTTACCTGCAGTATCTCAGGGCACTGGATTATGCACACCCATGCACAGAGGCTGGGGGAGACACAGCAGACAGGAGCCCAGGCAGGAGCTCTGCAGGGCCTGTAATCAGCTTTTCTCTTCGTGTAACATGATTTTGCATGGTGGGGATCACCTCTGCGTCTGAAAAAAAAAAAAAAAAAATCTGAATAATCTTAGCGAGTCCAGAGCATCTTGCTGAGGCAGACAGACAGCCCTGGTTCACCCGAGGGGGATTGATCAGCCCTGAGAGTTTGTTATTAACAACATCAGTTCCCAAACACAGAGTGTGCAGGGTGTGTCCGCACCACGGGCTGCTTTGTGCTCAGATGGAGCCTCTTTTGTTGCCCGGCTATTCTTTCCTCTTGGCTGTTTGAAGGTGGTTCAGACATCAAGCTGCAGGACTCACCTCAATTTCCCAGTAAATAGATCCGTGCTCTGAGTGCTTGTCAGGATGGAAGGAGTGTGAAAGCGTTTGGGAGATCAAAGCAGCACGACTCCCATCAGAGTCAAGAGGGAACAAGCAGCAAAAATCTTACAAAATGCTTTCAAATTACCCTCCACCTTCGATTCCCTATCCTGGCTGAAACCAGCTCCTGAAATGTTTTATTGAGTGTGTTGCTGTTGCCATTTCCCTGAGAGGAAAGGGAAGCTCGGGGGTGCTCAGGGTGGCAGCTCTGCTCCCCCCTGGCTGTGCCCTGCCCTGTGCTCTGGGGGGGCTGGGGCACACCTGGCCTTTCTTATTTGGTTATGGGGAGAAAAGCTGATGGTTTTCTGCTCTGCATTGACCTGGGGGACGTTCTGAGAGCTCTCTCTGCTCTGGGGCTGTCAGAGCCGAGCCCCAGAGCCCCAGAGCCGTGTCTGGTGACAGCTGGGAGGGACAGGGGTTTGCTCCTGCCTGGCACTGTCTGTTTGAGCACATCTTCATGGGGAAATTCACCTCCCAGCAGCACTGAGCCTCGTGCCCAGGAGCTGCAGTGCCCACCAGAGCCTGTCCTGTGACACCAACAGCCATGAATAAAACATTCATGGATAAACAGAGCACAAAAACACACCTTTCATCAGGTCAGATGGCAGAGATGAAATAGAAACTGCATCTCTTCACTCCTCACCTGGGCCTATCCCCGTTCCACAAGTGTGGCCTTGGTTAACAATTTTTTTCTGGACTCTGTGAGAGGAAATGTTTCTGGCCTGGCTTTGCTATTTATGCTAAATGTAGCTTATCTCTGTTGTTCGGTTGATTATTCTCCCACGTGACAGTAATGAGGCTTCATTTCTCAGCCCAGGTAACATTCCCCAGCCCTCTGTGGCCAGGGGAAAGCTTTGTCAACAGTAAATTCCTCCATCCCCACAATGAGGATAATTATATCTGTGCCAGATGAACAGGTATTTATAGGGAAAGATGCACACAGACGCATTCATGGCACAAGCACTGAGCCCTCAGAGATGTGCTTTGCAAACTGTTGTCAGGAGGGTTTTTTTGTGAAATGCTGTTTAGATGATGGGAATGGTTCAAATATAAAATGTTCATCAGCAGCACCATTGTTGTTATTACTTTACTTGACTGTGTGAAGAAAGAAATGAAGCAGTATTGATCCACAGTGATTTCACTGGTCCTGAACCAGGCTTTTGTTTAGCTGTCTGAGGAAAACAGGATGCCTTTTCTCCCATCTTTTTAATCCTTTTTTTTTTTCCTTGAATCTTCTTAATTTAATGAAATGTCATCAATTTTCAGGCAGTGGTTTGTCTTGCACGTCAGGATGCTTCACAACCAATGCTATAAATACAGAACAGTATCTTCAGCATTTTCTCACATCTCATAAGGAAAGAAGGAAGTTGGAAGTGGTATTTACTTTGTGCACTGCAAACTTCTTTAACTGCATAGCAGCAGCAGAAATTGGTGAGCTTGAGTGCAGTGAGGGGATGAGGGTGCTGGGCACAGTCTGCTCTGTCCTCTCTGGAGGTTCAGGAGGGGAGGATTTCACTGGGCTGTGTTCTTCTGCCTCTGCTACTCTGCAAAACTGATTTCCCACTACAACAGGACCTGCTCCTGCTTTTGTGATCAATATTGAATCTGAGGGACAAAGATGAAATACTTGTGTCCCTTTTCCCCCCAGAAAACCTGCATTTCTTGTCGGGGACGTGCAGGGACTGCAGACAGGAGAAGATGTGTGTCCCATATCTCACTCTAAGGCGTAAAAATCACTGAGATTCTCCAACTGAGATGAAAGGAACAACATTTCCAGCTATGGAAAACATTCATTTGCCTAAGCAGATCTGAAATGTTTCTGCAGTTGTTAATTATCATCTTCCAGTCCTCAGTGGTCCCTGGAGTTGGGGAGTTTCTTGTCAGATCCTCTCCAGTCCAAATCCTTTTCTCCACTGATGTCACGGGGCCAATCTCCCCCATCCTGCACTTCATTGTTTCTGTCCGACCTTTCTTCAATCTCATCTGTTTATTTCAGATAGTTTTCTACACTACAAAGATCATTTTGAATTCTGAGCTTGTTCTCCAGAGAACTTCTAACCCCTCCCAGCTTGACATCATCTGCAAATTTAATGAAATTAATTAAACGAAAATTAAATGAAAGGCTCAGCATTGACTTCAAGGGGCACTGGAGTGAACCCAGACTGTCTTACATCTTTCAGAAGTGGTTCAAGTGAAATACACTTATTGCTTCACAGGCCATTTCTGGAAGGGAAGAAGACAGATGCGTGTTGAATAATTCAGGGTCCTGGTTGCTGACTGAGAGAGATTTAACTAATTTGTCAAAATAACGACCTCTGTTCACGGCAGGGAGCGAGAGGGTTTGGAGCATTCCTGTCCCCAGAGGGATGCTGGAGGAGCCTGGGGCCAGCTCAGCCCCTCACCAGGGGCTTCTTCAGGGCTGTGAGAGGAGAGGGGAGCAGAGGGGGCTGCAGAGGCTGGCAGTGTGCTGCACTCTTGGGTTGTCCCTTTTTCTGACCCAGACATGGGCCAGCTGAGAGGATTCCTGGGCACAGCTGGAGGGAGACGTGCAGGTGCATTGGGAGAACACAGCTGGAGGGAGATGTACAGCTGGATTGGTGGGCACAGCTGTATTTACGTGGGCACAGCTGGATTTACGTGGGCACAGCTGGATTTACATGGGCACAGCTGCAGGGAGATGTGCAGCTGGATTTGAGGGCACAGCTGGATTACATGGGCACAGCTGAAGGGAGATGCGCAGCTGGATTGGTGGGCACAGCTGGATGTATGTGGGCACAGCTGGATTGGTGGGCACAGCTGGATTGATGTGCACAGCTGGATGTATGTGGGCACAGCTGGAGGGAGATGTGCAGCTGGATTTGAGGGCACAGCTGGAGGGAGGTCTGCCCTGCCCTGCCCTGGGGAGCAGCTGCTGCAGGTGAAGGGCCCAGACCATGCAGAGAAATTTTAATCAGGGCGGTGCCGCTGTGTGACTGCAGCCCCTGAGCTCTTCCTGCCTTCTTACAGCCCAGGCTTTGCAAACAAGGGGATGGGATCCCTGTTTTACAAACGCATCAAAGGGAGATTAAAGGCCGGGTTCTTAGAGAGGTTTAAGCACCAAACTCCCCTGGAGCTCAGTGGGAGTTTAACACTTGAGTATCCCGAGTCTCGATCTCAATAAATCACACACGGCCACGTGGTAAATGTGTGAGGGAGCTGGGAATTCATCCCAGGCTCTTGGAAAAGTCGTTCTGTGCCTTCACATCCCTCCCTGCACGTGGGGGTGGTTCATTGTGCCAGAGGTACCACGGGTTCCAGGGGATTGGATTTTAACTGAGCAGAGTTTCGCTGAGATGATTTTGTTTTGATTTGTGGCCCCAGTTGATTAAGGCCTGCTGGGGAAAAACTGGCAGAGTTTATTCAGTCAGAATTTGTAGTCCTGTAAAGCGGTGAAGTGAAGTGATGCTAATTTCCTTGGAATTTCATCTCTGACAGAAGGAAAAAAAGAAGCAAAGGATGCTAACAGGTTCTTGTTGTGTCAAGGAAAACAACTTGTTTTGACATTTCCAAAATGAAATGTTTTGATTCTTTCCATTTTAAAATAACTTTTTCCTTGATGTCGCGGTATTTTTACATAATTTTAATCATTTGAAATTGAAATGAAACTGAAATTTCGTGACCCAGAAAATGAAAGCTAATGTAGGTGTCTTGAAAGAAATAAATCACAGGTGAGGACAGAGAGTACAGAGACTTCAGAATGTGTTCACAAAGGGCTGGGCAGGAGCTGCTCTTCTCTCACTCCAACCCCAGGAAATGGATAAAATCTGCAAATCCGCTGCCCAGAGAGAAACCCCCGTCCTGAGCCGTGCAAATGGGGGCAAAAGAAACCCGGAAAGCAAAAACCCACTGAGGTTTCATCTGCCAAGTGTTGATTTTAAACAGCCAAAGGTGATTCCTGAGGAGTGACTGTTAATGAGGGGATTTTTCAGTGGGTGACACCGAGACACAGCCGACGTTGTGTCACTTCACAAAGGAACTGTTAAACTTGCAGCTACAATTGGATGTTTGCCCAGGATTGTAAAAAGTCCTTTTAAAACGTCCCGTTGAGTGTTTCACTCGGGTAGACTCGGCTGAGGAGAATTTATTGATGTCTCTGCCACGAAGCTGCAGAACAAACCAAAATATTTCTTAGAAATTAATTGGGTATCAGGGTCCTGTTAATCAGTGTGCTCTGTGAGATGCTGTGGGTGGATTAGTGCAGTGAAAACCGTTTTTCACGGGCACACGTCTCTGCTGATAATCTGTTTATAGCAGGGCTGGGTGGGCCTGCATCGTGTCACTGTGGGGAGGATGGCAGCAAACACGACCCTTAAAGACCCTTAAAGACCCTTTTAGACCCTTAAAGACCCTTTTAGAAAGACCCTTAAGGACCAAGGGGGTGTTTGTGGGCAGAAAAAGCAGCTGCAGCTGTGCACGCGGAATTTTTTGGTCGGTGCTGCAGCAGGAAAAGCCAATGAACGATTTACACACAGACATCCTGAGCTGGGGAGTCCCTTTTGTTGGGAACATTGGTCAGCCAGGTTTTCCACTTATATTGAAATTTGATTGACTGTGATGCGAGAGGAGATGTCAGCATTGTGATACTGAAATTTGGTTAACTGTGATGCAAGAGGAGATGTCAGCATTGTGATACTGAGATTTGATTGACTGTGATGCAAGAGGTGTCAGCATTGTGATCAGCTGCTTTATGGTCTTCAGGATTTCTTCCTAATATCTAATCCAAATCTACCCTCTCTCAATTTAAAAATCATTCCCCCTTGTTCTATCATCTGTCACCTTTGAAAAGGACATTTTTTTAGACTTTGGCAGATACTTCAACCCTGACAGTTAAAATTCAGAATATTTAAAATGAAGAAGACCTTATTCAGCAGGAGCAGCATCCCTAAACTTGATGTGGGGCCCGTTTTTTTACTGTTTCTTTCCGGGGAAGAAAATCAGAATCTTTCCTCTGCAGCACTGGAGGTGCTGTAATTATCCCTGCAGGGCAGCCCTTGGGTGCTTTTCCTCACCGTGACCTCAAAGGGGATCTGTTGGAGCCCTGGAGGCCGAAAATTTCAGCCTTTCTGTGCTGACAGGCACTGACCCTCAGGCAAGCACCACATCTCACCTGAGGGGTGGAACAGGCTCCCGAAATTGAGTGATGGCACCGGGGCTGTGGGTGTGTGGTTTGAATAGAAACGTGTGATATCACAGGGTGGAAAACTGAGGTTTAAGATTTTAGTATAAAAGATTTTTAAATATATATATAAGTATATATATATATAAAGTATATTTAAGTGTGTATATATATATATATATGTAAGTATTTTAGTATTAAGATTTTTTAATGTGTGGGGCAAGATGGAGGATTTTGGGCGTTGTCTGAGTCCTTCTTCACCTTCTTCTTCCTTCTTCTCCATGGGTTTGGGTGGTTTTCTGTAGCTGAGTGAAAAAGGTCCCCATTGGGGTCCTTGGGTGGTCATTATTGGGTCAGAAATATAAATAATACAGGTGTCACCTCGTTATTAGGGGATTATCACTTTTAACTAACCTTGGGAACAGTTAGAGGCGTCCATTTCACCTTCGTTTTCTAACGTGTTAGTTAGAGCTCGTTAGTTTGTGCATAGACAAGAAACAATAAACATCCAAGTCCGAACATCGACGTGTCAATCACTCCGACCTTGGCAAGGCAAAGAAAAGGAGCCAGACCCATCCCAGGTGTCTTTCCCCATTTCCCTGGTCCCTCCAGGGCTGGGGCACAGCCCCTTTAGGGCCCAGCCCTGGTCCTGCCCGGGTTTTGCCATCATTTGGGGCCGGGTGAGCTCAGAGCAGGCTCACCCCAGCCCGGGTGATTAAAGGTGACTCCTCCTCCTCCCCTGAGTCATTTAAAAGTGACTTATGGAGCTAATAATGGCCTCATCCTTTTGTACCTCGGCACACAGCTTGTGTTCCCGAGTCTTTCACGGCTCAAACGAGCTGCTTTTGCTTATTTATTTCCCTCCTCATTCATTTTTAATGGTTCGCAGAGACTCCCCCGTTCTTCTTGTGGCAGCAGCGATGTAGGCAGGGCTCATTATCATAACTTAGGTGTCTAAATCCCCGTTTGTGCGGGCAGAGCAGGGAAAATGTGTGCCCTGCTACATCAGAAGAGATCCCCTGAGCTTGGCAGGGCTGTGTTTGAAGGGTGTGTTACCTACTCGTAGGGACAGGATCATTTACAGGATCATGGATGGGGGAAAAGTCACAGAGTGATTCCAAAATACAGATTTTTATGCCGAAATATCAGAGGCTTCCCCTCCCCGCTGACCACCCTTGAAATGTAGAGACCCAAACTGCTCAAGACACATTTTATTTTCAAAGACTTACGAGCTGTGGCTTCGTAAGAGTTCCAGGAGAATTAGTGTAGCAGAAAAGCAGTTTCCTGTGCAGGCTTCACTGGGAATTTAATAATGAAATGAGGTGGGGAAAGACTGTAACAGTTATTTCTGAGTTATTTTGGGTGCCTGTTCTGGGAGTTCCCATTCCCCTTTTCCCTTTGGATTCTGTTCAGCCCAAAACTAACTCAGGGTTTTATGGGACCAAAGGAATCACAGCCACAAATTCAGATCCCCCACAGTCAGCCTGCACACCAGGGGAGTGGGAAAAGCACTAAAATCCTTTTAGGAGAGGGATGGGAGCAATGTTCCCTGGAGAAGGGGATGCTGGAGGTGGGTGTGACAGGGACTGTGTGGGATTTGTGAGGGGCCTTATTGCTCCTTCCCACCTTTTCCCCTGGCTGCCTGAAGTCCTGCTGCAAGGCTGCCAAGAGTTTAGTGTTTTCTTCCGCAGAGAATGTGAAACAAGAGATGAGAAATTAATAAAAATTAACTTCTCTGGGTTGTGATCACACCCCAAGAGCGTACAGGGGAGTTTCACAGGACAGAGATGAGCCCTTTTCAAACAACACAAACAGGCTGTTCAAGGAGATGTAAAGGAGAAATGCCTTGGACCAGCAGTGCCCCTGGTTGTGTTTGTGGGTGTTTGGGTGCCTCAGCAGCATCCCCGGAGAGCTGGGGGCTCACTTTGGGGGTGTCCAGGGTCCAGAGCTGCCAGCTGAGCTGGGGGCTCACTTTGGGGGTGCCCAGGGTCCAGAGCTGCCAGCTGAGCTGGGGGCTCAGTTTGGGGGTGTCCAGAGTCCAGAGCTGCACGTGGGGCTGGGCACTGCCCTTTTACAGGGATGTTTTAGATACAGTGAGTGAGTCACTGAAGTGACTTCAGTCTCCTCCCTGTGCTGCCGGTAGGGCTGTGGGTTTGAATTGAGTGCAGAGCTGAGCACATCTGAAATATTCCCCTCTGCAGTGATGATTGAACTCCACCTCCAGCCTGGCAGCAGCTGCGTGTTCAGTACGGACATGGTTTGGTACGGGAATGTCATTCCTGACTCTGGGCACTGTGGGACAGACCTCTGCCCGCTCAGGGATCAGATGTGTGTGTCCCACCCACAGGAAACTGTCTTAGCTGTTCACTGATGGCAGGAAAAGAGGGGGACCTGCAGGAGCCAAAAGAAACCTGAAGCACTTTCAGAACCGACCAAGTTCGTGCCCAAAAAAAGCCATTCAAGCCTCAGGCCCTCCAGAGATAAAAGCCCCCTGTACTGAGAGGATTTCTGGAGCATCTTGTGAACGCTAAGCACAGCCTCCCTTAATTAATGGCAGTCAGCTCGGTGCAGTTGTGTGAAAAGCTCCAGTGACACAAAGCCTAGAAAAGCTCCAGCGAGGGAGCACAGCACCAGAAGGGTTTAATGGCATTATAATGTCCTTGAATTACAGTGGCCACAAGGCAGAGATGTGTTCCAGCAGTGCATTAGCAGTAAAAGAAAACCTCCTCTCTCTCTCTCTCGCCCTCGTCACCTTTGCTGGAAAGTGGAGTTGCCATCCCTGATACCAAAACTCAAAGGCAGGAGGAGGGGAAGTGAGGGGTGGGAAGGAGTCCCTGGATTTGGGGAAGAAAGCGGATTGGTTTTCCCCACAAACCACCCACCTTTCCCCAGTGCCTTTGCAGCTCCTGTTGCATTTTAGGGGTCTGTGTGGTTGTGGTGTCAAACAGCCTCGTTAGGACTGGTGCAAACTGCAGCAGAACAGTGATGGTTGTTCATTCCAACAGTGAAGGGCTGGCCGGGAGCTCAGTGAGCTCATCCTCGCTGCTGACTCCACTTGCAGCCAGGGAAACAGGCACAGGCGGGCATCCCAAGCAGCATCATTTCTTTTTCCTGACCATCAGTTTGTTCTATAAATCATCATGTTGAAGGCACGAGGTCATGGTATTTATTTAATCATTCATGCAGTGTTCTTTTAGGGATGGGTTCGTTTTCTGACTCTCTCTCTGTGCAGTAAACCCTGGTAAAGCTGGAATCGGGGTCTGTTCGCCTGCCGAATTTTCTTCCTCTTGCTGTTGCTTGAGCATTAATGAGTTTAAAACCTGAGAGGCCGATTCCCATCTCTAACCAGCAGAATTCACAGTTTCCTCTGTGGCCTGGGGAGAGCCTGTGCTGAGTTCCAGCCCCTGTGGCTGAACTGCTCATGGACTGACAGAAACAGCAGCCAAATCCCATCCAAAGGCCCTGGGCACACATGGAGCCTTACCCGGGCAGGAGGAGGTTTGGCAGGGGCTCTGCCTCCCCTGGGGACATGCAGGGCAGGGGACAGACAGGGGATACATGGGGACAGGCTGGGTACATGCAGTGGGCATGAAGGGGACACACAGGGAATATGCAGGGGATATGAAGGGAACACATGGGGGGGACATGAAAGGGACGTGGGGGGGACATGCAGGGAATTTTCTGTAAACAGAAAAAAATGTTTTTGTAGCTGTACCTTTGTTATTCATTCCTTTCCCTAGGAGGGACTTCTTCTTGATGTCCCTCTGCTCTGACCAATGTGAGTGAAGAGGTTTGTCTTTGTGTCCCCAATCCAATTGGTTTGTGTGAAAGACACACAAGAGCCACGATAACCTTTTTTGGAAGGGAGACATGGCAAGAGCCACGATAACCTTTCCTTTGGTGTTACCTAGGCTCAGACAAGCCAGGGTGGAAATGCATTTGCTGTGGATCTGTCTGTGAGGGGGTTGTTGTTATGTAAAGATAATAATATTAGGAATGCCAATTATCCTACAAAAGCTGGCGATATTTAAATATGATTTAAATTCATTTCAGCATTTAAACAGAAAAGTAGAAAATGGCATTAAGCTCAGACAAGGATGAGGCTATACATTCCAGAGTGAGAAACATTAAATACATTGATGGAATGGAACAGAAGCTCTGGCTGGTAATGGATTGTGAAGAGGGTTCAGGGTTCTAATAGATCATTCCTTCAGATCATCAGCACGGTAAAGTGGTAGTTAATAAATTATTTGACGTGTACATTTACTCATCTATTTTAACCAACTGTAATGAACAGGTCCTGTCAGCTCACCTAGATCCTTGCAGCAACTGCTCAAGTGCTTGAGTGAGATTTACTAACTCTCTGCAATATTGATGTCCAGAGCTGCAGGTGATAAATAAAGTGACACCAGGGCTGGCTCGTGCTGCTGTGGCAGGGCTGGGGAAGCCTCTGGCAGGCTGGCAGCAGGGCTGGAGCTCTTTGGCCCCACTGGACAAACCCTGGGCTGGGTTTTGGTTGTGAGCACCCCATTCCCTGTGCCAGGACCCTTGAAAACTCTGCCCCATTCTGGGCTTGGTTAGAGAGATCCATCCCTTCTCAGTCCCTGCTGCAGGAGTTACCTGTTCCTCCCCAGGTGAGTGGGGCTCCCTGGGGGAGAGCAGGAGGGCTGGGGGGGAGCAGAGGAACCTTCTCTCCCTGCCATGACCCTGGGCAGAGGAACCT